>ML784027.1:394479-476560 GCA_009831015.1 Picea engelmannii
TTTATCATCTTGACTTTCTGAATACCATGTTTGAATTGAGTTATCCCACTGATCAGTCTACACAAAACACAAAAAACATTTTTACTTGAAGTTACCAAGCACCTTTGGTCTACAACCACAAAGGGTTTCTTGGAGTGATAACACAACCTACAAAAATTCTTTCTATTATCCTGCATCCATTTGTTAGTCCAAAACTTATTTTTATGCATTGGAATAACATATCTTTCACTAACTCCATCAAATTTATTAATATCAAATCTTTCTTCTAGCCATGCCCTAGTTTTCAAACTAGGACCAAATCTATCAAACATACCTAGATCCATTCTTTCGAAGAAAAAATTTCTACTTATCTTACCTTTATCAGAGCACAAAGATTTAGTATCTTACCTCTTTTCTTCAGAATGGACTTCCTTCTCTTAGCACAAAGATTCTCAAGTCAAGTAGATTATTTTGCACTACAGCAGCAAATCTACGCACAAAGATTTCTCTTTTCTTCAGTTCCCAACAATCAAAATTTTAGGTCTCGGCAAGGGAACCTTTTGTTGGCACAGGGGCAGACCCAAGGTTCAACTCTTCAACAATGCACCAAAAAAACCCTAACTACCAGCCCTTTGGGAAATACTTGCGAAGCATATGCAGTCTCACCCGAGGTAGAGGCAGGGGGAGTTGCAGGACTCAAGTGTCTACAACCTAGCTGGGACACAGATCTTTGATCACAATACTTAACAGAGAAATTAGAAATTAACATTGATTAGTATTTAACCCTTATTCACAATGTAGGTTAAACCCTAAATACAGAACAACGTTGTGATAAACGGATCAAACACTTCTAAACACTTAGCATAAGTTCATATTTAACATTCATTCACATCATAAAGCACTAAGAATTCATAGATCTAACTATCATACATCAAGAACAGTGAACAAAGTAAGCATAAGCTTAAACATCATGAATAACATTGCACAAATCATATCAACATAGGATATATGTGGTTCACCGTGAATAACATTGCACAAAGCACATATTCTTCTCTTCTTATTAGTATCTTCCAATCTTCTTACATGCACCAAGACAAAACGCCAACTCCGCATAGGATAGGAGATCTTTGTGTACCTCACTAGATCCTCCTTCCCCGATTTGTATCAACGCACAAATCCTTACACAGTATTTCTACACCAAGCACTTACAAAACGCTTTCACTTAGCTATGCAGGCCTTAACACATCTTCTTGCACATAGTTAATATTAGCACTCAACCATCAGCCCTTTCTTACATCGCTTAACTACTTATTTATACATTACAAAAGAGGCCTAAGCATGGGTAAACCCATGGGCTGACATCCCATACCCGTTACATAAACCCTAAAACCCAAAAATCCTACAAAAAGGGCGAGATCACGGGATCTCCGCTTTGCCTGGGTGCTCCGTCTTCGACTATCCTGTAGAAGTCCCGAAAAACATTTCCACAAAACTTGGTTGAGGGCCAAAAGGCCCCCAACACTTACCTATGACTCATCCTGAGTCACTCTGATCTGGGAAAAAATGCTCCAAAGGCCTCAATATTAGCTCGATCTACCTTGACTTGCTTCTTCGCCAGAGCTTCCTACTCAGTGAACTCCTGAATGACTTTCTCGGTGACAAGCCCTTCTAGGCATTGTTCCACTATTGTGACCACCTATTCTAGTTGTGATCCTTGTCCCTCAAACTCTTCAAACAGGGTGCAGGCTTCATCCTGCATTGGTTGGAGTCATTTTGTCACCTCCATCACTCTATTATGGATGGTAGTGACCTATTGTTGAACTGCATGTTGCTTCTATGCCCTCTTCATATTATCCACTATTGTAAGCAGCTTCAACTGCGCTTGCACTATAGACGCCTTTTTCTTCACCTCTTGGAGGTGTGCCTCCAATGTCCTCAGTTTCAGGCCTTCTACAAGGTGCTCATATGTCTGTGCACTTCAGTTACTTAGTTGCTTTCATTCTAAAGCCAATGCCTTGATTTTTTCGACTGCACTCCTAGAAGCTTTTTCCCTTTGATCCTACACTTCCTGTGGAGTGCTCGATAGTGCTTGCAGTTCTAACTCGGCTACTCTTTCTTGAAGCTACTAAATGGCTTCAGCGAACTACCCCAATTATCTCTCAGTTGTCTCTTCTTCCATTTGGGCCAAGTCGGGCACAGAGTGAAGTTCTCTAGCTATTGTCTCCTTGACCGTAGTCTTCTCTGTGAGTAGCTGGTCTTTTTCTCTCTGAATATGCTCTCTTTCCTCCTCAAACTTCGCTCTCATGTCATCTTTTTCTTTCTATGCAACCCAAAGTTTCTCCAGGGCTTCCTCTGTTTCTTGCTTCAAGGCCTTTGTGGCATGTTCTTTTTCTTCCTGTACTCGATGAAGGAAATCCTCTGTAGCATCTTCTATCCTTTACAGTTGGGTGGGCTCATCCCACAATTCTACATCTTCTGATGATGACAACACAGTAGACACTGCGTGGATCGAATAGAGAGCTTATTGTACCCCATTCAACTCTACCTCAATTCTGTCATACATTGTCTCCTGCTTTGCTTCATTTTGCTGCAAGATATCCTCTAAAGATTCTACTACAGTTGCGATGATGAGGTCAATATCATCCATTATGAGCATATTCTACGACTGAGGCTTATTGGCTCCTGACTTCTTCCGTGCTAAGGGTTTATTTGGAGAAACATTCATTTTCTTTGATGTCTCGACCTCTATAAGGGGTTCCTTCAGCGGTGTTACTTCTCCCTTTTCTTGCTTGTCTTCATCCCCTTCTTCCTCTTGGTTTATTTCGTCGCCTCCTCCTCCTCCATGTGAGTCAGATGCAGTTTCCTCCAATGTGTTGTTTATCTCCTGCACTTCTTCCTTTTTCTTCTTCTTGTTAGCGATGCTCGGTCCATCCCACTCCGTCTGAGTGACCAAAGGGCTTCTGATGATTTCGAGGTTGGATCTTGGTCTCCTACATTATTATTTGGGACTAGAAGCATGGTGAAATATTCCCTAGGAAAGGGAAGTATGTTGTAAAGATCCTTCAAAATATTGGGATGATGGATTGCAAATCCATGGAAACTCCCATGGTGATAGATATGAGGAAGTTGAGAGACTTTGATTTTGATCCACTAGACTCATCCTTGTACCATAATTTGATTATCTCATTGAGGTATTTGTTTAATACCCGACTGAACATTTTCTTTGTTGTGAAAACATTGAGCCAGTTTCAAGTGGGACCTGGACATGAGCATTAGATAGATGCAAATCATATTTTGATATATCTTTGTGGGACACTAAACTATGGTTTTAGATATGCCTCAAACAATGATGTACAACTGCATGGATTTACTAATTCATATTGGGCAGGGAGTGTAGATGACAAAAAGATTACTTCTGGTGTATGTTTCAATTTGGGATCTACTATGATATCATGGGCTAGTAGGAAACAAAATTTTGTTACACTCAGCACTACAGAAGCAGAGTATATTGCATCTTGTGACAATTGTATAGAAGAATTATGGCTTCATAAGTTGTTTTCTGAACTATTTGATCAGGTGTTTGATCCGATTGTGATACATTGTGATAGTCAGAGATGTTTGAAGCTTTCAAAGAACCCCGTGTTCCATGAAAGGTCGAAGCACATTGAGATCAAGTACTATTTTCTCTGTGATAAATTCCAGAAAGGAGAAGTGATTCTCCAACACATCTCCACTTATGAGAAGACAACTGATATTTTGACGAAGCCTCTGTCCAAGATAAAGTTTGCATACTTGAGGGAAAAGTTGGGACTCGTGGAGATTTCTCCCTTGGTTGAAAGGGAGGAGATGAATTCCTTAGTTGGGAGGGAGTGATGATAAATGGGATCATGGATAGTCATTTTGTTGGTGGATATACATTCTCCCTGTGGAGAATGATTTAGGATGACAGATTGATGATGTGTATTATGCTAGTACAACTTAGATATGATGCTTCAACATCATGTTAGTACAACTTAGATATGATATAGATGTCTTGAGATGCATCATGCTAGTACAGCTTAGATATGATGCATTGGCATCATGCTAGTACAACTTAGAGACGATTCTTATGCCTGAGTCGCATCATGCGCCTAGTACAACTTAGATATGATGTAGAGCATCATGCTAGTACAACTTATATAAGATGTGGAGCATAATTCTAGTACAACTTATATATGATCATACAAATTAGAGATGATGTAGAGGCATTGATCTACATCATGCCAATACCACTTAGATATGATGCATCCGCATCATGCTAGTACATATTAGAGATGATGTATATGGTACTCCACATCATGAAAATACATATTAGATATGATGCATTCACATCATGCTAGTACGGATTAGAGATGATGTCTTAGAGAGATTCATCATATGTTGGGACAATTATTCTTCTAGGAGGTATCTCCGGATTAGAAGAATGGTCCTTGTATCACTATGTTGAGTGAATGACTTATGTGAGACACTATGTTGAGTGCAATGAGTCCAACACATGACTTATTCAACATCATGCTTGATTACTTAGATGGAGTATGACCTTGAGAGATGATGCAAATGATGATATATGTTTTATGTATGGATGCTATGAGTTGATGTTGATAGTGATGATGTTGCGCGTGACTTGATCTACATGATCATGAGATATCCTGTGTATATATGATGATGCTACTTTTTAATACCTCCCTAGATAGGAAGGAGTGATGATATTATGGTAGTTGTAGGAGGTATCAACCTCCATGTATAACCTCTAACTAGATTAGAATATTTAGGAAGATAGAGAAACCCTAAACAGATATGTAAAAAACCTAGAAGACAAGTTGGATCAGTAAAAGTATTAATATTAAAGTATCTTCCTCTTAAAAGGATAAGTCATCCTAGACAGGTGACTAAGAGCACTATAAATAGAGGGCTCTTGAACTCATTTGGACACACTCTCACTCACAAGCTCACACAAGATAAAGTGGTGTGCAAGTCTAGAGGAGGAGTGAAGTTGCAATGATTGTAGCTGGGCATTGGTCTTGGTTTCTAGTTTTGGGACTTTATTCTTAGCGCACTACCTTTGGAGAAAGGTACCCTATCTATTGGATATATGTTGGGTATGGTACTTCTTCCAGAATTATTCTATCTTTAAAGGTTACGGTGATTTGGGGTGGATGCGTGCCAAAGGTTGGGTGATAATGTTGTGATATTGTCTATGGTTATACGAGCACATATTAATTGTATGTACCTAGGTTCATCTACAAATAACCAAGCAAAGTATGTTGTTGTGATCATCTTGTTGGATAATTTTTCTCACCTTCACATTCTCCACTTCAGCGTATTCTTGGATTCCCAACTTGTTTCCCTATAGTTGAACAATGTTTACCATCTTCACAACCCTTTCTTGTTTAGAAACTATTTGCAAGTTAAACTTCTATCATGGAATTTCGAATCCATTACATTCAAACATATTCCTAGAAGTGAGAGCCAAGTTGTAGATCGCATTGTAAATGAAATTATAGATTGATTCAGGTTGCATTAATCAAATCATTGTTTATCATGAATAGTCTATATACCAAGCATATATATGTTTTCTCATCGTCACATCAACAACATATATCAACAATCAATACAATAACATATGCATATCATCATAAAAAAACAAAACATCCAACCACACAAGTTACACCATCATGAGACGACCAAAATCAATGTGTCTATTTGTGCGCGTGTATCAAGAGTTTCAAAAATGAGGTATAATACAAAGGGTTGGCCCTCACTATGGTCACACTTGCCTATCATATACAAAATATGGGCACTCCCTTTACACATTCCATGTACAAAAAAATGTGTGGTCCTTTCCCATGTAAACAGAGATATACAAAAAAGTGTGGGTCTCACCCATACATCACAAATCCACCACCCCTAAGGTGGACCAAGCTCGAGGAGACCCCCAACTAGAATCCCCCCACCCATTGGAGGCACTATGCTAGTTGGAGGCCTCATATGTCCAGTAACCTTTTCTCTTGCCATTGCAACCCGTCATACCAACAAGCGCCAATCAAGATTAAGGTCGATGCAATCATCTAGTACCTCCTCATCATGCACCTCATTCCATTGTGCATCAGACACTCCATGAATTACCTGATCAAAAGTCCATCATAGGTCATCTAATTGATTCTTGAGCCTCACCTCTATCTCGGTGGCTCCCTCACCTATATAATACACATATGGCTACTACGTTGGACCCACCTATGCCTCCTCCCAACACCAAGATAGTCCAACCCTAACAGGTCCCTCTCTACCTCCTACTTTTTCTTCCCTTACCACAAGGGCCTTTCAACCTCATTGACCAAGATCTACAATCACAAACATAGTTACCTATTAGTGTTATATCAAATAATCAAAACCATGCATATAAACACCAAAAATAAGGCAATACCTAACCACAACAATACTCACCTTGGCGGTCCCACACCTCCCCAGTGAGAAGGATCATCTCTATATCATGTTGGTAGTCCATACTAGTCACTTAATGGTATTATAGAATAACCTAGAGGATATACCACCAAAATCCATGGAAATATATGCTAAAATGGCACCCTACCGGTCTATTTCCCTCCCAGACTAGTATCTCTCCCTACCACCTCATACATTGCTAGTTTGGACCAGCCACAGCCAATACAATCCTGGGGTGCAAGAATACCACCTACTCAAAGAAAAATTGCATAACATAGAGCCAAAGGAAAAGTCTCCCTAGAGACTCCACATACATTGTGTCAACTAGGAAAACATGGCCTCCCTCATCATGAAGGCCTATGTTTAGTTACAACCCTAGAACACATGTTCCATGATCATCGTCTAGGCTACACTAATCCTCTGGGTGCCAAAGGATATATAGATACTCACCACCATCACAACCATATCCCACAAAATAAAATCGTGGATATGTGTCACCTGGATCGAGCCTTTGGTAATCGCATCTTGATCATCACAATAACGATCAGCCAGAGTCTGAATGGTGACCCCCCTATCCACATGGGGGATCACCTCAGGGACCTCTCCCTGAATGGAGAGTTATGTCAAGAAATATATGGTAGTCTATGATGACATATCCACCATATGGCCTTAGATATCAAAATCCATATGGTGGGGCATCCACATAGGCACCAAAAATTTAAAAACCTCCTTCTGGGAGCATATCAAAGAGCACTAGATAAATTTGAGAGAGCCAAAGTTGTCCATATCAAACCTAGTCGTTGGGTTGACCATCACTGCAATATGGAGGTGATCCCAATCAATATCTCACCACTTAACAAGCATGGTGTCTGCTCCAAATATCACAATCTACACAAACACAGGTTAGTCAATTACTAAACCTAGCCAAAAAATTCATCAACTTTTCATCTCTTGCGTGGTTCGCACAATTGTTCCTTGAAAATTCACACAGATTATGGTTGCATGATTTTTTGTTGAATATTCATGCAGATCCACTACACATTTGTAACTCAACTTCCTTTACTGACTAGTGTAATTGTTCAAATTACAATTGCACTGATTAGTGCAGGTGATCAACCTACAATCGCGTTGACCTCATCAAAATTGTGCAACCATCGACCGCATTGTATGGTACAAGAGATCGAAAAATATTCACGCTAATGTGCACATGTATCTTTAAATTTCCCATATAGAACATATGACCTCCCTCAAAAGGGGACTGTACAACCTACCGTACCATCATAAGTAGAAAATTAAAAATGTTGAAAAGGACAAGGAGGTTAGGACCCCTTACTTGGCTATCCCTATGCTCAAATAAACTAACTAATGCATGCATGGGGGACCTCAAAATATTGTGGGATACACTAAACTCCATGTTTCCATGTCACCTCAAGTAAAAAATGAGGTGGCATGGTGGGCCCCACTACCATTTATATGGCCCGGTTATAAACTTCCTTGAGCCTGTATAGGAGTTAGAAGCTTTGTTTTTCAAATCGTTTGTCTCATTGAGATGGTACTCTTCTTTAGATTTTCTTGATATTTTTAAATGTTCAAAATGTGGGACTTGACAAAATTCTGTCGTAGTATTTCAAAAGAAGCATAAATATAGAAAATAAATAAAAGGAATTTTTTGTGTTTGTCTTTTTTAAAGAAAGTCCCTGAGAGAGGACCATGAATCACATACATCACACATATAAAGTAAAAAATTTCATCACATCCATCACAGTTTTAAGATAAATATTTTGATCACATAAAAAAACAAAAGAACATGATTTGCATGCACAAGAGAACTTTAACAAAGTGGATACATGGGAAGCTCAAATAAAGATAATGATATATCAAACTCAAATACTTTATATTCTGAAAATAGGGTTACAAAGCACAGTTGAGATTGTTCCCAAATTGGTTCTCTTGAAATTTCCAAAAAATATATAATCTATTACATATTATTGAAAATGAAATGAGTTTGTCTTAAAGACTGGGATTGGGGCTCCCACGGACCATTAAGAAAATAAATACAAGAAATAAGGTTTTAGAAAGAATAAAATGGGTGGTGGAAGGATCAACAAGACCTGGTAAGAAGAACAAAGGAGTTATCATTCCTTGGTTAAACCTTTCTAGTGAAAGAGGTGTAATAATTGGATGAAGGACTTGATAAAGAAAAGAAGAATGTGATCAACATAAACTTACTATGATGGTCGCTCCTTGATAGTAAAATATAAGATGTAAAGAATCATACAGGAAATTATAGTGGTATTTTATTGGCCTGTAACTCTAGTAAATAACTAGGAAATTTCTCGAAATGGGTTTTTGAACAAGCTGACCTGCAGTCTAGAAATATCCTCAGGGACGGCCACGGGATTCTCCAAGAATTCCGATAAGAGATCGAGGTCGTTGTTGTGTTTTTTCAAGAAGTATTTGCAATATTCACCTTTGAAGGTGACTATTGGCTCTGGGAGTCTTAGCATATTACAGAATACTTGAGGTGAAAGGGAGATGGGAGAATGGAATTGGAGTTGAATCATCCGCTAGTTTGGTATATACTTCTCAGTGCACCAGGAAACCATCTCCTTACAATCAAAAGCTTCAGGAATGCAACCTACACGAGCAATTTCGGACGTCCAAATTACTTCCTTCTGAGCATAAGGGGATGAATAATAAGAGTACGCTCTAGACCACTGAAATTTATGTTCCTCTCGTCTAAAAATGTTCAAAGTATCTCCACAAAAATGCTATCGAGTTGTTGCTTCCATAATTTGATGGGAGCGTTCTTTTGATCCAGATAATATTTGAAATGAGCACTTGAGAGATATAATATAATATTTCATAAATCATGTTTTAATGTGGTTTAATCATGAATCTCCTTGATCCCTTCTCCTATTAATGAAAATCTTTGCGGGTGATCTAGAATCGGATCTAGGAGCTTGATGGGGCTCAAAAAAGCCTAAAACTAAAAATTCTCAGAATGCCTTCAAAATGGACGTGTGCATATGCCTCATCGATACGAACCTAACACAGCTTAAACGGTCTCAAACAGGCGTCGTATGCTCAAGTTATGGTGATATGTTCATTTTTCCAAACAGGCAAAAAATGTTGTATGTATAGTCCATCCAGTGCCTTGTGGCAGCTGACTGTACAGGTTGTACAACTGTACAACTAATGTGGTAGCACAGTTGGTGCAGATGTGGCAGGGTCTGTACAACTAACATGGAAGGTTCACTGGCTGTATGGACTAATTACGTGCTAGGTACAGGTGGACCAACAGGGAAGTGACATGTGTCACCACTGTAAGGGTGACATGTGGCACGATCGTATAGTGACATGTGGCATGTTGTACAGTGACACATGTTAGACAAAGACTGGGAAAGGATGTGTTGATAGGGTCGGAAGATGGATGAATAGCAAGCTGACATGTGGTAGTTATGATGACGTGTCAGAAAGTGCCACGTGGCCTAGACCTGGGATGCCACTTGGCACCCATTGGTTGGCTCATTGTTCCTTTGCAAAAATTTATGGGTATCCACTGGAATTGAACCAAAGAAATCTCGTATGAGAAATTGTCTTGGCAGGGTCAGGTCTACCAACCCGCCCACCATTAGAGCTTGTTAGTGGTATGGTTTTATTAATATATAAGTTTGCACATGTGGAAAAACAACGAAAAAAGGGTTGGGGCCTAGCCCCAGCCCCCAAAGAAACATACCATATGGCTCCTCCATATATCCATACCCATCACTACAATATATATATAAGCCATGGTCATAGGGTTAGGGCATTCAGTTTGGGACTTGGTCCCATGGAGTGTTAACATGTGACCAGGGTTTATGGGATAAGGGTCAGCGCGCATCCCTTAGGGGTTGGCGCTTGGCCACATGGTGCCATGTGACTGTGTATTAAGTGTGTGCTCCAGGAAAAATGACCTTATCCCTTTATTTATTCAAAAGTAGGTTTATAACTTAAGTATATGGATTTTGTTTGGCTAATTCAGTTGTTTTTGGAGGATTTTGCCCATTTTTGGGGGATATTGGGCTCTTTTTTAGGCCAGATCTTGGGGGGAAGTTGGGAGATGGTTACCAAATTCAGATATATATAAACCAGGCCTTCTTGAGGCCATGGGAGGACTTTCCGAGTAGTTTTATGTTGAATATTTTCTAAGACAGAGCCACTTTTATGCAGGGAAGTTCTTAAGGAGAACACCTTTGAGGGCCATTTTTGTGGGCTCCAGTCATCTGATTTGAGTGTCATTTCTTCTATTGGGTTCTAGAGATCTGGTAGAACAAGACCATATCATTTTTGTAACCTTTTGGGACTATTGTGATGTAATTATTGAGCTTTTAACAGAAATAAGAAATCCGCACCCACTTAGACAAAGGCCCGAAGACGTAGGTGAGATTGTCTAACTTCGTTATCACATTGGTGTCATGGTTTGTTGTTTTTTTATGCTTCATTTCCATTCTGTACATATTCATATGGATGTTATAATTCTTCTATAACTTCTTCCTCTTTCTTAAATCTTCCTAATTGGTTAATCAAAACATGTTTCATAACTCAACCATAGTCATGTAATAGATCTTTTTAGATCAAGTGGTATCAGAGCTAGTTGAAGTCAAAATTGAGTTTTACATGTTAACCAGGGAAAAGCTATTTTTTGATGAAGGTGAGCTTGTTGAAGAGAATCCATTGGTTGGATTGAGATAGATAAATTCTCAAAGCGACAAGATGGCATTGGAAGAGGGACTTTCTCATGATGAGAAAGAGTTTCAAAAAACTTTCTTCGCCATGTTGGAGATGATGAAGGTTTTGTACACGAATTACTTGGAATGAAAGAGACCAGTTTTTGGTGAATCTTCAAAGGGAAAAAGTGAAGAGGAACAAGATCCTACTCATATTTCTCCTTCACCTCCATCATCACCTCCTTCTACTCCTTATTCAAGTTCAAGTTCTAAATCCAATGCAAAGAAACATGTTCATAAACATAAGAATGAAATTCCATTATTAAAACTTGATGTTAAATTTAAATTATCCATGTATGATGGTGAAGTTAATGTAGAGAGACTTTACAATTGGGTCAGACAGATGGAGGTCTATTGCAGTGTGCAACAGATCAAGGATGAGGCCACACAAATCAAGTTGGCATCATTGAGACTTGTAGGCACAACACTCATCTGGTGGAAAAGTAAGTTGCAAAATGGAACACAACAAGTGGGTAATGTATTTTCATCATGGAAAAGTTTCATTTATGCACTTAGGAAGAAATTCTATCCTTTGGGTTATAAAGAGAAAGAATTAATTGAATTCCAAGCTTTAAAACTAAGAAAAGGACAAACAGTGCAAGAATACACAGATGGATTTCAAAAAATGGCATTGATGTTAGATATTCCTTTACATACCCAAGAAACTCTTATGAGGTATATAGGAGGTTTAACTGCACATATTACAAACATTGTATTCATGTTTGGACCCACTAACCTTGATGAGGTTCATGTTCAAGTGACATACATTGAAGCAGGGAAAAGAGGTGTTGGTGTATTAGGGGAATCGTCTTCAAGGAAAGAGGACAAGAGGAAGTGGAATGGAAAAAAGTCAAATGAAGTGACTAGAAAGGAAGAGAAGCCCTCTTGCAAACATTGAAAGAAAGAGGGGCATGATGAAGACAGATGTTGGAAATTTCATCCCAAGAATAGGCCAAAGTGGTTCAAGGAAAATAAAGGGAGGCAAACAGTTGTAGCGACAACACAACCCACAGACTTGGAATCAGATTCAAGTGACGAATCTAAGGTCTCATTGGTTTGTATGACGGGTAAAATTGGTCAAAGAATTGATTGTAGAAGTCACTTGTTTCATATAAGGGTTATCATGTGACACACTAAGGTTAATACATAAATAGACAATGGATCTTAATATAACCTAATTTTATAGGAATTGGTTAAGAAATTGGGGTTAAAAACACATATGCATCATAAGCCCTACACACTTAAATGGATAAGCAACCATCATCAAATGCACATAACCAAGCAGTGCACATTAAAATTTTCTATTTCATCTAAGTATGTGGACGAGGTAACATGTGATGTAGTGCCACTAAGTGAATGTGGAATGGTATTAGGTAGCCCATACTTGTATGATCGTAAAGCAATCTTCTACAAGACAAAGAATCAATATCAATTAACCAAAGCAGGTCAAGATTATTTGGTTCATGCTCATCATGTAAAGGAAAATAAAACTCTTCAAACTATGGAACAATTAAAGAAGGTAGTTCAAGTAATCAACAAACCTATAAGTGTTTCAAATTAAGTAATTGATTTTAAACAAGAACAAGAGATGATTATTGAATGGAAAATCAATCACAGTTTGCTTTAAAATAAGCTCATGTCGTGCAAATATTACAAGTATATCATCCCATTTGCAGTCGTATTTTTTATGCTATCATTAGTAATGTTATCTACATGGATGATAGTGGCTTCGGTAAAATGTGACAGGGTTCAAATGGCTAACAATATGATGTTAGTTGTCATGATTGTGTTATAGTTGATATTGATGAGACAGGTGCACAGGATAGAGTTCAGAGATAGAGGACAAGTTAGGTGGCCTATCCCGAGCTTGATGACTGGTTAGTAACCTTTTGGGGGCCAAAAGTTCCTTAGTGGGGAGGTGTGATCCAGAATCGGATCCAAGAGCTTGATGGGGCTCAGAAAGGCCTAAAAATCAAAGTTATCATAATGGCTTCAAAACAAAAGTGTGTGTATGCCTCGTCGATATGATCCCAATGCAACTTGAACGGGCTCAAACAAACGTCGTATGCTCAAGTTATGGAGATCTGTTCATTTTGTCAAACAGGGAAAAAAATGTTGATTGTTTCATTGGTACAGTGCCATGTGGTAACTGACTGTATAGGTCATATGATCGTACAACTGACGTGGACTCATAGTTGGCGCAGACATGGCAAGGTTCGTACAACTGACATGGCAGGTTGACTAGGCATACAGACTAATGACATGGCAGGTACAGGTGGACCAACAGGGAAGTGACATGTGTCACCCCTGTAAGCATGACATGTGGCACATATGTATGATGACACGTGGCATGTTGTACATTGACATGTGGCATGTAATATGGTGACACATGGCACATCCAAAAGGTGACATGTGGCATGTCGTACGGTGACACGTCGCAGACAGAGACTGGGAAAAGATGTGCTGACAGGGCCGACAGATGGATGAATAGCAAGCTGACATATGGCAGTTATCATGACATGTGAGAAAGTTCCATGTGGCCCATACATGGGCTGCCACGTGGTATCCATTGGTTGGATCATTTTTCCTTTGCAAAAATTTGTGGGTCTCCACAAGAATTAAACCAAAGACCTCTCATATGGGAAAGTGACTTGGCAAGGTTGGGTCTACCAACATGCCCACCATTAGAGCTTGTTATCGGTATGGTTTTATTAATATATAAGTTTTCACATGTGGAAAAATGGTAGAAAAAGGGTTGGGGCCTAGCCCCAACCCCCAGAGAAACATATTGTATGGCTCCTCCATATAACCATACCTAGCACTCCAATATACAGATAATCCATGGGCACAGGGGCCATGAGATACCATTAACCACCATGAGATTTGAGTTGGGTAGTGGCCAGGAGTTAGGGAATGCATTTCGGGACTTGGTCCCATGGAGTGCTAACAGGTGACCAGGGTTTATAGGATAAGGGCCAGCGTGCAGCCCTTAGGGGTTGGCGATTGGCCACATGGTTCCATTTGACTATGTATTAAGTGTGCGTGTTAGGCCAAAGGGGCTTAGCCCTTCATTTATGCAAAAGTGGGTTTATAACTTAAGTATATGGATTTTATTTGGTTAATTCAGTTGTTTTTGGAGGATTTTGCCCATTTTGGGGGGATATTGGGCTCTTTTTGAGGCCATATCTTAGGGATAAGTTGGGAAATGGCTACCAACTTCAGATCTATATAAACCAGGCCTTCTTGAGGCCATGGGAGGACTTTCAAAGGAGGTTTATGCTGAATATTTTCCAAGCCAAAACCATTTTTATGCAGGAAAGTTGTTGAGGGGTGCACCTTTGCGGGCCATTTCTGGAAGATCTAGTCATCTAATTTGAGTTTCGTTTCTTCTGTTGGGTTCTAGAGATTTGGTAGAACAAGACCAAATCAATTTTGTAACCTTTTGTAACTGTTGTGATGTAGTTATTGAGATTAGAATAGAAATAAGAAATCCTCCCCCATTGAGACAAAGGCCCGAAGACGTAGGCGAGATTGTTGAACTCCATTATCACATTGGTGTTATGGTTTGTTGTTGTTTTATGATTTATTTCAGTTTTGTACATATTCATATGGATGCTATATTTCTTCTATAACTTCTTCCTCTTTCTTAAATATTCCTAATTGGTTAATCAAAACATGCTTAATAACTCAACCATAGTCATGTAAAATATCTTTTCAGATCAATGGGACCTGCATAATGAGTTATTAGCATTAAACCATACTAAATGTGTATTGGGAAAAGTGTGAAGGTGGCGGGGATGGACATGAGAGAAATAGGATTTGAGACTTTTGTGAACTCGCGAACATGGGAACTCATGAACCCGTGAATGCAAAAGGTTGAAAATTGGTTAAGTGTTGTGATGTGGTCGGACGGACTCAGCATAGGAGAAATGAGATACTTGGAATCTCAAGGAGTCTGAGGGTCAAAATGTAGATCGTGGATCTTTTGAATGCAAAATGTGTATCAAGGAACATGGGATATGAGAGTTTGACCCCGCCAAATCAGGAACCCACAAATGCAGAAAAGGCTAAGTATGGGATAATATGGTGGTCAGTCGGACTCAATATGTGAGAGTGCAGATTGGAGATGACGATTCACGGGTCCACCAACTCAGGAACCTGTGAACCCATCATTTTGAAAAAAATGACTAAGTATAAAAACTAGAAAGGGAGAAAAGAAGAGAAAACAGGAAAAGGGAAAATTGGGTAAGTATAGAAGAGGGAAAAGAAAGGGAGAAAATGAGTTTGGAAAATAAAAAAGGGGAGGGAAATTTTAGAGGCGGGAATTGATCTCAACAGTAGGCTCCAACTGTGGGGATAACCCCCTATGGGTTGTCAAGGATCTAGAATCTCTCGTGACTAGGTGCTTCTGTCGATTGGACTATGGGGTCATAGTAAGAACATACAAACTGAAAAAATAAAATTATGTACAATGAGAATGAGAAAGTCTTAGGATAAGAAACCTTTCAAATGTTTCTCGTTGACAGGAAAAAATAATTTTTTTCCCTTCATGTCTTGGATCATATAGGATTTAAAACCTAATATCTTCTCGATGACGTATGGTCTGATTTAGAGTGTTTCGAACTTTGTATGCATGGAGGATTTCTCCTTGGCCTTGTTCCAAAGTAGCACCAACTCTCCCTTCTGGAAATTCTTTACAGTTGTGCTCTGATAAAAATATATTTTGACGTTCGTTCGATTTAGGGATTTTCTTCGTTCCTCTTCCAACTTCAACAACTAATTGATTCTCCTCTGAATGGGAGAATTGTCTTATGTATCTTCGGTATTAACCACAGAGATCAATGAATTGAGCTCGAGACTAATCGAAATTTTCTCTTCCTTCCCATAAACCAATAGATATGAAAACATCCCGGTGCTATCCTTGAGAGTCGTTATGCTTTCCCATAACACATATGTCAGCTTCATATACCAATTCCTTCGGTTCTTGTCAATGGTTTTCTTTAGTATCTGCACAAGTGTTTTTTTTGTGGATTCAGAAAGGAAATTACCTTGTGGATAATAATTCGATGATTCACACATGATGATTCTATATTCTTCACAAAACTTTGTAAAATTCGACCCGATGAAAATCAAACCATTATCTATGACAAAATATATCAAGGACACCAAATCTCGACAGAATATTGTCTTTGAGGAATTTAATCATCTCTTCATAATCATCCTTCTTTAATGACATTGCCTCTATCCATTTCATGAAATAATATATCGCCATGAGGATTTACATATTCCCTTTGCTAGACTTTGTATTAATTGGCCCGACAACATCGATTCCCCATCGATAGAATTGTTGCTCCATGATTACGGGTTGTAAGGGCATTGTGGATTTCTTCATCTTTCCTGAAAATTGTTGGCAAGACACAAATTTCCTTATCATGGCATATGAATCTATGAACATTGATGGCCAGTAGAATATATCCCTTATTATCTTTTGGGTGGTGGAAGTAGGGGCAAAGTTTCCAGCGCATATTCCTTCATGGAATTCTCTTATCAGTTATTGGGCTTGATTTTCATCAACACATCTCAATAGGATATTGTCGTAATTTCTCCTGAACAGTATGTCATCAATCAATACGTATTGATTTTCCTTCATCTTCATTGTTCTTCTCTCTCTGGGGTTCAAGGTGACGGGAAATTTCCCATACCTTAAGTAGAATATAATATCTTTGTACCATTCTAAATCAGCTAATGCTTCCCTGACTGAAATTGAAATCATTCCATTGATCGAATATCCATTCGTGATGAGCTTACATAAACCTTTTCCTTTGACAGTTTTAAAGTTTTAATATCGATATCATACCCTTGTATCTTTTCCAACCAGTTATCCCATTTTCCTTCTCTCAATTGTTGATTCAGAATCATCTTCACTGGTGATGAGGGAACATAAGAAATAACATGGGATTTCAATATGTATGTGCAAAATTATGCTACTACTTTTACAAGAGCCAAGGAATGATTCTCTAGTTCTAAATACCTCAACTCATAGTCATGTAGTGTTTTTCTCATGAAACTTATTGGGAGTTCTTCTCCTTTGATATTATTTTGAGTAAGAATGGATGCAACAACTATCTCTGTAGAAAATGAGTAGATGATAAAATCTCTTTGAAAGTTTGGGATAATGAGGACAGGAGCAGTGGTGATTTCTCCTTTGATATTATTGAACGCCTCTTCAATGTTTGTTGTCCATTCGAACCTTTGCTCCTTTTTCAGCAACAAATTTATCGGCTTCACGATACTTGCATAATCGGGAACAAATCTTCGCACAAAATTGATCTTGCTGAAAAATGATTGGAATCCCTTATTGGATGTCGGGGGGTTGAGATCGTTTATTGCTTTAATTATTTTTGGATCTATGTAAATACCTTCCTTGCATACAATATTTCCTAACAGTTTGTTTTGAGTCACTGTGAACAAACATTTCTTTGGATTTAGAGATACACCATACAGTGTACATCTTTCAAAAACATTTCTTAAATTATGGATGTGCTCATCCTTTTTCTTTGAATGCACCATCAAGTAATCTTGATAGTCTTCCATAAAATTTCCTATCAACCCACTAAATGCATGATATATGGCCCTTTGGAATGTGGCTCCATCATTCTTCAAACCAAAGGGAATTATAGCATATGCATATGTCTCCCACAGTGTGATAAATGTTGTATTTTCCCTATCTTCCTCAGCCACCAAAACCTAGTTATATATAGAGAAACCATTCAACATGGGCATGCAGGATGATCTAGTAACTTGTTGTAGAAGAAACTCCATATTAGGTAAAGGAAAATTATCCTTTATGCTTGCTTTGTTAAGGTCTCTGAAGTCAACACACATCCGGATTTCCCCGGTCTTTTTTCTTACAATCACTGGATTTGAAAGCCAATATGAATGTCTGATGGGATAAATTATCCCTGCCTTCTTCAATTTCTCCAATTCAATCTTTACCAGAGGTTTCATATTGGGATTCATCATCCTTGTTTTTTGTTTTGCTAGATTTTCTTCTTCCCACAAAGGAATGATTTGTTGGAATATAGTTTTATCGTAAAATTTCAAATCGTCATAATTCCAAGCGAACACATCAATATATTCTTTGAATAAGGAAAATATTGATCAATTTCCTCAATGGTACAATCAACTCCCAAGTTGACATATTTCGGGGAACTGTCAGTTCCAATATTTACTTTTCTCGTTTCTTGCACTTTTAGAACTAAAACTTCTTCAAGAAGATTCTTAACATGATCATCTTTCGTAAACAAATATTCAAATTGTATATAATCTTTGGGGTCAATAGACGAGTGATCGTCTTCTTCATCATCATCGTTTAACAAAAAAAAATCAAGTTGGTCATCATTCTCAAATACTTACAAGTACTCAATGTTATTGGTCATGGATGGTCAGAAACCTCTTTCTACCTAGAAAGACGTTTTTCTTTGGACATCGTCTGGGTTTGACAATGAGGTTGCCAAGGCTAGTGAATCGTGAATCGGCCTTCTAATTCTTGTCCCTTGGAATGAAAGAAATGTTTAAGGAACTGAAAGATTCCATCAACTCGTTAACTCTTTTGAAAAACATCTTAAGTCTTTCCTTCATGATTTTATACCTCTGGGTAACTTGATTGATGAACAACTTTGAGTCTCCAGTTACAATGAAATGTTCTATTTTCATTTCTTGTGCAAGGATCGTCCCCTGAATCAAAGATTCATATTTTGTGTCGATATTTGTGCATGAAAACTCTTGTCTTACAGAATGGGGATGCATAATATTACTTGGAATCAAAATAAAAATTCCAACTCCATTCCCATATTTTGAACAGGCTCCATCGAATGACATTCTTTAGTATCCTTCAAACAAACACTCTTGATTCCCCACACCTTGAACTTACTCTAGGATTTTTTTATGCTCCATGTCTAGGATAGCATAGTTTCCAATCCTCCATCAATTCATTGTCCTTCTTCTCGAAAGAGAGGGTTTTCATAGGTTCACGGGGTACTTTAATCATCACTCCCTCTTTTCATGGTAGCATCATACAACTTCCATCGTTCATTATATATCCACCGATCATGGATGTCCAATATCTTCCCAGTGCAACTCCATATGTTGGAGTAAGGTCTACCACAATAATATTGAAAATTGTAATGATGTGGGAGGGTGTTGTAATCCAAGCATAAAATTGCTTGATTTCTCCATAAGCTGACACTTTTCTAGAATCAATTGCATATATGCTTTCACTAGTTTCATAATACTTAGTGCAACTCATGCCTAATGCCTCCATGACTGCAAGTGGAATTATATTATTTTTCACGCCAGTGTCAACTAAACAGTTATGTAGTGAGACATCATAATTTTCAATTGATATGTAGAAGGGCGGAATTTTACCTCTCATCTTGGCAGTTGACGGGCTCTGGCTCTATTTTGGACTGGTAATGATAGCTTCAGCTCTTTCAGATGGATCATCCAATAACTTCAAAATGTTTTATCTTTGTTGGGGAATCTTCACCACTTCTGTAAAGGGAAAAGTTATCCTTAGTTTACTTAAGTCCTCCATGACATTATATGTCATATGAGTATATTTTGACGTCAGGTGTTGTCTTTTAGTTCCATTTCCATCCGTCACTTTCTCATTTGACACTTTTTCACTTGTTGTTTTCGTTTTCCTTTTCTTTTTGTTTTTATTTGTCAGAGTCGCATTTATTTTTTGGTCTATTTACAAATCCTCTTGTCAGGGCGATGTTTTATTCCGAGTTGGAATCGTTCCTGCCCTCTCCAAATATATACATGAACGTCTCGCATCCGTCCATATGCACAATTTCAGAGCTTTCATCAGGTGAGTAATAATTTTCTTACTCAATTAATTTCTCGTCATAGACATCATCCAGAACAGCTGCATTTGGAGTAGGCTTCCTGGGAACCCTTAGTCTTTGTGGGTTATCTGTGTTCTCAAACCTCACTCTGTTTTTTGGGGGATGGTTCCTCCTTTGCTCTGGGATTGGAATCCTTGGGTTTGGCATGTAATTATCTCCCCTTCTTAGCCTGGTTATCTCGTTCTACATTTGTTTGATGGTTCTATTCATCTGTGCAATTTCAATTATTTTCTTAGTTTCATCTGCCACTATAGGGTCTACTTCCATGTCAGGTGTGGTTCCCTTGAAAAATCCTCCTCCCACCATTTGATTCTAAGCCACTCGAGGCTTGAATTCTTCATTATTTATTGAACTAGAAGCTCCTTGGTTATCAATACTTAATCCTCCCAGTTTTCTTTGTACTCTTCCCAGTATAATATTAGGTTCAACACCCGTTTCAATCATAATTTCTTCATTCTCGGTATATTTAGTCATTGCCTCCTCCAAAGTATCCATTTGGGATTTTTTGATGGCATATTTTACATTCAGAGGCATTGCATTCTTATAATAACCGAGAATGACTGGGTCATTTGGTCTTTTATCTTCTTGAATTATAATCAAGGTTTTATTGAACCTGAGTTTAAAATCTCATATCCTTTCATTCTTCCTCAACCCAATCTAGGTGAAATCAGTGAGGAGGATATGGTAAGCAATTGGAGGGGAAAACATAGTCAGGAACATATATTTGAGGTCATTAAATGAGCTAATGGACCTACTGGGAAAATTTGTATACCATTCATACATTCTTCCTGATAAGGTTTGCAGAAACAGCCTTACCATGACATCGTCATACTCAAAATGGTAAAAATCACAAACATCAAGAAATAAGTGCAGATACATCTTTGCATCGATTGATCTGTCTCTAGAAAATTATTTTAAGGTGCCATTGGGGAGAACAAGGAGCTCATGTTGCTCACCTATAATATTTAGAGGGGAATCCTTTACCTTCCTTCGATTTTCAAATACTAGATTTATGTTGGCATAGGGGAAGTGTTGATGTTTAGACAACATCAGGAAAACATTCTCTAAAGACAATAATTAATAATATAATTATTATTGATTATTAAATATCATATATAATAAATAAATGATAATAATAAATAGTTATTGATTATTCAAGGGACGCATCCTTTCATGGATGGTCACCTTATGTTCCCTATATATGGAACACTTATTATTGTAATAATATATCGAATATCTCTCATATCTCATATGAATAAAAAACCAACATGGTATCAGAGCAGGTTGATTGGGTATGGCTCCCTCACGGGAGAGCCCAGGATCCTAAGAGAATATGATGGTGTCTGTCACCAGAAGTGTGTTGATCCTCATTGCACAACCTAAGTCTGCAATTTTAGGACGACTGCAGATCCAAGAATATTTGCATTAGTGTGGTGAGAGTGGTTTTGCACGCTCTTTGCACTAGGGTTTCACTCTTTTTAGGTTGTGTGTGTGGTCGTTTTTTGTCAACTAGCCATTGTGGAATTTACAGTTAAAACTATAAACTGATATCGCGGTGATGGTTTGAGAAAGAAATTGTGATTAGGGTTTTTGAGTTCCATGTTCAAAACGATGATAGGATGAGCACATTGTCTATCTTGTCATGGTGCTCTGTGAGGGTGGAGAATTGTTTGATAGGATCATTTCTAGGACATTTAAATGAGACATTGTTGCCATTACATGCACCATTGTTGAAGTTGTCCAACTGTGTTCGATATCGTGTGGACATTTCACGATGGGCTCGTCTTGTTCAAGGGTGACTGCCTTTTTTTACAGAATTGTGTCACGGATATTTATGAGAAATGGTGGTGAGATTCACTGTCCGGGAAGGAGTGTTTATCAGTCAACAGACTTAGGTCCACTTGGAAATGGAGTAATCATTGACATGAGAGACAATGTCTTTTCATGTTCCATAGTTGGGAAGGTGTGCACATTTTTCAAGGAGGAGACTCGACAACGGAATGTGGAAGTGGTCGAAGTCTTCGATCCACCTTAGACTGTTGACAATTCTGACTGTGATGGAGCATCATCCGCCTTGGTTAAACCAGATTTTTCAAAGAAATAAGGATTGTCATACCTACAGTTACCCACGTATTTATAGTGTTGGTCTCTGATGGTTCTTGAGAATGGTCTCGATAGATGAAAATGTTTATACAAAGATCAGATTCCAAACGATCTGTGAGTCCCTCTCACTACACTATTTCCATATTTTTGTGATGCTTCCTCCTACATTCATACCTACCATGATCATATCTATCCAGATGCATATGATATTCGATCGCCAACATGTGCATATGAGCGTTGATCACCCACAGGAATCCATTCAACTAAATTATAAGTTCCTCTTATTGAAATGTGGTTTTAAGGAGTGTTATGACTGTCAGATATGGAATGCATGGATATTCCATGCATGGATTATGGAAAAGGAATGACAATACTTTGATTGCATGATTAATAATTATGGCATTATACCATATTCAAAGAACTATGAATGTATGGTTAACCTTCTTAGTCGTGCTGACCATCTGGATGAGGCACGAGACTTTATTAAAAAGTACAAACCAAGGTTCATGGGAAAAGGGTTCTCTTCAAAAGAGGGAGCATATATTGAGTTACCTACAGAGAAGGAGGAAAAGCTACCTTCAGTGTCAGAGAGACCAGAGACAGAGGAGGAGTCACCTCCATCTCCAAAGGGAGTGTTGATGTTTGAGGTAGCTTAACAAGACACTCTCCCTAGAGAGTCCTGTGTGGACTAGCAGGGGGGAATGTGGACTTCATACTAACATGCCTCATATGGTCAGATGAAGGAACCAAGACATTGGTTTCATGAGGAAATCTCAATATGTCTTGGGGGACATTGGTTCCATGAGGGAATCATGATATGTCTTGTGAGACATTGAGTCCATGAGGGAACCTTGATATGTATTAGACATTGTTTTCATGAGGAAACCTTTATATGTAAAATAAGGTCCAATATTACATTCCCTTTCAATATAGTTGATCCAATTGATCCCATTGATCCTATATCTCCACTTAATGTTTCCAGAGATATTGCAGTAGGTTGGAAGATACTTGAATGGGCTCGTCAGACTCTGCAGGAGGCAGAAGGACATGCAAATAATCATGGTACATTTAGAGATAGAAAGAGATCTCAGAGATATTCGTGCTATACTGTAGCTATGAGCCACATCATTGATTCCAATCCTTTTTTTTATGAGGAGGCATCTAGTCAACCAGTATGGAGAGATGCCATGATGGAGGAGTATTAGTCCATCACGAAGAATGATGTGTGGGATATTGTTCTGAGACCTGAAGGGAAGTTTGTAGTGACCTCCAAATGGATCTACAAGATCAAACACACAGTTGATGGGAGCATCGAGAGGCACGAAATGAAATTTGTTTCTAGAGGATTCTCTCAGGTGGAGGGATTATTATGAGGAGACATCTCCTCCTCTTTCTTGATACAGTTCTATCCGGATGATTATTTCCCCTACAACATCCATGGGTTAGAGAGTACATCATATGGATGTAAAGAAAACCTTTCTCAATGGAGAGATTAAGGAATAAGTATAGATCGAGCAACCAGATGCTTGGAATCAAGAAACCACCTCAAGCTTAGTATGCAAGGATCGATGGACACCTGATGATTTTTAGGCTTCAACAAAGTGTTTTTGATTCCAGCCTGTACTACGATATTGTTAATGGTGAGTCCCTGCTTCTGGTCCTCTACGTTGATGATTTATTCCTCACATGTACAAAGAGCCTTATTATTGAATGCAAGTATGCGTTGGCCTCTAAGTTCGAGATGAAGGACCTTGGTATGATGCACTACTTCTTGGGAATGGAGGTGTGGTAGAGAACTGATGAGATCTTCCTAAGTCAGGGGAAGTACACAGTTGATACATTCAAGAAGTTTGAGATACTGAACTTGAATCTCGTGACTACACAAATGATGAAGAATCTGAAGAAACTAAGTGTGTCTTCATCCAATTATGATGAAATTGATCTGACTCTGTATAGACATCTGGTTGGATAACTGATGTATCTGGTTAACACCAAACCAAATAATTGTTATGCAGTGAGTGCACTTAGCCAGTTTATAATTCAGCTAAGATAGACACACTAGATTGTTGTGAAGCATGTGTTGAGATACTTGTGAGGCACAGTTCGACATGGTCTGAGATATACTTCTAGTATTGATATGATATGGAAATAATATATTGACTCTGATTGGGAAAGAAAGATCACCTTCGGATGTTGCTTCACTTTGGTATCTTCCATGGTTTCCTGGTGTAGAAGGAAATGAACTTTTGTGGATTTGAGCACAATAGAAGAAGAGTACATTGCATTAAGTATGACAGTTCGTAAAGCAGTGTGGCTTCACAAGATCCTTGCAGATTTATTCGAACATGTGCTGGATTCCACCATTATTCATTATGGTAACCAAAGTTGTGTGAAGATCTCTGATAATCTAGTGTTTCATGACAAATTGAACCACATTGAGATCAAGTACCATTACATCTGAGACATGGTGTAGAGGAAGGAAGTATTGGTGCAGTACCTTCCTACAGATGAGCAGGTTGATGATGTTCTTACCAAACCAAGACGAAGTTCAAGTATTTCCATGGAAAACTTGGCGTGGCAGAGAATGCCTCCCTAATTGAGAGGGAGTGTTGATGTTTGCAGCTTCTTGAGACATTCTACAGATCATGCTACTATGTGACTGAGTTTAGTTTATATGTGATGACACTTATCCGAGAAGGGATAAGTGGGGCACTTATTTGAGAAGGGATAAGTGTGGTTGGGCTTATAACCCAACGTCCCATGTGGAGAGCACATGAGGACATGTCAAGGGAGTTGACCCTTGACGTCATACACTATGGGAGTTGACCCTCGTGTTTCTAGAGGGTGTAGCCTCTAGAAGTCCACATGGATTGCCATGCATAGATGATTTTAGGGGCTAAATTTCGCTCATAGGCTAATTTTCCATGGTTTTTCCAAAAACGAGATTCACTATTTTAAAAAAGATTCGCCCAAATTCTATAGGATAAAATTATTTAACCTTAAAAATCGCCAAAATTTTATAAAAACTATATAAAATTCTTATAAATTTGAATAATTTTACAAAAATATCGCCAAACATTTATAGTTGGCATATGAAGGATTAGTAAGATTCGCTGAGGCTTCTATATTTTAAAATAAATTTCCATCCTTAAAATCATCCCTGGTGCCATGTGTGACAAAATTTCTCAAGATCTTACTCCTCTATGAATTGAGTTGAGTTGATCTGTGAGGACACTTATCCAAGAAGGGATAAGTGGGGCACTTATTCGAGAAGGGATAAGCGTGTTTTGGATTATAACCCAACATCCCTTGTGGAGATCACATGAGGACACGTCCCATGAGGACCCTAGTGTTTCTAGAAGGTGTAACATCTAGAAGTCCACATGGAGTGTCATGTGTAACAAACTTTCTCCATATCGTACTCCTCTATGAATTGAGTTGAGTTGATATGTGAGGATACTTAATCGAGAAGGAATAAGTACATTTGGGCTTATAGTCCATTTTCCCATGTGGAGAGAACATGAGGACATGTCAAGGGAGTTGACCCTTGATGTCTCACACTATGGGGAGTTGACCCTAAGTGTTCCTAGAGGGAGTAGCCTCTAGAAGTCCACATGGGAGTGCCATGTGTGACAAATCTTTTACTACTATGGTTTTTTTGTACCACTGGCGGAGACTTTGTGTCTCTGGACAGTAGTTGTGCACTACTATGAAAAGATACCTCCCTAGCTAAGAGGGAGTGTTGATGTTTCAACATCGGGCATAACTTATCCTATATTGGGATGTAGACCAAGGGAGATAGGATACATTTATCACAAAGGTACACTTGTGGTAAATGGGCCTAGACGTAGTCCTTCCTTGATCATGACAAGAAATAATATGGACTCGAGGTGCTTGAAGTGCTTTCCACGTGTCAGTTAGCATCAAGATAACATTCACTCATAGGTGTGTGCCTGTGGTGAAAGATCTCGGTGTGGTATTTGTCCTAGACATGGTGATTTGACAAGGAATGATAAAGACTCCATATGCTATGCTATTACATGTAGACCCAAATGAGCCTAATATTAGAGAGAGTTAATTGGCTCAAAGGGAGAGCTGCAGAAGGAGTTTCTCCTTGGTTCAGGTGGGAGAGAGATGTCTCCCAAGACTGATAGACAAGTGTCATGAGTCTAGGGTGAAGTTTGTATACTTCAAAGACAAGAGTGGCATATTACAGAATATCTCCCTCATTGAGAAGGAGTGTTGATGTTTAGACAACATCGGGAAGACATTCTCTAAAGATAATAATTAATAATATAATTATTATTGATTATTAAATATCATATATAATAAGTAAATGATAATAATAAATAGTTATTGATTATTCAAGGGATGCATCCTTTCATGGATGGTCACCTTATGTTCCCTATATATGGAACACTCATTATTGTAATAATATATCAAATATGTTTCATATCCCATATGAATAAAAAAACCAACAGGAATACCCAGGGTTCAACTCTAACCATGCACCAACAATCCCTAACTATTGGCCCTTTCAGAAACACCTACAGAGAAGATGCAGTCTCACCCAAAGTAGCAATAGGGCTTGCAGGACACAGTTGTCTACAACCAGAGGAAATGCAAGTGAATCCAAAACAACAACACACTGAGAACTAGATATTCTTTACCACCCTTAACCTACTTCGCAAGTTATATCTCAGATCTATCACAACAATGCATCAACGGTATAACAGATGGCCAATAACACAACATCAATCACACATAACAACAAGATATAAAAAATGATCTGACCTCAACCTTGACCCATGCTTCCTCCTCATCCTCTTCCTCTAAATCCACCATAAGGGTTGAAGTTTCATCTTCCTGGAGAATTAAACTGCATAGCATTTCCCTCCTACTGCATCTCTCCTTGAATTTTGTATGTATCTCTTGACCTTTCATGCAAGAGGTCATAAGCCCTATAGTCCTTCTCATCATGCCCCATATATTTACATAATGTGAAGTAAAGGTTGGTAGGTGTCTGGACATATTTTTGCATGTAATAAAATTCACCAGGGTGATTTCTATTTCTACATACCTTGCACCAGGGTAGAGTAACCTGCTTCAAAGGGATCAGAGATCCAAAGGCCCAGTACTCATGAAATAGGGGACATTACTCCTTTTCATGGCCCTCTGATTTGCATCTCTGATCCGTAGGATCTTTTAATGACTTATGGTTGAGTTTTAATTTTGCATGTGTTAATTAACCATTTGAGAAACTTAGTGAAAGAATGAGGAAAGAATAGGAATTATAACATCCATATACATATGTGCATATCTGAAATGCAATAAAATACAGCAAACCATAACACGCATATTGATAACGGAGTTCGGCACAGTTTTGCCTATGTCTCCGGGCCTTTTTCTCTGTGGGAGAGGCTCCTTTATTTCTGTTCAAATGCTCAAAAGTACATCACTTCAATGCCAAATTGATACAAGACTGATCTGGTCATGTTCTTCCAGATCTCTAGAACCCTGCAAAGAAAACGGCACACAAAACGGACGTCCGGAGCTCCCAGAAATGATCCGACAGTGTCCCCTCCTCGAAAGCTTCTCTGCCTCAAAATGGCTTTGGCTTGGCTTCTCCTTAGAAAAACTCTTCTCTGAATGCCCCCTATGGCCTCAAATAGGCCTGGGTTATATAGCTAGGAAGTTGGTTTCTCATCTCCAACTTCCTCCCAAAATTTAGGCTCCAAAACTACCCAATAACTCCCAAAAATGGAGAAAATAAACTAAAAATAGGCTTAATTACAATAAAAACCCAAAAAGTAGTTTAAAAACCCACTTTATAGTTATAATATGGGCACAGCCCCCTTCAATGGCATGCGCCCCTTTACTCCCGGTCATATGGGGGTTTACACGACCACGGGTTGGGGCTTAGCCCCCAACCCTCTCCTTTATGCGCCATAATACCATACAATATATTTAATATTGTGGGTTTTATAACATAAGAAATAATGTGGCACATTGGTAAAGAACCATTTCTTAAGTTGTTGGGTTTGGTGGTGGTCGTGGGTTCAAATCCCATGGACCCCAAAACAATTTTTGAAACATGCCACTTCAACTAATGACTGGGTGCCACGTGGCTGCCCATGACTGGGCCACGTGGCATCTCCCCATTTGTCGGATTTATGCCACTTGTCAGTTATTGACTGGTCCAGTTGCCTGCCACATGTATGCCTTGTCAGCAAACCTACCCAATCACCATCAGCCAGATATTTCCATGTCATCTCTTGCACAATCAGCATGCTAATGTCATCAGCATTGACTTTTTGACCAATTGACCTTTGACTTTTTACATGTTTGGGCTTCTGATCAGAACGCGATAACTTTCGCATACGGAGCCCATTTGACAAACTAAATATACCGTCGGAATTAGGAAGACGAGACGGATGCAATGGAATTGGTTTCGTCAAATTCTGATAACTTTTATTTTTGAGCATTTTTCAAGCCCTGTCAGGCTTCTAGATCCGATTTCGGATCAATCTCATACACCAGATGTATTCTCTTTTATATTTTCCCTTTTCTTTCTTCATATCTTCGACCTGCAAAGATAAGCTATTTAGATTACTCAAAATTTAACTCATACATGAGTTGGATTCTCCCATAGGAGTTGATTCTAGTTTCATGGTGATCTCCAATGCCTCAGCCTGTGAAGCGACCTTCTTTTTCATCAAAGGAACTCTGATGTGTGGTAAGAGGGAAGCAATGAACCATTTCTTATTCTTTTCGTCTAGAATTTGAAATCTCAAGTGGCCTGTCAAGGTCTTAAACCTCTTATCAAAATCCCAAATAGGTTCAGCTACTCTCTGCTTGATTTATTTCAGTTTTGTAATGCACTACAACTCTGACTTGGGTTTCTTGAATTCTGCACTCAATGTAGTATTGATATCATTCATCGGTTTAGGTTGTACAGAACCTTTAACAAACCTCATGTACCAACTTGGTGCGTGGTCTCTCAAGCTAGTACTAAAATGATCTCTCCTAACTGCTTCATCATTGAATTTATTAATGCTCCATATAGCTTTGCATAAGAACTAGTGTTGATCAGGATCTTCAAATCCATCTCCTCTAAATATAAGTAACCTCATTTCATCTGCCATAGATCTTCCTAGGTTTCTTGACTGATTATGTACTGGACTGCTGGTAACAGTACTCTGAGTGCTCTGATAACTCTGGCTACTCTGGTTACTTAATGTTGTTAAACCAATAGGAGGATTAATAGTACTTACTTTAACGGTAGGCGCGGTTCCTGAAGTCTTTTATTCTTCTTGGCGAGGTCCTTCAGTATTCCCTTCCTCTACCCTAGTGGACTATGAATGTTCCTCATTCAATAACTCTTCTTCTTCTCCATTGTAGAGCCCTTCGTCCTGTGCCAGTGGCTCGTGAGTCTGCTCAAACAAGTTCACCAGAGGAACCTCTATGAAGGTTCTCCCACTGCGCATATGTCCAACCTCTATGTCGCTTTCGCTATCTGATTTCTTGAACATTATCTTTTCAATACGAAAAATCATTGTATCTTCAAGATGTTCTTCTCATGCAATAGCATCTTGATCTTCAACTTTGAAAAGTGCAAACATTTTCCTCTAGGTCCATTAAAGAAATATCTCTCTATTTGGATATATGACTCAACTCTGTCAATAGAAAACTCAGTAATGTACCCTCCAATGGTGTTATCAAACCAGTGATCTACTGCTCTTAACACAGTGTTATCAACTCTCTTGAATTTTTTTATCAATGTCGACGTCCAAACCACAGGTGGTCTAGATGTGATCTCAAACTGGGTATCTACTAATCTGGCTAACCACTCGTATAGCTCCTTATGAATTCCTCCAAAGAAAATCTCGTGTATGTCGGTGAAGATGTACCTTCCCAACCAGTCTTTTGTGCTGAGATTAGGGTTCTTGTTCTGGTCTTCAGTGAAGTCCTTTTCTTGTTCTTCTATCCACTTCTGAATCTTTGTCTTTAGTGGAAACCACCTTGACATTCCCTCAAGAAGGTATTGGTCCTGACAACGGAACCATTTTTTGGCACAGGGGCAGACCGAGGGTTCAACTCTAACAGCTCACCAACAATCCCTAACTATTGGCCCTTTCGTCAACACCTGCGGAGCAGATGTATTCTCACCTGAAGTAGCAATAGGGGGTTGCAGGACGCAGGTGTCTACAACCAGAGGAAATTCAAGTGAATCCAAAACAACAATACACAGATATCTAGATATTATTTACCACCCTTAACCTACTTTTCAAGTTATATCTTAGATCTATCACAACAATGCATCAACGATATAACAGATGGCCAATAACACAACATCAATCACACATAACAACAAGATATATGTGGTTCTCCCTCTCCCTAGGGATACATCCACAGAATTGTGATTCTTGATATATTAAGATGAAACATACAGTTCTATATTCACACTTAGATTCCAGATCTCTCTCTTTTCTCTCTTATTCTCTCACGTCCCTGTGCACCTAGCCGTAGGGTTGATCTTCACACCCAGATGAAGATCTTACAATACAATAGTGCTCTTGCAACACTATGTGTCTCTCGTACACAACAATAATCACTCTCTTAACCAACAATGACAAACCCTTCTTCTCTCATCTAGGTCTTTATTTATACATTACAATGACTCCCTGACAACCTTAGACCGAATTCTAAGTGTCAAAACCCTAAATGCCAAGAACCCTAGGTGTCTAAAACCCTAGGTCCACTTGACCTGTGTTTTCCAGGCTTCACCAACCTGTCTTTCCTTATTTTCCGTGAGGTGCTCCAAAGCACTCGTTGATGTCTTCTTCTGCTTGCTGAGTTGTCCACGATCCATATTTCCTTGTTGATCTGTCTTCCTTGGTTTTCTCTTCCAATGGCTAGATTTCCCTTCCTTTGCTCCTTCTTTTCCTCTTCTTTGACCACTTTGACCCATTCTCAATCAATGTGATTTCCGCGCAGTTCATACTTCACCTTTCTTCCTTACTCTTATCTTTCTTCCATAACCAAGGGCCAACAATTTCCTCGATTTCTCGCAACATCTCTTCCACCTCCTTGTCTCTCCTCATGATGCTCACCTCAGAGTTGTTTGTTTATTTTTTCCATGTCTGGAGAGATTCCATGAATAGGATTTTCACTTCTAAGAATAAAAATTTGTTTTCTTTTACTTTTGGTAATGGGTCTCTTGTATTCATCCAGCTTTAATTCAGACCTTGTTTGTGTGCTGCTCTAGCTAGCCTTTTATTTCTTAGGTCTTGCCATTCCTCTCTCCTCTTTCTCTGGACGATTTCTCTTTCTTCTTCTTGGACCAAGGTTTTCCATGACATTTCTGAATATTTACGGGTCTCGACCGTTGATATTACTAAGTTGTATAACTGATGCAAAATGTTTCGTTGGTTGTTCAATCCAATTTCTAGGTGGGCTGATCAGCCTAGGGAAAAGTCATATATTCTTTTACAAATGCCAGACCAGGTTCCAAATATCAGTTCATTTCCCAGTATGGTCACCAAAAATGTTAACGCTTGAATCTGTTAGGACCGAAATGGAAAATTCATGAGGATATAAATCCCCCTGCATTTTTATAGAGGTGGTACTCCTCTTTAGATTTTCTTGAGATTTGTAAATGTCAAAAATGTGGGACTTGATAGAAGTTTTTCGTAGTATTTCAAAGAAGCATAAATATAGAAAATAAATAAAAGGAAAAGTTTATGTTTGTATTTTTAAAATAAAGTTCTTGAGAGAGGACCAGGAATCATGTACATCACACATTTAAAGTAAAAAATTTCCTCATATCCATCATAGTTTTAAGATAAAGATTTTGATCACATAAAAAAAAAAAAATAATATGATCTGCATGCACAAGAGAACTTTAACAGAGTGGATATATTGGAATCTCAAATAAGAATAATGATATATCAACTTCAAATACTTTATATTCTGAAAACAGGGTTACAAAGCATAGTTGAGATTGTTCCCAAAGTAGTTCTCTTGAAATTTCCAAAAAATATATAATCGGTTACATATTCTTGAAAATGTAAATGTGTTTGTCTTAGAGACTAGGATTGGGGCTCCCGTGGACCATTAAGAAAATAAATACAAGAAATAATCTTTCAAAAAGAGGACGGTGGGCGGCGGAAGGATCAGCAAGACCTGGTAAGAAGAATAAAGGAGTTATCATTCTTCGATTAAACCTTTCTAGTGAAAGAGGTGGAATAAATGGATGAAGGACTTGATAAAGAAAAGAAGAATGTGATCATCATAAACTTACTATGATGGTCTCTCCTTGACAGTAAAATATAAGATGTAAAGAATCATATGGGAAATGCTAGCAGTATTTTCTTGGCCCGTCACTCTGGTAAATAACCAGGAAAGTTATCGAAATGGGTTTTTGAACAAGCTGACATGTAGTATGGTAATATCCTCAAGGATGGTCATGGGATTCTCTAAGAAATTTGGTAAGAGATCCAGGCCGTTGTCATGTTTTTTCAAGAAGTCTCTGTAATCTTCACCTTTGAAGGTGCGTGTTGGCTCTAGGAGTCTCATCATATTATGGAATACTTGAGGTGAAAGGGAGACGGGATAATGATATTGGAGTTGAATCATCCATTGGTGTGGTATATACTTCTCAGCGCACTAAGCAACGAACTCCTTCCAATCAAAAACTTCAGGAACGCAACCTGCATGAGAAATTTCAAACATCCAAATTACTTCCTTCTGAGCATAAGGGGATGAATAATAAGATTACGATCTAGACCACTGAGCGTTTTGGTCCTCTCATCCAAAAATGTTCAAAGTATCTCCGCAGAAATTTTGTCAACTTGTTGCTGCCATAAGTTGATGGGAGCGTTCTTTTGATCCAGATAATATTTGAAATGAGCACTTGAGAGATATAATATAATCTTCCACAAATAACTCTTTAATGTGGTTTAATGAGGAATCTCCTCAATCCCTTCACCTATTAATGAAAAAATTTATGGGACCTACATAATGATTTATTATCATTAAACCATACTAAATTTGTATTGGGAAAAGCATGAAGGTGGCAGGGACAGACATGAGAGAAATAGGATTTGAGACTTTTGTGAACCCACCAACCCACGAATGCAGAAGGTCAAAAATTGGCTAAGAGTTGTGATGCGGTCGGATGGACTCGGCATAGGATAAATGAGATACTTGGAAGCTCGTGGAGTCTGAGGGTCAAAATGTAGATCATGGATCTTTTGAATGAAAAATGTATATCATGGAACGTAGGATATGAGAGTTTGACCCCGCCAACCTGAACCCGCAACTGCAAAAATGGAAAAGTATGGGATAATGTGGAATTCGATTAGACTCAATATAAAAGAGTACGGATTGGATATGAGGATTCACGAGTCATCCAATCCGGGAACCTGTGAACCCATCGTTTTGAAAAAAAAATGACTAAGTATAAAAACTAGAAAGGGAGAAAAGAAGGGAAAGAAGGAAAAGGGGAAATTGGGTAAGTATAGAAGAGGTAAAATAAATGGAGAAAAGGAGTTGGGAAAATAGAAAAGGGGAGGGAAATTTCGGAAGCAGGAATTGATCTCAACAAACACCTACATCGACACCTATATTATAGGTACACCTACTCACTATCATTTTATTTCAAGTTCTCGTATCAAGTTCTCTACTATCAGGTATTTTCCACTTCGGGTATTTTTTTTTTGTACATGTTCTTGTCGACAAGTTCACATCACTTTCAATTAGTTCCATCACATGGGCCCTTCAAGTATATATTTAAAAAATGACATGTATTCACTCCCTCTATGAATGATTTAATTTACTAGTATCATTCCTCTACATATTCCTTTCACACCACAGTCCTTGCTATCACAACAACTTCACCTAGTTCCATTTACATCAGATTGTTGCTTTTTGGTTGTTTCTTACCCACATGGGCTATATGAAATTTTATCCCCCCCAACAAATTGAAACCCATGTTTTTTTATCCCATAGCATGGGATTCAAAGTAGTTCACACTTCGAAAAATGAACCTCATTATTCTTATCATCATATTTCTAGCACAAACACCCATGGATGGACTCATCAATTTTCAAAATATTTTGATTGGTTATGTTGAATGCACTTTTTCATTTTCATTGGTCCCTCATATCCTCCAATATTACTTATCAATTTGTAGTCCAATCCACCATTCACCCACCTACATTGAGACTCACCCATGGGGCCCCCATTATTGATTTATTCTCACAAAGTCTCAACTCCCTAAGTTGAGCCACTCAATCACTTGGGATCCCATATCTATGCTTGCACATTCAACTTAATTATTCTTTATTCATTTGGCAATTGTACAAAGTACATTTTGATTTACACGCAAGAAAGTAGATTAGGATATCACATTTGATGGAACCATTTTTTTTACCTAGTGTAATCCCTCATTGCCCTTGGTTGCAACATTCACACTGAACGACCCTATCTGCAAACACCCATCTTATCAAAAAAACCTTGAGTATCATAGTTTTCACACATCACTACCAACTCTTTGCATCCTCGTCACCCACAATTTCAATTTGAAAATACCTTGCTAGTATATGATTATCCCCCTAACATCATATCATCTTTTGTCTAGTTAAATATTTGGTTGTTGTCACTATTAGCCATCACTTATGCTCAAACCAGAGGAAGTATTGATTCTCATTTACCATCGAACTCATCTATATTTATAATCCACGTCACTCTTACAAGTCAGTACCCAATACTATATTGATCAATTTATTTTAAAGGGCACTTTATTCTATGTGGTCTCGGTTCCATTCTTGTCAAACTCAACACTAGTTTCTAGGAATGTTGCAGTATCTTGGTTCCCATTACCATTCAAATTGTGATCTCTGGAATGGATATAGAGAATCATCATTACTCTTTTCTTCCATTGACCCCATTGATGTTCGATATTATCACATATCCACATCGGGATGGGTCTTACTTTGTGATAGTTGTAGTTTTCAGTTCTAGTCAAAGACCCCTGGGCTTGATAGCACATCAATGCCTTCCATTAATGAGCATACACCCTTAGTTTTATATTCAATATCCAAGGAATGTTCTCCTTCAGAAATGTCATTTTCCATTACCAATTCCCCCAAGGGCACTGCATATCTACTTCATCAAAAAAATTAGTTACAGGATCATCTTGGTCTTCATACTTCATATGATCAAACTTGAGTCCTCAACCTCTTGTCCACTATTGTAATAGTTTCATGTTATGGAATGAGAATGGGTCATGTCTAAATAGTTTGTATAAAACAAGTTCATTATTTTTTAGCAAGAATATATGTTTGCAGGTGGACCTCTCCTTCTTCCTCCATGGGAAGTCTGTATCCCTTAGACCCACCTTTCTCTCTCTATAATATAGTATCAGTATACAAAGAAAAATAAACGATGATGTAATTAAGCTATACATATTCTCCTAACCTCACACATTAGGGGGGCATATATTATCACCTAAAAAACACTCCCATAGCTATACATGTGATCATCGAAAGGGTCACCAGTTCAATACACTAAGGTGTATGTTCATGGCATTAATACACAATATTCAACAGAACAAAAAACAATATGAAGTGGATTTTTTGATCATCCACGCACCTCAACAAACTAGATTTTCTTGAATCTACACACTCCCATGTGATTTTTCCTTTGAAAATCGCGCAGATCAACCAAAAGTAAAATTTCACCAACTTTCAACACATTAATGACCAAGAATCCTATCAAATATCATTCCTAGTTGAAGGGCCAAGAGGCATCAATCCCATGACCATTGAAGGTTGTACAACAATTGGGTTCATGTCTACTCAAGAATGGGTGGCCACACCCAAGTGGTCGCCCCTTTCCCATTGAAACCATTTTTTATCAAACTTGTCGAAGGCCTATAAAAAGAGGCCATTAGCATGCACAAAGAGAAGAAAAAACAAAGTAAAATTATGTTGGTTGTATGATTCTAAAGAATCCTTATTTCTCCCAAACCCATCCATACTTTCATATAATTTCGAGAGAGAAAGAGTTTCTATAAGGGAAAAAATAACCCATCCCAAGGAGGAATAAGGGAGCTCATATGATCACCAACTACTTTGCAGTGTTGTACTCAAAGATTTTACATTGGTATAACTTATCTCACCTTATTTTGTTTTTGTTATTGAATGCTATGTTTTAATTTCCTTGTTTTATTTATATTACTTGTTTTATGGTGTTCCACTAACACTAGCAATTCTCTATGGTGCTATATAAGCCTAGGGTAACACTAAATTTCCCTTTTTTCTCACCCAAGTGGAAAAATAGGAAAAAACAAAACCTAAAAATTAAAGATAAAACCCCAATTACAAGGAGGATTGGGAAATCCTCTAGCAAGGAAAGGACCATGTCCCAAGAAACACCCAAGCTAATCACACCAATATCCTCCACCATAGTAAATCTAGAGAACTCACCTAGCCCCACTAAAATCACATCAGGGGCACAAGAGGAGGGTAAAGTAGCAACACCACCTATATATTCTATTTCAAAAATCATTTTGAGTGAGATAGAGGTGGAAAGGGATAAATCCATCAAATGTAAAATCCTAGTAGAGGCTACAACAAGCAAGAAAGAGAAATAATAGGGAAGTACAAAAGATACAGAGCAGAAGATTCATCATCTACAGGAAAATTTTCAAATTATAAGAATGCAAGGGATTGATAGCAAGAGACAACTTGAGCATGAAAACAAAGCTTTGAAAAAAGAGCTAGCCAAAACCAAGAGATATTTAGCTAGCCAAATTGATAGAGTATAGGTGATGGAGGCATCTATATCCAATATGGCTCAAATTGTAGAAGACATGATGAACTGTAGACATCTTGAAAAATTTTATGACCTCTTGCTTGATGTGCAATAACACAAGTTTCAGATGAAAAGGTTGATACAACAGATCCCTTTCATAATATATATCCACAAAGAGTTTGTGGATGCATGTCAAGAGGGAAGTGAGGGGGAAAGTGCCCAGTTGTGTGAATTTTTTTTCACAAATTTATTTTACCATGCCCCTATAGTTGGAATGAAAATACATATGTATGGGAATTATGGTTAAGGGGTCTATATTCCTAGATCCCTCATGAAGAATTGAGGGCCAATGAGCTACAAAAATATAGGGAGGAGGATCTAAACATCCCTTTGATCATCATGATTATTTTTCCATTCTATAAGATCTCATGGCCAACCATGAATCTCTCACATAAAATGTATATTTGAATACCATCATAGAGGATAAACAAAGATATATTTCCCACTTTGAAGATACTATAATACTTTCAGGTGAAGAGGCATCTCAGGATTGCTAAAGGAGATAGTAATCATTGCCACAAGGTCTCTATAAAAGAGAGCCTCACTCACCTAGCAACCTGCAATCTTCCATGTTTAGGGTTCAACTATGTAAGGAATACCTAAGATGGATCAAGTTGAAATGGGTAAGGTTGAGGCTCAACCCACCTCTATTACTGCAACCTTCACCACTAGCAACATTGAATGAGGAAAAATAAAGGGAGGAATGAAAGGAAATAGAGAAGAATTTAGGAGTAGGATATTATGGCCAGGGTGCCATAACCAAGTATGTAGTATGGAATTTACAGTAGTTGTGCAAGGAGTAGTAAAAATAGTTCAAGAAGAGGGGATGTAGCAGCTTCACATTCACAATTTTTTTTCCACAACGATGTGCGAAAATCTAAACTGGGGGGTAATGATGGGTCTCTCCATTGTATATCATAAGACCCATATTTGAAACATTTTGACCATATTTGGTACCTTATAAGCCTATCTTTGACCATGATTAATATAATTATATGGTTTTGTGCAATTTATTGATGAATGGAATGTATTGAATGATCAAGTGTTCATTGTATTTTATTTTAGCTATGGTTTTCATGGTTTTATGGGTATCTACATGCTACACTAGCCCATGCTCCAAGAAATTTGAATCAAGGGAGGATTCCTACTCCAAAATGGCATAAGAAAAAATGGGGATTGTGTCTTCACATCCTACTCCAAAGGTTATCAAGCCTTCAAGACATCACATCTAGTCTAATCCACTCAATTGTTTTACTCAAGGAAGGAAATATGTCAAGGGATTTGATCCCTAGAACTTAGGACCCTAGTTATAGGATGATGGAGAGGCAATCCCTTCAATCAATGAGTGATTGAAAGGATGATTTTTGTAACCTATTACTATAGATAGAATCTAGGGGCCATCCCTAGAAAGTTAGTCATTCTTGTTAAGCAATTGTTATTTTTGGAGAACTTAAACTTCCTTGAGTTTTATTTTTGTTTTTGAGATAGTATGTTAATGAAGAATTTTTACTTTTACATTTCCTTATGTTAGTAGTTTTTTCCTTGTAGAAGCCTTGACTAGGGCACAGTCAATGTTGCACAAGGAACCTCTCTACTTTTCTTCCATTTCCTTTGATTGTCTGGTTCATTTTACTCATAGGATATGTTGTGCATGATTTATGTATTTCTTGTAGCAACAATTTATTTCTTGTGGAAGTATTTCCATTTCCTATATCAACATTTCCTTGGTTCATTTCCTTTAGTTTACATCTTGTTTAGTTAATTTTACTTGTATTATATATGGAGCATGAATTTATGCATTTCTTGTAGTAGAATTATAGTTCATGTAGCAGCACTATGTTTCTTGTAGAATAATTTCCAACACATTGCTTAGGTAGTTTTGTGATCTTTTACCATCATCAAAAGAGATATGTTCTCCATAGATTGCTTCATCCTTAATTCAGAATTGATTAGTTTTTTTTTTCTATGTTTTAGTTTAGTCCTTCTAAAGGAATAGTGTACATTAGGATTTTCTATGTTTTCATTATAACTACTTAGGTAATTACAACTCTATCTTTCAACAATATATTTCTTTTTTGGGGATCATAAACCTAAATCATCTCACCGGGATTTGTAGCTTTACATTCTACTTCTTGCAGTCTTCCACCCTATCTTTCCTTGTCGTCAATATAAGCAGGGATTGGTCATTGGTTTGCATGATCCCTTTAATTTTTCTTTTGTGAGTTTCCTTTCATGTACTTTGTATCATTTTCTTTGATTGAATTTCATCTTTCCTTCCAATAGCATTGAATTTCTTATTATTCATTTTTCCCTATTGAAGTAGCCTTTGTAGTACTTGGATAGACATGGTTTTCCTTTGTATATAGATGCATGTTGTGTATGGATTTTTGCACATAAAGTGCACAGTACCTCTCAATTTCATATGAACACCAAGTTGAAATTTAAAGTTGTAAGTTGAGGAGTGTAGCATTCTTTTTGTTATTCTTTGGACCATAAAGGATAAAATCTAGGATGTATACTATACATACTCTGTAGCATACCCTGATCCTCCCAGGTCAGGGTCATGCCACCATTTATACTTATGTTGTTTATGATAACCCAAAATGTAACACACCCAGGCTTATACATGTTGGGTTGTTCCACACACATTAACTCTTGTGGAACTTAATTACATTGTAACATACCCATCCTACCCAGACTGGGTCATGCCGCCTAAAAACTTACAATAATTTCATATGTATATAAATATAGTTTTAAATAGACAACACATTCTACTAATACATAGATTAATGAGGAAATAACAGTAAGCCTATAAATACAACATATACAGGCAATACTCATAAATACAAGACATGTACAAATACACAACATGCAATTGAACACATAATTGATACTTATATTTTTATAGAAGACCACCAACTACATGCAGACCTTCCATGATCCTCCCATCCATAGACCACACTGCTCATCACTCTCAGCAGTAGGTCACCCCCAATATGGGACTAAACTCCACCTGGGTAAACAGATTCCTAGACTAGGATGAGACAACAGAAAGTTACACTGTCAACAGGAAGGATTTCGTCCCAGGATCCAACTCAAACTAACAGCCTACAACTTCTCATTCCCCACCTATATGTCCCACCCCAGGAAGTGTGCCCCTTCTTTTATCAACAATCCTTCGGCTGCCCCACTTCCCTTCCAGGGCTTCAAAAACAGGTTGGACAAGAATTCTCGTAGCACTATAGCTACAGTTGGGATCCCTATGGAAAATAACTTCCCCAACAACCTATCTCACCTAGAGAGATTTTCTCATAGGCTTGACAACCTTCTTCTTCAATCCATGGGCGTGAAAACCCACCTCTTCAAACCCGCAGGCATGACAACCTACTTATTCTATCCAAATCCTAAGTCAATCAAGTAAGGGTGATGGCAAAAGAAAAGTTCGGGTATAGAAAAATTAAGGGTAGCAACCATGCTTAGTCCAGGAACTGTGATGGTAGCAACAACATTCAGGTAAGGCACAATATGGGTTTAGTCAAAGTAAAATTGTGTTGTGCATAACCAGAAATGTATGGGATCATTGTTGAAGGTGCACGTGAGGCATGGAGATGTTCCATTGATGGAGTCAATGGCTACCTGTGTTTATGCATTGGTGAATGGGGGAGGATGGCTCAGTGTGTGCTCAACTGAGTGCATGCATGAAAGGAAAAAAGATGGGAAAAAAAATTATTTTCCCCACATATATTTGCATGTGCCATGATTGACACATGGCTCTCTTGGAACTCATTTTCAACCCACTTGTGATCCATTCCCTCTTTCATGAAACTTAGTATAAAATAATCATCATCACCATAGTCTTTAGGAAATAATAATATAATATTATTTTTGAGTTAAGCCCTCAAGCTTAGCCCTTTTTCCTAGTCTCCTAGCCCTCCCTTTCCCTTCCTAGTATAGCTTAGTCCCCCATACTCTTTTTTATAGAAAGATTTTCCTCACCCCATGAAACTTTCTCAAAATGACTTTTTTGTTTCCCTATGCAGACTTGAAGTTCCCTTTTTGAAATTCTCAGAGCTAAAAAACATATTTTTCCATATATATGCACTCTAACAACTATACAACATGTGTATACATAGGTTGCACCATTACAGCCCATGTACATCAATTTTTGTGCCCAAAATTAAAACATGATGTCGGGTTTCCATGTCACGTCATGAGATCCATGATCCTTGACCTTCCATATACTGGAAATGTTATGAATCATCCCTTCAGTTCCATTTGAAGGATATAAATGGGCCATATCCAAGATGTGGAAAAGAGGATAAAAATTCAACTTTGAGAGAAAAGTTATCCTGGAGAAATTATTCACTTCATATTGAGTCTGCATCCCTTTGTCCTTTTAAGTTTGAACACATTGTTCATCCCCCAAGCTCGTCCTTATTTGATGGAGAACCTCATTTTCTCTCTTATATGAGCTTGTCTTTGGTGGAGGATTTAAGTGATGGAAGCCCAGCTGGAAGGGACTTAGTTTCTCGGTTACGAACGTTCTGACAAAGAAATTTGTCATTCATACACTTTTGTTGATTACATTTTAATAGAAATACTCTTTTCTCGTCCAATCAATGTCTCACAAATATGTGAATTGTTATTCCATGGGCATATTTGTTATGAATATTGATGGATTATGTTATTATATGTGCTAAATTTATATATTATCACCATATTCTTATGTATCTTGGTTGTTGAGGACAAGTTGCAGGTATATAGCTTTGGTTCAAGTGCTCAATGGTGGAATTCATTGGACGTCTAGATGAGGTAGGCTCTTTATCTTGTCTTGTTAGCATGTTTGTTTCTATAGCATACTTGAGATTAGAGTTGATTTTTGCAGTCATTTTTGTCTATTGTGGTTTACCCCATGCCATAAGGATATTTTTTTCGTAACAAAATTGGTGACCATACTGGGGAAAGAATCGTATTTTCAGGGTTTGGAATGTTTTTCTCCTGTGTTTTCTCTCAGTTAGCTTGATTTTTATTTCCGTCTGACTGCTTGACAACCTATTTTCTTTTTGAGTCTGAGTTTCGTGGCCTTATCCTTAACCTGATAGTGTTTCAACACATATACGTGGGTTTTCCATTGACAAACGCGTACATACGCGAGTTATCATTATGTAGGGACCGTATATATGTGGTTTTCTCCTGAACAGTCGTGTGCATCATCCTTGTTTGCTTGATTGTTGAGTTTGGTGTTTGTTGGGTAAGTTTTGATGGTTGTTGAGTCTTCTTGGGTCTCTGTCATGACAGTTAAGTGCCTATAGAGTGATAGGAAACCTTTCTTTGATTGAATTTTTGGGCAGTTTTTCTCTCTCATATTTTTTGTTTCATCGGATGTCCTTGCATCTTGGGTTGGGTGTTTTCTTCTTGATATCCTGCTTGGTTTGTCTCTTTTTTCTTATAGTAGGATTTAACTATCAAGTTATTTTTCAATCCTTGCATTTTCATTCTTTTATATTGAAAATACAAAATATATACGTTTTTCATCATGGAATTTGATATTTTGGGTTCTTATCATTGATCTTGATACATGTATGGAAAGATTTCATCTTATTTGAAATGTTGAATTGAAAATTTCATTTTGAAAAAGCTTATCATTTATTGAGAATTGAAATTAGGACTTTGCATTATATTCATATTCATTTATTTTACTTGTTGAGTCATAACATCATCGGTTTCACGATGACATCTTTTGAGTAAACAAAAAACCACTAAAAGTAACACTGACAAATTTAAAATTGATTAGAAACGATTTTATTTTTCAGGGTGCACAAACTAGCTTAAGATTTAGAGCCTTGGAATAGGATTTTGTGAGAAAACTTCTCCAAGGCTATTAAACTCAACATATGTGTCTAACTAAGGGTGTGGTGAAATCCATTGTATAATTGGTGACGTCAGGAGGCTCCGCTCACACTGGATTTAAGCACGAGGTCGCACGAAGTTGGTTGAGGAGATATCCCTCCAATACCTTCTTAGCGTCAGAGATATTTTTTGGGATCTATTCGTATATGGGGGTATTGCTAGTAACTTTACCTCTGTGATAGGCGGTGCTTTCAATATTTTGATCTTTGTTACCCTGTCCATATGGTGGACCTGACTTACGATTGTTCACATGCGCATTGGTTATATTGCGGTGGCTTAGTTGCTTTACATAGGTAGCCACAGGTTGATTTTCCAATGATCAAGGTTAAGCATGAAGTTCATTCCATTTTTATCATTTAACCATAACCATTAATGTTGGAGCAACCAAGATCACAAGAAGAAGCACCATGCACAAGAACAAAAGAAGTATCCTGGGAAACCCTTCTCAACAAGGGAAAAAACCCGGCCAAATCCTTTGCTATATTATTCAAGAGAAATGCATTCACCACCAAGAAACCTAGCACACAAAAGGGTGCTCAAACCCTAGAAGACTAGCACCTAAGAGAGGTGCACACATTTCCCAAGAAGGTGTACTTGCTGAAATTTCCAAACTCACGTGAAAGATTTGATTCCTTAATGGGGAATTTACCTTTACTTATACTAACTTGAACCTGTCAATAGAAGTGTTTATTGGCACAACAGGGCCAACCTCACTAGCTTATAATATAATTAATATTAACCATATTAATTATCCTTTACATTAATTACCAGTAACATTAAGGTGAGGCTGACCTGTACCCTTTACATTACAATTAGGTTTACAGGAAGGTCCAACTCTTGAACAATATAACAAGGGATATCATACACCCACTAGTGCTCATCCACTAGGGTCACATCCATAGGGATGTCCATATCTTTGGCTCACTGCATTACATAGAGGAACCACTTCTTCACACATTCACATGTGTCTGTCCATAAGCATGTCCACTCAATAGATCTTCTTTCCCAATGCATTACACAGGAGAGTCGTCTGGAGTTTCTCATCAACTCTTTTGCTTAGAGGAGGATAATACATCATCTTCATTTATGTTCTCATGACGATTCACCCAACACTTTGGGATTTCACACGTTCACCTTATGCTCCGCCACAGGCACGTCTAACTCAGTAGATCATCTTTCCCATAGGATAATCATCTAGAGTTCTTCTCAACTCTATGAATGGAGGAGGTCATCTCTACGTTCCAACTCTGTCTCAGATAGGAACCACACACCCTCTTCAGGGGATTTCTCTCGGGTTTGTAAGCCGGAGAATATCTCACATGGATGCAATGATCCACATATCTTGGGTTTGTAAGTTGGAGAATGTCTCACATAGCTGCAATCATCAACACTCCCTCTCAGCTACGGAGGCATTCTTCATCATGTCAAGTCTCACACAGATGTACTTTGAATTTTGTCTTGGTTGGAGTCATCAATACTCCCTCTCAACTAGGTAGACATTCTTCACCAAGTTAGTTTGGTGAAGATGTTTGCAATCCACTCATGTGTAGGAAGGTACTACATGTGTATGATTTTCTTCTACATCATATCTCTGATATAAGGATATTTCATGTCATCGTGTTTCGATCCATCAGGAAACACTGGGTTCTCAAGGAGCTTTATACACGGCTCTTGGTTATCATCATTAGATCCATATCATGGTCAAGTAAATCTGTCAGAAGCTTGGGAAGCCACATTTCTTTGCACACTTACTGCTATATATTATGCCTCTGTGGTACTCGAGGCCATAGATTTTTGTTTCCTACTTCATTAGGAAACCATGGAAAATTTCATGGTAGAACATCAACCGAATGTGATCTTCTGGTCCACTGTACGTTTTTCTCAATCTAAATCTGCATATCCTTCAAATCCAAGTTCACACTAGAGGCATAACTCAGGCCTGCATGTCCAATTGTGCCTAGTATATATCTTAATACATGTTTTTTTGTTGTCTAGTGAGTCTGTCCTGGTTGACTCATGAAATGACTAAGCACATTCACAGAAAGGCATGAATCAAGTTTTGTTTTAACCAGATATATCAGTGATCCAATCAGTTGTGGATCAGTCTTGTTTGAATCATCATCAATCTTCTTCTTTTTAATCCATCACAATGGATTTTTCATTCTGTATACTTGAACTTCTTTAATATTTGCATTGTATATTTTCCTCATTTTAGGAAAATCTTATCGGTCCTCTGTCATACTTCTTGTCCCAAAAATTAGTGCATAATACTCAAATTATTTATCTCAAATTCATAAGTCAAGGATTACTTGTATCCAACAACAAGGATTTCTAAATAAGTCATCAAAATCAGGCTCTCATCATCAACACAGTAATGATATAGGTTTGGATCAACAACACTCTTGTTGAAATCCAAACTCATCAAGAATTTATCTATCTGATATAGTTTCCAACTCATGGATGGTAGTATGGATGGAAGTGTATCGGGTTTACTGGATCAAGTGTCTCATCATAGACAACTCCATCTATTTGTGAGAAAACTCTGGCTATAGATTTCATTTTGTATTTCTAGACACTTCCATTAGTTGCATGTTTGATCTTGTAGATCCACTTGGAAGTTACCACAGACTTCCCTTATGGTCCCTGGATAGTATCTTATGCATTATTATTTTAATATATATTGGTATTCTTATGTTATGGCATCTTTCCATACTCGTTCTCCTATTGCTTCTTTAAGACAAGGAGGCTCAACATCAATGAGGTGGCTCATGACTAAAGGATAGCTCTAAAATCTCTTTTGTTTTCTCGGGATGTGCCTTGAGAGGCTTGTATGTTTCTTTGCCTCTTGCAAAGTGAGTCTAGGTAGGCCTTTTATTCCCTACTACAATGTCTCTAAACATATCAATTGGAGTAGCTGGATCAACTTGAATAATGTTTTTCTCCCTCTAAGTTATTGAAGGGGGAGAAGGTATTGTCTTACTGTCAATCTCCATCTAAGGTTCTCTAGGTTTGTTGAATGGGTATCTCTTCTTTAAGGAAAATGTCTCTACTTTTTATCACATAATAATCAATTAAATATGGTTTGGACTCTCATACCAGAGATAATATTCCAAGTATTTGAGGGCTCCCATAGTAGGGATTTATTCAAAAATGAAATCAACTATAAAAATTGACATCAATTGATTTACCTGGTTTGTATCCATGATTTAGTTTTAGAGGAAGTATTTCTCCTCTCTCTTCTCTTCATTCTTTTGAGGTGGATCTGGATCAATGTCGGCGATGGAAGCATATTGTCTTCCCTTCTTCCTCGTTAGACAGTTTCTTGCATAGTGTCCATATTTGTCACATCCGAAGCACTGAATTTATGAAACATGCCTTCTTTGATAACCTGGATTTGAAGAAGACTTTTCACCTTTAAATGTTAGCCTAAATTTTACTTTGAATTTTCCTCCTTTCTTTGTATGAAGTGCAAGAGCATGATTTTCTTTTGAGGAATCTTCCACTCCTCTATTTCTAAGTATAATTTCTTCTTGAGTACAATCTATCCATAGACAATCAAAGGTTGGTAGAGCTTCTCTTCCACTGATACTCTGAAGGAAAGGTGCCAACATTTTTGGAAGATTGTTGAGAGTGGTTAATACAAGTTCTCTATCAGACATGATTTCTCTTATGGTCTCTAGTCTTCTTTAATCTCTGATAACTTCATAAAGAAGATGGAAATTGTGCCACCTTTCATCATCTTGGGACTTTGAAGTTGGCTCTTCAAGGTAAGAGATATGAGAGTGTTGTCACTTTCAAACATTTATTTTAAAGCTTCATACATATCATAGGTTGTCTTCAAGTTGGAAATATGAGGTCAGAGATGATCTCTTACTGAGTAGATGATTAATTTTCTTGCTTTGACATCTTCTTCATTTCTTATCTTCTTCTCTACATCTGTAATTGTGTCTGGTAGGGTTTTAGTTACCACATCCAATACGTCCTCTTCTTCAAAGGTGACCTGAAGCCTTGATTTCCAGGAGCTGAATTTGTTTCCTCCATCAAGCCTATATTCTACTAAGGCATTGTTCTTCATTTGATTGGTTTCTTCAAACTCTTGCCAACTAGATTTTGAAAACCTAATGTTTAGGTTGAATTAGTAACCTTGGATTATGTTGGAATTATGACTTCCAACAATCAACTTGATATTTTCATGGAGATACTTGTTGATTTAAGAAAAATGTTTCTACAGAAATCTGAGATTAATATTCTGCAGGAAATTTCGACACCCTAGAAACCCTAGGGCCAAAAACTCAAAATTCTTAGAATTTGATTTTAAGAGCTTCTGGATATGTGTTGGAGGAGGTCATACTCTTCTGTGCCAAATACATCCCCAGCGTCCAATTATTAAGGGTTATAACACCACTGAAAGGAGGATCATATGGAATTTTTTGGAAACCCTAGAAGGGTCTTACGGTTCTGCAAAAGGTGAGAGGAGACTTGGTGGATGCTTGTGCAATGGGTTCTTTCAAGACCTATGCTCTGAAACCATGTTGATTTTCCAATGAGTAAGGTTAAGCATGAAATTCATTCCAGTTTTATCATTTAACCATAACCATTAATGTTGCAACAACCAAGATCACAAGAAGAAGCACCATGCACAAGAACACATGAAGTATCCTGAGAAACCCTTCTCAAAAAGGGAAGAAAACCCAACCAAATCCTTTTCTATATTCTTCAAGAGAAATAACTTGACCACCAAGAAACCTAGTACACAATAGGGTGCTCAAACCCTAGAAGACTAGCACCTAAGGGAGGTGTGCACTTTTCCCAAGAAGGTGTACTTGCTGAAATTTCCAAACTCACATGAAAGATCTGATTCCTCAATGGGGAATTTATCTTTACTTATACTAACCTGAACCTGTCAACATAAGTGTTTATTGGCACAACAGGGCTGACCTCACTATCTTATAATATAATTAATATTAACCAGATTAATTATCTTTTACATTAATTACCAGTCACATTAAGGTGAGGTCGACCTGTACCCTTTACATTACAATTAGGGTTACAGGAAGGTCTAACTCTTGAACAATATAGCAAGGGATCTAATACACCCACTAGTGCTCATCCACTAGGGGAACATCCATAGGGATGTCCATATCTCTAGCTCATTTCATTACATAGAGGAACCACTTCTTCACACGTTCACTTGTGCTCGTCCATGGGCACGTCCACTCAACAGATCTTCTTTTCCATTGCATTACATAGGAGAGTCATCCGAAGTTTCTCATCAACTCTTCTGTTCATAGGAGGCTAATACATCATTTTCATTTATGTTCTCATGACGATGCACCCAGCACTTTGGGATTTCACACGTTCACCTTGTGCTCAGCCAAAGGCACATCTAACTCAGTGGATCACCTTTCCCACAGGATAATCCTCTGGAGTTGTTCTCAACTCTCTAAATGGAGGAGGTCATATCTACGTTCCATCTCTATATTAGATAGAAACCACACACCCTCTTCAGGGGATTTCTCTCAGGTTTGTAAGCTCGATAATATCTCACATGGATGCAATGATCCACATATTACAAGTTTGTAAGATGTAGAATGTCTCACATAGTTGCAATCATCAACACCACATAAGTTACTTGCAGGGGTTATTCTGCAGGTACCCTGAGTCATATAAGGGTAAGACAACACACAACATTTATGGAGGATTACCTCTCTAGGGGGATCTGACCGACTGTGTTGTTAATCCCATGAGGGCCCTTATAATTGATTTTGATACCTTCTATATTTTGCAGGCAGTCTCGGGCCCCTCTTGGGTGAGGCATACCTACTTTAGGGAGGGAGGCCCCTTTCAGCCACTTTATCTTGTTTGTGTGCATATTGGCCTTTTTGTTTATTTTGATGTGCTCTTTAATTGTTAGTTGGCCTTAGGATTTGTTTTTTATATCTCAAGTCTTGAGTCATCGTGGAGCCAAACCCACTTCCTCGCAAGTCTCGTCGTTTAATGAAGTTACCACCGCATCTTGAGTATTTTCCTTCTAAAAGGCATAAAGTTATTAAACGTGGTACACACACCTCCACCTACCAGACTTGTGGTCATAGAAGTATGAGTATTGAGTCCAGTCAGAAAGATATTGGGAGTCCTTCGACTTCCATACCTACCATAGTTAATAGTACCCCTTCGACACCTTCAACCACCATGGTTGTAGTGTCAGAGGTTTTCGTCATCACCCCTATCCGGCTTGTGGTTGCTACTCAACCTATAGTCACGAACCCTTTTGGCTCTCTTTTTCATTCATCGGGATACAATACTTAGTCCATCCCTATGGCCTCTAGCCCTTTCTCTTATGGTATGTCGAATCTCACATCACAATTTTCTCCATCCACTCCAACGACGAATGCAAATCCTAGTATTGGACATGGGGGCATGGCTCATCCACATATTCCATTCTCGTTTGTCGTTGCTCATATTCCCCAAATGACTCCTACAATTGGAATCGAACCTCCTTTTCACCCTAGGTCTAATCCTAGTCTTAATGCTCCTGGATGGAGTGGTCAACTAGGAGAACAAGATCATGCTTATGTTCTGTCTTTCACACCTACCCCCTCCACATCGATTCTGACCAACACGTTTGGCATGATGAATCCACCTTTATCCTCCGGATTTCCACCCAGGTAAGTTCAGTTTCATACTTTGGGAAACCCCCAACCTAGATCTACTCCGGCTGGGGGAATATTTACAACCCTCATTATAAAAGTCCTACTGGAATGGTGCCCAACCAACCCCTTATGAATCAGTTTGGAGGGGGCGTTTTCAATCCCGGACAGGGCCATGGTGCATACCAGAAACCTGTATGGGTTGTGATTCCCCAATATCAATCTTTCTAGGGAGCTTGGGGCCAAATGTCATAACCTCATCTCCCTTTTCTTTCCAAGCTCAATTTTCCAGACTTGTCAATATTAATGAACGACCTGATGCGTCATGACCCGACATGGCCCCCGTCCCCACCAAGATTCCTTCGGATATTCCGAAATTCGAGGGAAATACTGGTGAGGATCCTGGTGATCACATCACTAATTTTCATCTTTGGTGCTCTTCCAACTCCCTTAACGACGATTATATTCATTTAATATTGTTTCAACACACCCTCATGGGGGTCGGGATGAAATGGTACATAGAGATACCTGGGGGGACATATGGTAAATTTAGCCAGATGGTTTTAGTCTTTCTCAACCAGTTCCAATTTTTGGTTCGTTACGACGTCGGCATAGAACTTATGTCGGCTCTTCTTCGAGATAAATACACTCATATCTCATATCACATCCAAGAGTGGCGTAGACAGAAGAGGTTGATCAAATCCTACATTCCTCCAGAGTTCCTATTGGAATGGTTTCTTAAGTCTTTATTGCCTTATATTTTGAAGGATGTCTCTACATCGGGGGCAACATCTGAAGAGGAAGAGATTTTCAAATTCCAATAGTTAGATCTCATATATTCTTAGTCTAGGATGTTATATGAAATTCTTCCTTGCGCATCGATATTGAACTATGACCCTAGACAGAAGCTCGGGCCTCATGTCGATGGCATTATAGGCTCCGCAAATGTTAAATCTACAAATTTGGTGACAAGTTAGTTGAAAGAGTTATATCTAAGCCAGTTTGTAGGAGGACAAGCTTCGTTTGTGTCCTCCACTCCCACTTAGTCGGTGGATGTACATTATGTGCAATCGTCGACTAACATGAATGGTAACCAACAATCAGGAGGGAATAAAATGAAAGGATGTGGTAACAATCATAAGGGTGGGAGGAATGATAATAAACCCAAGGAAAATGCTAATAATGATATATTGAAGATTAATGTTGGTGAGGGAAAGAAAGAGAAGAAGAAGGTGAAATTTCCTTGTAAGGTTTGTATTGATGATCACCTTACCCACTTGTGCCCCAAACTCGAGGAAACTATGAGGATTTTATCTCTATCGCCCACTTTTTTGACTAATCCTTTTTATCATAATCAACACATGGCCTCGAGTTCCTCTAATACCAAAAATGCAATGAGTGGGATTCAAAACCACCGGCACGAGACAATGACCTCTATGCATCAATATGATCAAGTCTCAGGTTAATGTAGCCACTCGGTCACGCGATTACGGTTCTTCACGGGATTTTCCAGGTCTAGAGTCTCCCCCTCCTCTGAAGATGCCTTTACAGATCAAAAAACTAGAGCATCCACCTCGTATTCCGAAAGGAGTACTCAAATTCTCTACCCACAACCCTAATGCTAGAGCTGCCCAGAATTACTCTATTGTTGAGGATTTGGGTCAAACCCCTTGCACGATGTCGGCTTTGGAGGTACTCCAGACGTGTCCTTCACAAAGGAATTCCTTGTTATCTACTTTAGGATCTCTAGACCCATGTAGCTCTAAGGTTATCAAGTTTGACGTCACAGATGTGAAGCCTTGCTTGCCTTACCATGTGGCCTTCCAAATCCACGTGGATTACTCAAAGTATAGCATCAAACATATTGTTATTGATGAAGGCATTGCAACGTGTGTGATGTCCCTAACCTGTTGGAAATCCATTGTCTCTCCAAGCCTCTCTCAATATCCGACCATGTTGACCACATTTGATGGTCATTCTTTCCGTCCCCACGGTATTCTTCCTACCTTTCTGGTCCACTTAGGTGGGAATATGGTGGAGGTGGATTTTGAGGTGTTTGATGTGCCCCTTGACTATAACTTATTACTAGGGCATAACTGGACTTATGTTATGACTGCAGTCGTATCGTCTATTTTTCGTAATTTATGTTTTCCTCGCGATGGGAAAATTGTGATGATCAATCAGTTGTCATTTGCACATGCTATCCCCAATGCATTAGTTGGACCTTCTATCCTCGTGATCGACAATTCTCAGCTGGAAACTAAGGATATAGATGTCAGAATGTATTCATCCCTTATGGGTAACTTTGATTTCGTGGAACCAATTCATAATATCTATGTCATGTCCAGTAGGTCTTCTTCGTCAATGAGGTTTGTTCCTTTCCGCACTTCATATTTTAACGATCCTTGGACCCTACCTTCCTCGACCTCATCTTGTGAAGGTCAGTCACATATTGGAATGGAAATTTCACTGTCGATGGCAAAGATAGTGTATCAGGTTGTTCTTGACTCTTCTTTCGACCCATATCATGTCTCCTCGCAGAAGGATGAGGAGGATCATGTTCTTAAGAATGCATGGGCCACTTCATCGTCTTGCTCACATGATTCCCTCGATGATACTTTACCTTTGGATGAAGCAATCGTATAGGTCATGAATGTTTCTAATAGGCCATGGGATGATATGCATCATCGCTTTTACTTCCTCCCAGAGCTTGCTAGAATCGAACAAGACAATTTTATATCTACCTTGAGCAAGATAGCTGATCAAGCCATAGTTCCACTTGATACACACAGAATTTATGTCGAAGGAAACATGGCGAGTATTTCTCCTACCGTCACAATCGATATCTCTCGTATTCCTGGTAAAGTTGAAAATGTATATATCGGTGTGCATAGTTCATTTGAATAAATTCAATCATTCTCCCGGTCATATAAAAAGAGGCCAGGAATCGACCCTCGCTTTGAATGCAAAATCCCTTCTCTTAGATTGTCAATTAAGCTCCTACCTGACACTTTCGATCTCGAACAACGCCTCATACACCTAGAGAGTCTAGATGAGCAGTGTTGAGATGCCTCTATGGCTATCGAAGCAAATAAATGATGTGTCAAGGTCCATTATGATAATTTTCTCTGTCCTCGGCAGTATGTTGAAAGTGACTTGGTCCTCTTGTACGACCAAGCCAAAGAACTGTTGGGGGTAGGAAATTTCAACCCCATGTGGCACAATCCTTATATCGTGCGACGTGTCTTAGAAAAAGGATCCTACGAATTAGAAGATTATGAAGTAAACTGAAAAGAAACTTAATAGCTTCTCTAAAATTAACATGGTATTAGAATTAAGATAAAGAGAGCACCTTTCACTTGATAAGAAAAAATGTCATTCTTGTCGTACAAAAAAATTAGGGTTTTTTGTTGGAGAAGAATTTTAGCCTAAAAACCACCTAGGGAAGTGCACCCTAGCCTAGCAAACTCATTGGCATCTTGAGTGCACCTTTTCAGTGGACAAAATTCCTGGAAAGTGAAACCCTAGTTTTCACTAGTACCAGGAAACCAGAACCAATACCAGAAGTACTAGTCTAGATTTGCGTAGGCCCAATTTCTAGGGGTAAATTTGAATTTTTAGAAAATTGACTACACTAGGATACTCGCCTTAGCCAAGCACACCTCCTAATAAGTTCATATTTAATTTTTGAGCATTTTCAATTTTTCATCATTTTCCCAGCTCCAGGTCAAGATGTCTGCAAGCGCCAAGCTTGTTGACAAGTTAGAAGGTGTGGATAACTTATGTTCCTGAAAGTATAGGATTTCACTCATTCTTGAAGAGAATGACCTTGCAATATTCATCAAAGAAAATGTACCAGAACCCGCAGATGCTATAGCTAAAGAAAAGTACCAGAAGGACATGGTTAGGGCCAAAAGAATCATTACAGACTCTATCAAAGATCACTTGATCCCTCAAGTGGCATATAAGAATACTCCAGAATAAAAAATTTATACCCTAAATAGATTGTATGAAGGAAGAATTATTAACCGGAAGATGAACTTGAGAACTGAACTCAAGAATACAAAGATGCAGAAAGGAGAAACATTTCATGAATATTTATGTAGGATATCTCAATTCAAGGAACAACTAGAAGAAATTGGAAATACCCTAGATAAAGATGAACTCATAATAACATATCTTGATGGTCTCACAACACCTTAGGATGCATTCATTCAAACCATTTGTGCAAGAAAGAAAAAACTACAATTTGTCAGTCTTTGGAAAGAATGTGCTCAAGAAGAAGCAAGAGTAGCTAACCGAGAAGCAGTACTATTAAGGGATGAATATCAAGCTCTAGCTTCTCATACTAAAGGAGGAAAGAGAAGGTCTCACTTCAAGAAGGAGACTCACCCACATAAGTAGTCTCACTACCCAAATAAATTCATCCATAAAGAATCTCACCCTCCAAGGAGATTCCAAAAGTTTCAGCAAGGTCAAAGAAGAAAAAAATGTTTCTCGACTTATCATTGTTACCATTGTGACAAGATGGGACATATTTCTAAGAATTTTCTAGCTATAAGAGAAGAATATAAGAAGAGAAACAAAAGGCACCATGCCCATACAGTTGAAGATGAAGAGCCACCCACAAACATGATTAAAGAAAAGATTGAAGACTATGTCTTAATTTCTTCCCTCTCGGGCTCAGTGTCACCTGGTGAGGATACTTGGCTCATAGATAGTGGTTCTTCCAAGCACATGACAGGTCAGAGAGAAATTCTCTCTATCTTTGCAGAAAAGAACTTTCCCTAGAAACTTACACTTGGAGATTATTACCAATACCCTATCAAAGGAGTGGGAGAGTCCAATTACAAACTTAATTTAGGGACCCCAATGAAGATGAAGGATGTACTATATGTACCAGGTTTGACAAAGAATTTTCTTTCTATCTCAGCTTTAGATAATAAATTCTTAAGGGTTTCATTCATAGATGGTGAAGTCCTTATGTGGCCTAAAGGAAAAACCATAGGAGATGCAATTGTTGTTGGAACAGAAGAAGGTGGAATGTATAAATTAAAAGGTCACTCAGATGCAGCCTTGATTCACTCCACTGAGAGTTTGTGTGAACTTGGCATAGAAGACTATCTCACATCAACTACAAGGCCTTACCATATGTGAGGAAGGCAGTTACAGGTCTACCAGATTTCAAGGTTGAACATGAAGGTGTGTGCAAGGGATGTGCAAAAGGAAAGAACATCAAGAATCCTTTCTCGAAGAGCGACAGTAAAGCAGAAGGATTATTAGAGCTAATCCACTCATATGTATGTGGCCCAGTGCCATCCACCTCTCTTAGTGGGTATTTATATTGTGTGTCATTTATTGATGACTATTCTCACAAGACACGGGTTTACTTCTTGAAATCAAAATATTAAGTTCTTGGGAAATTCAATGAATTCAAAGCCTTGATAGAGACACTCTTTGAAAGAAAAATAAATATACTCAGGTCAAATAATGGAGGAGAATACACCTCAAAAGAGTTTGTAATATTTTTCAGAAATGTAGGGATTAAGAGGGAGCTCACCAGTCCCTACAATCCTCAACAAAATCATGTATCATAAAAAAAGAACAAAACTATAATGGAAGCAGTGAAGACTATGATCCATGATCAAGATCTTCCAATGCACTTATGGGAAGAAGAAGCAATAACATCATTGTATGTACAAAACATATTATCTCATAGTGCACTTGGGTTCAAACCCCCTGAAGAAATGTTCTTCGGAAAAAATCCAAAAGTAAGCCATCTCAAAATATTTGGTTGTCCAATGTTTGTACACATTACAAAAGAGAATAGAACCAAGTTGGACCCTTCAAGAAAGAAAGGAATATTTGTTGGATATTGTGAGGTCTTCAAGGCCTTCATGATTTACATACCAGGTTACCATCATATTGATATAAGAAGAGATGTAACCTTTGATGAAGATGCAGCACTCAATAAATCAAGGAGATGCCAACATGTGGCTCCCAGAGTTGCAGAACCAGTGAGGGAAGTCACAATTTCCTCTGATGAGGAGATTCCATAATATCATGATATGATAGAATCTCGAGAACCTCCCCGATGATGTCTCACAAGAGAAATCCATCTTGAGAAAGGGAACTAATTCAAGATGGAGAGAAGTATGGTGCCCCAAAAGGAACCATGAGAAAAGTCAAGAAACCTAAGCCATCCTCCATTTATATGGCTTTGATGTGTGATCTCATGGAGGAGTCTACTTTATTTGAAGAATCCATTTAGAAGAAATAATGGGAATATGTCATGATAGAAGAATACCAATCAATTATACAGAATGATGTATGGGAAATAGTTCCCAGACCGAAGAAAAAAGATGTGGTATCTTCCAAATGGTTATACAAGATAAAACATGTTGTCGATGGAAGTATTGAAAAACATAAAGCAAGGTTTGTAGCTCGTGGATTTTCTCCAAAGGAAGGCATTGACTATGAAGAGACATTTGTTCCTGTTGTTGGAATATTGATTGATGTCATTGATGTCAACCCTAGTCATGGGTTTTGGACCGCAAGATTGATGAAGGTATTTGGACATGAAGGAAAATGCAAATGTAGATACAAGACCCATGAATGGATAGTATACATCATGTTGTTTTCGGTGGTATGTGGCACGTCACGTGGATCCTCATGGTTGAGGAGAAATGAATTTTTGAAGATGACAAAGTGAATTGAAGAAGGAAGTACATGTAGGCCCTGAAGATAATTAAGGAAAAGAATTACAAAATAAGAAATTGTTAGGTCAGCCCTAATGTTAAAAGGAAGTGACATAAATGGTATAAATAAATATCATTATACATTCATTTGACACACAAGTCGAATTTCATAGGAAATCATAAGTAAAAAGGTCGGATTTCAAGGGAGGATGAAGTCTTTTGGTGATTGTTCTAAGGTATGTTATTTTAAGGTCATCTTACCATTTTTGCTATAACTTTTTTTCTAGAACGATTCAGATGGTTAAATTGCGATGGTGTTGAGAAGACATATCAAGGTATCTGTGGTAAAAATTTCAGCTCTTGATTCGCTATAATTATGGAGATACACTTTGTAGAAGATAGGGTTTGTGAATAGTCCTTAAGCTAGTCAATAAACAGGTGTTCTGGCTAAAACAGTCATAACTTCTTCATCAAGAATCCAAATGACGTGGGACAAATTTCATTGGAAATATTACGGACTTTAGTTTCTTGTGTGTGAGTTTCAGAATCCGAAGTTAAATATTGAACACGGGGCATTTTGTACAAGTTCGGTCTCCTGAATAAACCAGAATTGAACAAGGTCTACCATTCTTTCTATAACTTCTTTTTGGGGAGGATTCAAGGAGTGAAACTTGGAGAAGTTTCAGAGAATAAATTGAATAGTATTATTTATAGGATCAAAGTATTCCAAGAATTGAATAATTGTAGAAATTGAAGAAGTCTCAGGAAGCATTATCAGGTTTTATCTGATGGTTGGTTGATGGTGATGATTTAATGTGAATTTTTATTATCTCTCGTATATTATTGGGTGGAAGGAAGGGGAAAGGATGGAGAGTTCAACTCTCTCTTGATATTGAATGATTGTATCTTCCTCTTGGAGGTTTATCCCTCCCTTTACATTTGGAAGCTGTAGCTACCTTTGGAAGTCATTACTTCCCTTGAACAATAACTATTGATTATTTCTCATATATTGTGCATGGTGTATTGTGGTGTATTGGTGTAACTCTTATACAATTGTTCATTGCTCATTGGATATAATTGAATGTTTTAAGTATAAGTTGAAAAAGGTTTTAAATTGTACTTGATACTGATTCACCCCCCTCTCAGTATCAACACATGTAGCCAGATACACTTCTATCAGAATCATCATAGATTTTGCAGCTAAGATGAAGTGGAAGTTACATCAGATGGATGTGAAAACAATCTTCTTAAATGGTGTCATTGAAGAATAAGTGTATATATAAAAACCTAAAGGGTTTGAAGTTGAAGACATAAAGACACATGTATGAAGGTTTAAGAAGGATCTGTATGGATTGAAGCAATCTCCTAGAGATTGGTATGGAAGACTTGACAGTTTCTTGATGAGCTTAGGCTTTACCAAGAGTAAAGTTGATTCTAACATTTACTTCAAGGTTACGAATGATGAACATGTAATATTGCTACTATATGTAGATGAATTATTCTTAATTGGAGAAGAAAAGTTCATCATTAATTGTAAGAATAAGCTCACTGCAAAATTTGAGATGAAAGACCTAGGCCTAATGCACTATTTCGTAGGTCTTCAGGTTTGGCAGAGCCCGTAGAAGATCTTCCTTAACCAAGGGAAGTATGTAGTTAAAATAATGAAGAGGTTTGATATGTTGGAGTGTAAATCCATGAACACACCCATGGAAACAAAGTTGAATCCCCTGGTTGATACTTCGTCACAATTGGTTGATGTTATGCTGTATAGACAGATCATTGGACCGTTGATGTATATGATGAACACCAGGCTAGATATATGTTTTGGTGTGAACACCTTGACTCAGTATCTGGTAGAGCCCAGATGTGTTCACCTTGTTGCTGCAAAAATGTGATGAGATACCTTAAGGGTATGTTGGACTTTGGTATCTGTTATAATGGAGATCATGACTTCAGACTAATTGTTTATACTGATTCAGATTGGGCTGGAATTGTTTCTGATAGAAAGAGCACTTCGGGATATTGTTTCAGTTTGGGGTCAGCCATGACTTCATGGAAGAGTAGGAAGCAATCTATTATCTCTCTCATCACAGCATAAGCAGAATACATTGTTGCATGTTCCGCCAATTGTGAATCCATATGGCTTTGGAAGTTGTTGACAGGTCTATTTGATATGGAGATGGAAGAAACCATGATTTTATGTGATAACCAGAGCTACATAAAGATGACATAGAACCCTGTGTTCTATGACAAGTCGAAGCACATAGAAATCCGGTATCACTATATTCGTGATATGGTGAAGAGAGGATCCATAAAGCTCCAAAATGTTGGCACAAATGAGCAAGTTGCAGATGTGTTGACAAAACCTCCATCTTGTGTAAAGTTTGAGCACTTTTGAGAGAAGCTTAGTATAGTCTAAAAGGACCCCCCTCAAAAGGGGGAGTGATATTGATGATACTATGGTAACCTGACCAACAACGAGTAGCTGACTTAGGATTTTATATCCTAGGGTACTGATCATCCTTGGACAGATATTGAAGGTCCGGTAAGGACAGCATGCCAGAGTACATATGCATGTATATGCTAGTTGTGGTCAGTAGTGGTAGCCCCGTTAGGATTTTTATAATCCTAGAGAATCTTATGATTCCTGGGCAGATCCCGAAGGTTTGGTAAGGATGGTCTGTCAGAGTACCACGTGGTAGCTCCATTAGGATTTTATATCTTAGGGAATCTTATGATTCTTGGGTAGCTCCTTAGGGACTATCAGAGTACCACAAAATATTGTTACACCTACCTCATTTTGTTGCCCCATGATGATGATGTTGTTGCTCCATCCTTCGTGCTATGATGATGTTGTTTCTCAAGCCTTCGTGCTGTGATGATGTTGTTTCTCTAGCCTTTGTGTTATGATGATGATGTTGTTGTTGATGATGTATCATCCTCGTGCTGACTATGATGGTATCTCAGCCTTGTGTTGATGATTTTATTTTTTTTATGTTGTATCAGCCTCGTGTTGTTATTGATGATGATGATGTATTAGTGTTATACTAATTGATGTTGATGTAAATGATGATGATGTCATTCCAGCTCCATGTTGTGGATGGTGATATTGATGATGAGAAAAACTTCCAATGATTTATAGATATGTCAGTCAATGTTCAAAACATTGATGATGTTGTTTCCCTCTCTCTTCGATGATGTTGTATTGTAAAATAACCTTATTGTTAAGGGGGAGTGTTGAAATATTGTAATTGCAAAGAGTATTCTACTTATTATTAATTAGATCCATCCCCTTTTGTGGATTTATCATGTCGGCCTTTGTAAATGACCAAATCCCCTTTTTGGATTGGTCAAACCCTAATTATATGTTGTTAATTAAGAAGTCACCCCCTAGGCCTAATTAAAGTGGTTTTATCCACTAAGAGAAGAAGTCAGACCTGCTTGATGAAGAGACACCTCCCTAGTGCCTGCCATCCAATATATATAAGAGAGGATAGCAACTCATTAGCTTGATCACTCAATTCACTCAACAAGTGTGCGAGTTTGGAGATAGTTGCAGTTGGAAGAAGAAGGAAGAGAGAGGCACATTGATCAGTCTTGGTTATTCTCTAGTGTTTGGTCTTTTATCTTGGCATTGTATTGACAATCTATATTAAGGAAGTTTTTGTTGGGTTTTCTCCCTCATGAGGGTTTCCCAGGATAAACGTTGTGTATCTTGTGATTGTGTTTCTCTCAATGATCCTACCTATGCTATTGTTATCTATTAAATTGAAAATAAATTTAATAGCTGCTCTAAAATTAACATTTGTCTTCCCAAGATTTTTGGAAAGTTGGATTTCCTTTATGTTGATCATATAGGAATTTAGCTTGCCTTATGGTCTCTTCCAATGTCTTGGAATCATCATATTAAATCTTGTCACTGATGAAATATAGAAACCCACTCAAATACCTCTGAATCTTAACTGTCTCATCCTTAATGAAGGAGACATACTTTAACAGTTCCAAAAATATTATATTATATTCATCAATGGTCATACTTCCAATCTTGAGTTCAAAGAAATCCATCATTTTCTTGTCATAATATCTCTTAGTCAAGTATTTATTTTCAAAATACTTCTTGAATTCCTTGTAAGAAATATTTTTCTCCTTAATGTGTTTCACCTGCACAAGTTGATCCCACCACATGGATGCCTTTCCCTTGAGCTGATAGATAAAAATTATTCCTTCTACATGGGAATAATAATTATGCAATTGAAAATATTTTCTCATTCCTAGCATACATGTCTCGGCATCTCCATCCCTCTTGTGCTCACCATCAAATGTAGGAGGTTGTTCATTTCTCCTCGCAGTTCATCCACCCCAGACCTCTTCTTAAGATTCCTAATAGGGGATGAACTGGAATTTTTGTGTTCTCTGATATTGGAATTCCTTGGGGAGTGATGGTGATGTCTGCCAACACTCCTTGATCTTCCTTTCACCTCAGGAGACCTATGACTTCCTGATTTGTTTGAGTCATTCTCCTTATCCAATTTCTTTTCAATTATGTCCAAGCTCTACATTAACTTCACATTGAAGTCCTCTTGTTGCTCCTTGGCTTTCATAAGCCTTTCATTATCATCCTTGTGACTTTGGACATCTTTATGTAAATTTTTAATGGTCTCTACCATATTCATGTTTTCATCACTTCCTTCTCCATGTCCATTGGAGTTTGTTCCTTCAATGCCCACATGGGCATCCATCCCTCTGATCTCATATTCTTGGTTGTAATCCCCCTATGTCTCTTACTTCCCCTTGCACTCTATTTTGATCCTTATTTGTTCTTGTTGTTTTTAAATATGCAAAATGTGCAGCCAACAGAGCTTTGTCAGGCTAACTGACTTAGACAATTTTATGAAAATATGAACTATTATGATTCAATAATACATCGGACTTATTTCTTCTGATTTTCTAAGGAAATGACTTCTCAACTCAATTTTCTAGTTGAACAATTATGTTCCACTGTGCAATATATTTCCAATGACTGCTCCCTTGCTCAATTCTGAGTCTTGGGTAGAAATTTATAGATATTTGAATAATTGTGCTTCATGGGAGGTAATATTTGTACAATTGTTCTTCTTCTTCAGAGACAAATTGGCTCTCGAATCCATGTTGGATCTTCTCTTCAAGTTTATAGGCCATCTTTACTTCTTTAGGCGCAGGTCTGTACCCAATGTTGGATCTTCTCTTCAAGTTTACAGGCCATCTTTACTTCTTTAGGCGCAGGTCTATACCCATCGGTACCCCACATACTTCTTATTTTAGCCCATTTTTTTCCTTGAAAACAACAATTCGAAACTAGCCCTCTTTTATTTCGACCAAAGTCTCATATGACCAAGGGCTATGTCCAAGCGCTTAGCTAATATGCACTTATTCAAAGCTTGGGGACTTCGGGGCTCCGAAACTTCAGGCTTCGGAGGCTCTTACTACCTCATGCCTTATTTCTCCTGAACACCAAAGTGGCAAACTCTTGCACGGTACACCTTTAGAGCTTCAGGGCTCCGCTACTTCGGAACTTCGGACTTCGAAAGTTCTGCCTACTCCACACATTGTTCCCTTCGAACGCCTAACTAAAAAATCCTGAATAATCTCTCTGAAGCTTCACGCTTTAGGGGTTCTTGCATCAATATACTCACATTCCCCCAAACATCGAATTTCTAGATTCTCGGGTTGGCACTTTGGCGTTTCATTACTCCTATGCTCCCCTGCTTCAGGCTTCAGAAGATCTTACAACAACATACACACATTCCCCTGAACGCTGAATTGGCGAACTCCCAAAGTCTCTTCAACAATCATGCACCAGGGGGGTTGCTACATGGCATAAATGTAGAGACGACATGTGGCCCAATCTGACAGGTGACATGTGTCAAGTTCTAACTGGCACAAAGGGTCTTTGAAAAAAACGAAACAAGATGAAACGTGGCAAATATTAAGTGGGTCCAAGTCAACCTAGGTGACATCAACAGACCACGTCACTTCGGTGCTTCGTGACTTTGGGCCTCCGAGCTTCGGAGGTTTCTTCTACAACACCCTTCAAAACTCTTGAATGCTGAACTTTCAAACAATTGTTCCCCGAAGCTTCGAGACTTTGGGGCTCTGGGACTTCAGAAAAATTCTCATATGCACACTTTAAAACTCTCGATTGTCGATCTTCCGAACTCTCGATCAGGTCCACGTCACTCCAGGTGACGTCATCATGTCATGTCACTCTGGTGCTCCAGGACTTCGAAGAAAACTCCACTCCACGCAACCACAAACACATTTCCCCAAACATTGAATTGTCAAACCACTTGGGGAATCCAATGGTCTGCCTTCTCCCAAATGATCTATGGTGTAGATCCACTACGAGACTTCAGAGCTTCGATACTTCTTCCTCCTTTTGTCAAAGTCTTAAAAATTTGTCGAAGCAACGAAGTCCAAAGGACTTGAAGGTTAACCGCCTCTCTCATTTCCCAGATCTGATAGCTGTGAAGGATCTTCCATCTCTCGAACAGATCTGACGGCCCAAATCTAAACTTTGTGGCCCCAAAACCACAATTACTGTGGTTTCTTTCCTATGTTGGATTTCTCGAACTGTTAAACCTCCTGATATTTCAAACACAGCTAAGGTGTTCAGTCAGCGCCCTCTTGGAATTCATGGATGCTCTGAAACTCGAATTTTGTCCATTTCGAAAACAATTCCTTCTAAAACTTTTGCCTCAATTTCCAATTATACGACCCATCCAGGCTCAGTGTTGAAAATTGAAGCTTTGATACCATATTGTAGCATACCCTGGGCCTCCCAGGTCGGGTCATGCCACCATTACTACTTTGTTGTTTCTGATAACTCGGAATGTAACACCCCATGCTTATACCTATTGTGTTGTGCCACAAACATTAACTCTTGCGGAACTTAATTACATTGTAACATACCCAGTCTACCCTGACTGGGTCATGCCACCTAAAAACTTACAATAATTTCATCTGTATATAAATATAGCTTTAAACAGACAACACATTCTAATAATACACAGATTAATGTGAAAATAACAGTAAGCCTTACAATAATTTCATCTATATATAAATATAGCTTTAAACAGACAACACATTCTGATAATACACAGATTAATGTGAAAATAACAGTAAGCCTATACATACAACATATACAGGAAATACTCATAAATATAAGACATGTACAAATACACAACATGCAATTGAACACATAATTGATACTTATATTTTATAGAATACCACCAACTACGTGTAGACCTTCCACGGTCCTCCCATCCTTAAACCACGTGTTTATCACTCTCAGTAGTGGGTCACCCCCAAGCTGTGACTAAACTCCACCTGGGTAAAGGGATTCCTAGGCTAGGATGAGAAAATAGGAAGTTACACAGTCAATGGGAAGGATTTCGTCCTAGGATCCAACTCACACTAACATCCTACAACCTCTCATTCCCCACATTCCTGTCCCACCCCAGGAAGTGTGCCCCTTCTCTGCTCAACAGTCCTTCGACTACCCCACTTCTCTTTCAGGGCTTCAGCAACATGCCGGCCAAGAATTCTCATAGCACTATATCTCTAGTTGGGATCCCTCTAGAAAATCACTTCCCCAATAACCTCTCTCACCTGGAGAGAGTTTCTCACATGCATGACAACCTACTTCTTCAATCCACGGGCTTGACAACCCGCCTCTTCAAACCCACAGGCCTAAAAACCTTTTTATTTTGTCCAACTCCTAAGTCAATCAAGTAAGGGTGATGGCAGCCAAAAAGTTCATGTATAGAATAGGTAAGGGTAGCAACCACGCTCAGTCTAGGAACTGCGTTGGAAGCAACAACATTCTGGTAAGGCGCAATACGGGTTCACGCAAAGTACATGTGCATTGTGCATAACCGGAAATGTATGGGATCACTACTGAAGGTGTACGTAAGGCATGGATAGGCTCCACTGATGGAGTCAATGACTGCCTGGGTGAATGCGTTGGTGAATGGGGGAGGATGGCTCAGTGCATGCTCAGCTGAGTGCATGCATGAATGGGGAAAAGATGGGAAAACGAACTATTTTCCCCACATATATTTGCATGTGCCATGATTGACACATGGCTCTCCTAGAGCTCATTTTCTCTCCACTTGTGATTCACTCCCTCTTCCATGAGACCTAGGATAAAATAATTATCCTCACCATAGTCTTTAGGAAATAATAATATAATATTCTTTTGGAGTTAAGCCCTCAAGCGTAGCCCTTTTTCCTAGTCTCCTATCCCTGCCTTTCCCTTCCTAGTGGAGCTTAGTCCCACATATCCTTTTATCGTGGTTAGTTTACACGCAACAATGTATTAATATTAATGATATGAGTGTTTACATATACAAAAATAGGCTCACTGGCCTTAATCATCTAGATCTAGGCTCTCTGGCCTAATCATCACATAAGCCTCCTAGCTTATAATCACTTGGCTCACCAACCTATAAAACATGTTTACAATTCAATTGGGGATCGATCTTGGGGTATTACATACTCCCAATCATAATGAGGATATAACAACAGGGGTGCCATATTTCTACAAAGGTAGCTATAATAGGGAACCCAATGTTGGATCATGTTGTCATTGATGTCAAATGAACAATGTCTTGTCATAGTATATTGATGTAGTATGTATTGTCATTGTTGTCACCGGATTGAGATCAATGTGTTGTCATTGATATATGATGCATAGATGGATTGATGCATAGATGAAGATGGATCAATGTGTTTTCATTGATATGTGATGCATAGATGGATTGATGCATTAATGTATTGATCATTGGATCATGTGATCATACATGGAATCAATGACAAAGGGACAATGTCATAATGATGTATGTGGTCATGCATGGAATCAATGACAAAGAGACAATGTCATAATGATGTGTTTTCATGGGTTATTCCAAGTTGGATTGATGTATAGATAACTCATTATTGTATTGTCATGGTTGATAGGGAGTACAAATGGATGAACTCCAAAGTGGTTCCCTTATGGTGAAAGCCCTCACGGGAGGATGCTTTGCGGTTGAGTTATCCTAGAAGTATGGTTAGAGAACCCATGCTTAATTGTGGAATAATGAGATGAATATCGATGAATTTGTCAATGAAACTATCCTAGATGGATAGTGTTTGTCATGCCATTTCCGGTGGTATGTGGAACGTCACATAACTCCTCATGGTTTGAGAGTTATGGCCTTACGAAGTTGGAGGACCTTCATATGATTTGCTAGAAGCCCCAAAAGGTCAAAGAAGTCAAAGTGTTTACAAAGAAGAAATTATTTAAATAATAAAGTGAAGTGATAAAGTCAAAGAGGATTATTTAAATAATAAAGTAAATGGAGAACTTTCTAATTATGAAAAGTGGTTATAAATGGATTATCCCTAAAAATAAGGAAAGAGGGTTAAATGGACAAGTGGCCATATGAATAAAGTGGCTAAGAGGAAAAAATTGGATAAAGGTGACTATGTGGACAAATGGTTATGTGGATAAAGTGGATATGTGGACAAAGTGGCCTTGTGGATGCTTTTAAGGAAGCTACTTGGAGAGTATAAATAAGAGGCAAGGGTCTCTTGTAAAGATATATCTCTTGAGCATATATTGAATATCTATTCTGAGTGAGAGAGTCATTGGAGGCACTCATGGACACATTTTGTAAGTCTGAGATCTTGACGGAAAAAATTTCGGAAGTTCAGAAACCATAGTTTCTGAAGGAGCACGCAGGTTGCAGTGAGACAGAGTGTGTACATACGCGGGTTGTAGTGAGCTACAGCGCGTACAGATGTAGGATGAAGGAGGACAGAGTGCGTACAGTTGGATAAAGCCATGGAGACTTGAGTGTGAGCTGGTGCCAGGTTCCTGAAGTCTGAAGCAAGTTCCAGATTTGCATTCTATGGGCCCATATCTGCCATAGAAGTTCTGGTATGGTCATATAGTTGCCTTGATGGATACTCTTGCTTATGGTATGGTGAATGCTTAAGGCATTCTTGGTATGGCGGTTGTGATATGGTTTTATTGGTTCATTCACTGAGTGAGAAGCACTCTTATGTTTTAGTACTGATATGGTTGCCATAGTATATTGGTTACTTATACATGATTGAGTAACATTCATATTATATGGTTGAGCAGCATGAGTAAGGGCAGAAGTGGATGTGACAGAGGATGCAGAAGATCTGATTTTTCATGGAGAGAGGAAACCCTAGTTCTTAAGGAGGCACACACAGGCTGTTGTGAGCCAGACCCCGTACATACGCGCGTTGCAGTATTGGTAGGGCACGCACATACGCGTGTTGCACTACTGACAGGTCGTGTACCTATTGACAGATTGGTATCTGTTGAGGGTTGAATCATCTTCTCAGTTGGTGTTGAGTTGTGTAAGTTGAGTATTGCATTGCAGAGTTGGTGCTCTTGTGGAGTTGATACTCTATTCAGTTGTTGTTGATAAACCCAAGGATTATAGTTCATAATAAAAAGAAAATTGTACACACATCTTGTGTTCTTTGTGTTCTTTGTGTTGATGGCTTATTGATGATATATGTTGTTGTTATATGTTGTTGATATATGTTCACATACAATTGGTTATAAATGAAAGTAATAAGTGATGAGTAAATGGTGATTATTAACTAAGGACTTTTTGTGAAGGGAAGTTGAAAAAGAGCCCTACACTGATTCACTCCCCCTCTCAATGTGGTCGGTGTGTCCAACACCCAAGTAAGGTACAATCTATCACTAGGTAAATGAAAAATGAAAAAAATGGATGGGTTAATCCATCTTCCCAAGTGAGAGTGGTCCTATAGGCAATTTCGAGGGGAATACAAAGAAAATGAAACCTCTCAAGTTATTTATGCTAATTTAAATGTCGAGTGAGAAAGATTACTAGAAAAGGACTACGTACCATAGAGAGAAAATGGATTCTATGGTGAATTCCTACACACAAGTCAACTAGTACCAAAGCATAAAGGTCCTTAGGAAAAGAAGATCAATGCATATGAATTCGAATTAAAAAATGAACCTGCATTAATGCTTCAAGGAGAAAAGGTGTCTAGATGAAGTATCAAAGAATGGAAATGTGAGATTACCCTTTTTAAGGGCTCAGAATTATGAATCCAAGGACACAGAGAACACATCAATCGAAGTTCATATGAGGTTGATCAATTCTACGCATTGTTGCGATGACTGAACTTACAGATTTCGACGTAGTATAAGAAAGACTATCATAGTTAATGGCACTGGAGGAAGACCGATTTTTCGCAGGGTTCCTTCAACAAGTACAGAAGGCACGTGAAAAATCCTGACATGACAGACACATCAAGCAGAAAAAGTTCCAGATAGGAGACCTAGTATTTCTCTATGATAGCAAGTTTTTGCAGCACCCCAGGAAGTTCAGGATGCACTGGTTAGGCCCATATGGGATCATATATGTGACAGATGCAGGTGATGTTCAGCTCGAGCAGCTGGATGGAGAAGTCATGGAAGGACTAGTTAATGGGAGTTGGATGAAACTATACAAGGACGGTCGTCCTTTCGCGCACTAGGATGACTACGCAGTAACCTTGTATATGTATTATATTGTAAATAGAAAAAGAAAGAAAAAAGTAGAAAAAGAAAAAGGGAAAAAGAAAGAAAACAATTCAAGGAAGAAATAAAGCATTGAAGCACGAATCAGCAAGAAAATGTCATAGACAGAAGCATGCGAAGATGAAGGAAGTGAGTCACGTAGAAAGAGGAGATCATGCAAAAAGAGGTGATCACCCAGAGAAAGGTGATCACGCAGATAACATTTCATATAATTAAAGAGGAAACATAACAGAAAAAATCATTTATGAGGAAACATCATGTCAAAATGGAGGAGACGTGTACTAATAAATGGCAAGTACCATGGAAATCGTACCGAACTGACAAATCTAGACCACGATATGCAGGAGGATTCATAGTTAATGTAGAGTTAAGCCAAGTATTGAATGCATAGCACTAGTGTATTAGACAACAAGTTTAGGCATGAAGGTAAGTTAACAGTTATCGAGGGGTTATAAAAGCAAGAGAAGGATCATTGAGGAAAGGTTATTGTCTATTATAGTTTTAATAGAGAGTTGAGCGAGAAGGAGTTGTAGAGTCGAGAGAGTGTTGCTGAGTTGCAATCATTAGTCACAGGGAGACTATTTTTGAGCAAGATGGCACCATCTAAGGAAGCAACGACATTTGCATCCACACCAAAGAAACATCACAGTAAACTATCAGTAGGACCGATACACAAAGAAATTCCAAGAGTGTCCTCATTAGAGTTGAGATTTCAAAGATATTACATACCACCAAGGAAGGATACGAATCCAATCAACTTGTCTAAAGATGCTAAGTACGAGCTTGTGGAGCCGGAAATCCCACCTGGAGTGATCGTGGAGGAAGATATGTTAGGCTTGATACTGAGTTTAAAGTATGCATACCATGATATTACAGATAAGAAGAAATTTATGAAGCTAGCGTCGAGTAAGTATTTGAAGAGCTACATCAACATAGAGATAAAAATGGTTGTGATAGAGCCAGAGATATGAGCAACAGGGTTGCAAAAAGATGGAATTCTAAACTTATTCGACATACCACACTTCGGGAGGAGCGCAAATATTAACGCATGTGTGAATATTTTGTTGAGTGGCATTCACAGAGGTTACTTATGGCTTGACAGGTCAGTCTCAATTGATACAAACTTGATTGTGCACATTACTGGACTACAGTCACAAGGGGAGGACCCTTCACTGATATTTTCAGACAAGAAGAATGAGAAGGCTCTATCAGAGAGCATGAAAGAGAAGTTTCATACAATTTGGGGACAATGTGGTTTAGATGTAGCAAGCATATGTGACCCTACAATGAGGTTTGTGACACAAGTATTAGCTTGTAAATTTTTAAGGAAGTGTCGGAAGGACCAATTACCAGCAATAGTAATAGTGAAAGATGAGAAGTGTGTCGAGGGAGCACAAATGAACTGAGCGACATTTTTTCTCAACCAATTCTTGATCAATTATGAAGAGGCACAAGATAAAGGGACTGAATTTCACTATGCATTATCAGCATGGAAGGAGTTGGATGATACACAATTTTTTGGAGTAAAACATAAGTCCTGCCTACCTGCAAGATATCAAAACTTATGGTATACTGCACACAAGGCGCGATAGTTAGAAAATAATTTTGCTTTATATATATACAAGGAAATGATTCTGAAAAGCATTCAAAGTGCACCATGCATACCACCACAGGTGGTCGAAGCATACAAGAAAGATGAGTAATTTAAGGCAAGACTCCATCACATGTATGTGCAAGTGAAAAAGGACCCAAATCAGGAATGGTTTCCCAAACGGTATAGGTTAACTGGGGAAGAAATGGGACACATTATGGAAGAATGGGATGATGATTGGAATATCCCAACGATAGATACAGATAAGTTGGAGAAACAAAACCTGGAAGTACAAGATGTAGATGATGATGAAGAAGAAGGAGAAGAATAGGAAAAGTGAAATGGCACAAGAGAAACAACACAAAAGATAGTCCCACACATGGGAGAGAAGAGAAAAGAAGTAGATATGGGGACAGAAGTACCATGGTGCAAGAAAAGGAAAGCTACAAAAGAAATAGTCATGCAGGCCCTCACAAAAGATGACTTGGAAAGGATTGCAGACCAAGTTAAGGAAGAAAAATATGAAGCCTTTGAGCACGTGGCACAACAACAAGAGCAAAGGCATTCAGATATGCAAGCACAAATTATCGCACTGTGACAAATCTTGGAAACAATGAGACTAGCACCAAATCACACTAGAGAACAAGTACATAAAAAACACACAATGCAAATGACAGAAGCACAGTCAATGACATCCCAACTTGTTGCACAATCGGGAGAACGTTGGGTCATGAAGATAGTGACAGGGGCCTTGGAGTTCCCCACAACAGAGTTGAAGGAGTGAGTAAAGACACTAAGTCATATTGACTTAGTGGTATCTCAGTGGCCTATATAAATTTTGTATGGATTACAATCAAATGTCACAAAGGAACTTAAAGTGTGTGCAATGTCGACATCATTGGAGCTAACAAAAATCGTTGCAGACAAGGACATGTTGCAAGCAGAATACAAGCAACTTAGGCACAAGCGTGACGAAGTAGCACCAAAGGAAGAGAGAGTCAAACAGGTGGTCGAGGGGGTACATAACATTATTCCAGAGGTGTTAAGGGAGGAAGAAGCCCCATTATAGGAACATGTGACAAAGCTGAGTGAATCCATTCAGGGCTTCCAAACAAATATCACCAACTTAGAGGTACAACAGATACCAAGCACTCCCCCAGAGGAAAGGAAGCAACATGAAAAGATAGCCACCACAAGCATAGAGAACGTCAAGAGTATGGAAGTATAATGCGCTAAGTTGTATGCAGAAAGCACAGTCGTTTGGACGTAGTTGATTGAATACATGAATTTGCAGGAGATTGGCCAGAAGATACATGTTGTGCAGGATAAGGCACAAGTTCAAATAAGTAATGAGTACATTACTGCCAATAGAGTGGTAACAACAATGGATGAAAATAGGAAGCTATATTCATAAATAAATCAACTAAGGGTGGAGCAGTAGGATCGCGTGCAAAATATTGAGGTATTGCAAGAATCCTATAAGCTGACAACAGAGTTGGGAGCCACTCAAGGAAATGTCAAGAAGGTAGTGTAGGAAACCGCTGAAAAATTGAAGACTCACTTAACTGCAGAAATGGTCAAGGAAATTGTACAACATGAAGCACAAGTCAGGGAAAAAGTTACAATGGCTAGCGATACACTACAAACATTCTTGGCAACCTGGAAGTAGGCCCGAAGTGGCTCGATACAAGCCACATGTGAGTGTTGGGGGCCTGTTGGAGCATGATATTTTTGATAAGTCTTGGGAATCACACAGGAACGGATCATGTGACATTTTGGCTAAGGAGCAGTGTGCGTGCAATGCAGTTGGAGAATTTTTAGGAGCCAACACGCAAAAGGCGGAAAGTAGTTAAGAGTTTTGGGACATTATGTCCACTTTGTAACCATTTTGTAATGGGCTTAGCCCTATTGTAAATCAATAAATTGTAATGGGTTTTTGGGTAAAGGTAGATTTTTAGAGCAAAGATAGTTAATAATGATTGTGCTTGAGTTTTTGGCTAAGTGTTCAAGAATGTTGGGTTATGACTGAATTTTATGGGAGTTAGGCTCGCACTACAACAAAATGGTTAAGAAGGTCTAGGTAATGTTAATTGATGTACCTTTTTGTAAGCACAATGTGTAGCTGTAAGGAGATTGAAAATGAATAAAATAAGAAGCCATTCGTTGTGGACGTAGCCCAGTTGGGGTGAACCACGTTAAAACATTGTGTCTTGATGTGTTTCTTATGTGTTTTATGTTTATGATGCATGAGAGGGATGGTTATTCTAGATCTGTTTACTATTTGTGACTAATGCGCAATGATGGTGAATGTCTAGTATTATGAATATGTCACTGATATATGTTGTTATGATCTTGTGCACTTAAGTTAATGATGAATGAATGAATATTAAGTGGAGTAATGTTGCATACATGGTATATTGTGTGATAATTAATTGATAAGTAATGGAAACTATGCACACATTAGTTGAATGAATAGTATGGCCATGTTGAATGCCTCACTTCCCCTCGTAACTGTAGAAACTTGGTTCCTGCAACCCCTCTAGATGCCTCGAGTGAGACTTCACTTGCTTGCAGGTGATGCTGAAAAGGTCGATGTCTAAGGGTTGTGTTGGTTTATTATTGTTGAACCTAGGGTCTTCCCACTATGCGCCAACAATACTTTTCCAAGTACCTCATTTACTTGACCTTGAGGCGACTTGCAAATTCTTGTTTGCAACAACTTTTTCTCCTTTACTTGAATTTAGGGCCAACTTATGACTTCTTGACCTTAGAACCAAGGCTTCTTGACCATACTTTGGAGCTTCATCTTTAAGAGGGAATAAATTCTCAATCATGAGGAACCACATGGAATGCCACCTACCATTGGATATGTCTTGACGAGGAATATCAATCAATAGATGTTTTGCATTCATTTGCAATGTCCTTTATACTATTTTTCTTCAATCAACTTCGGTATTCATGACCACACCTCTAGGGATTCTTAACAACTTAACCACTTAACCATATTTCTAAGGATTCTTGTAGAATTATTCAAAGTGTCTTCCCATGAGGGCCATGCTTAAAGCTATGCCATAAGGGGGTCACTTTGGAAATTCCTTCAAATAGACCCATCACTTCTAAGGGATTATGGACTTCTAGTGTTGGCATCAATGACAACCAACTTTCCAACAATGTTTTAAGGCTAAAAACAATGTGTTTAGCCCCTAAATCCCAAGAGTGGTTTTTTAGTCTAATTTACGTTGGAGTTACTTCACACACACCTAGGATTTATTTTTCCTAAAGTTTTTCCTTGTTTATAAGTCATAATTAGTCATTATCCAGTTGCCTATATTTTAGGGGAGAATATTCCACCTGGAGAATATTCTATTTTAGTTGACACTTCAGTTTGACTAGTTGAGTTGAGTTTAGATGTTGCATTGGTTTTATCACCATGCAACATTGGGATCATCACCATGCTAATTCGACCTTGTCTTGGGATCATCACCAAACTGGCGCATTAACCTTGATTCCCTGAGTTAATTCCTCACTACTCTCTGTTCAGTCAGTTAACTGAAGACTAGTTGACTAGTTAACTCAACTAGGTGGCAGTTCACTCCTGTAACTGCCTAAGAGACTAGACTAGGTGGCAGTTCACTCCCGTAATTGTTGGTGTGTGTCTAGATCACTCTAGACCACCACTATGGCTCATTAGTTACTCATGTACCCTATATCTATTGTAAATTATTCACTCTTTGAGTGTGGAATACGGTTAATGAGAATTCTTCCATTATTTCTCTCTTGCTTCTTCTTTCTCAATTTCTCTCTGCAAATGTGTGTGGTATTTTCTAGCTAGATCTATTATGTGTAGGTTCAACACATTTACATGGCATAAGAGTCGATGGACTGCTAAGCAAAATTTACACCAAATTATTTTTGTAGGTACAAAAGGTTGAAGGCAACAAAAAGATGGATTATTCGTTGGAAATACTTCTCACGCCTCATAACTATTTAGAATGGAAGCCAAAGATTCTACTTCTTCTCAGAAGTAGATGCTTATACCAAATAAACATGGCAATGGAAGTAGAGCCCGATTCTGTCGATGAGAAAAATGGCTTTCTCAATAAACAAGATATGGCCATATGAAGTATCAGCATGTCTGTTTCTCCCGAACTTTTCCATCAAGTATATGAAGAATCACAAGGATTAACTCCAAATGAATAATGGACCAGATTGGAGGTTCTATTTGGGAATAAAGAATATTGTAAAGATTGCATGCAGGAGGTCGAACAGACAGAGCCAGAAGAGAAGCCATCAGAATACCAAGCCTCTTATTATGAAGACTCTTCTACAAAAATATTTGCAGAAATTTGTATTCCATTAATTGAAGATGATGTCTACGTCATTTCAGATTTGTTTTCTAAAATTCATGTGGAAGATATATGGCATGCATCTCAAGAGTTACATGCAGACACTTTTGCATGCATCTCAGGAGACAAAAAGGGAGCCGCGCACATCAGATGTCATTCTGATATTTTCTGAGAAAAAATTGCAGAAACAAATTGGATATTTGAATTCCTCTCGAGAAAATATCCAATTTCAAAAAACAAATCGTCTGAAACGGAGTCTGGAAAGTGAAGTTATGATCGTTTTAAAATCAACAAAATTTCAACATTTTTCCAGAAACGGCCGCACGGTTTTCAAAATTTCATCCAAAATTTATTTGGATATTTTTCATCACAAGAAGATAAAGTGGATATGTGTGGACATCTCAATGGTGCATATACTTCATCAGATCCGTGCAGACATCTACATCTTCAAAAAAATCTTCAACGAACACAAACTTGCATAGTTGTGAGGTCTTCTTGGAGTGAAGGATGGGGTTGCTTAGCCATTGTTTTTTGTTCCTTCACATTTTTTATTTTATGCATTGTAATTTGAGGGGGGGTTTTGTTCCCATGAGGTTTTCTCTCTTTCCTTGTTTAGTTCAGTGTATCTTTTGTATTTGGGTACCTAACATTGCCTTGTTGCCGGGACCCATTCTTTATTTTCACCATAGCGATATTCAGGGGGGGTGTTGGAGTTACTTCACACACACCTAGGATTTATTTTTCCTAAAGTTTTTCCTTGTTTATTAGTCATAATTAGTTATTATCCAGTCTCTTATATTTTAGGGGAGAATATTCCACCTGGAGAATATTCTCTTTTAGTTGGCACTTCAGTTTGACTAGTTGAGTTGAGTTTAGATGTTGCATTGGTTTTATCACCATGCAATATTGGAATTATCACCATGTTAATTCGACCTTGCCTTGGGATCATCACCAAACTGGCGCATTAGCCTTGATTCCCTAAATTAACTCCTCACTACTCTCTGTTCAGTCAGTTAACTGAAGGCTAGTTGACTAGTTAACTCAACTAGGTGGCAATTCACTCCCGTAACTGCCTGAGAGACTAGACTAGGTGGCAGTTCACTCCCGTAACTGCTTGTGTGTGTCCAGATCACTCTAGACCACCACTATGGCTCATTAGTTACTCATGTATCCTATATCTATTGTAAATTATTCACTCTTTGAGTGTGGAATACGGTTAATGAGAATTCTTCCATTATTTCTCTCTTGCTTCTTCTTTCTCAATTTCTCTCTGCAAATGTGTGTGGTATTTTCTAGCTATATTTATTCTGTGTAGGTTCAACACATTTATATGGAATCAAAGCTGACGGACTGCTAAGAAAAATCTACACCAAATTAGTTTTGCAGGTACAAAAGATTGAAGACAACAAAGAGATGGATTATTCATCGGAAATACTTCTCACGCTTCATAACTATTTGGAATGGAAGTCAAAGATTCTACTTCTTCTCAGAAGTAGAGGTTTATACCAAATAACCATGGCAATGGAAGTAGAGCCTGATTATGTCGATGAGAAAAATGGTTTTCTCAATAGACAAGATATGGCCATAGGAAGTATCTGTATGTATGTTTCTCCCGAACTTTTCCATCAAGTATATGAGGAATCACAAGGATTAACTCCAAATGAATTATGGATCAAATTGGAGGTTCTATTTGGGAATAAAGAATATTGTGAAGATTTCATGCAAGAGGTCGAACAGACAGAGCCAGAAGAGAAGCCATCAGAAGATCAAGCCTATTATTATGAAGACTCTTCTACAAAAATATTTGCAGAAATTTGTATTCCATTAATTGAAGATGATGTCTATTCCATTTCAGATTTGTTTTTTGAAATTCAAGTGGAATATATATGGCATGCATCTCAGGAGTCACATGCAGACACTTTTGCATGCACCATGCATGCATCTCAAGAGACAAAAAGGGAGCCTCGCACATCAGATGTCATTCTTATATTTTCTGAGAAAAAAATTGCAGAAACAAATTGGATATTTGAATTCCTCTCGGGAAAATATCCAATTTCAAAAAAAAAATCGTCTGAAACGGAGTCCGGAAAGTGAAGTTATGATCGTTTTAAAATCAACAAAATTTCAGCATTTTTCCAAAAACGGTCGCACAGTTTACAAAATTTCATCCAAAATTTATTTGGATATTTTTCATTACAAGAAGATAAAGTGTATGTGTGGACATCTCAATGGTGCATATACTTCATCAAATACGTGCAGACATCTACATCTTCAATAAAATCTTCAACGAGCACAAACTTGCATAGTTGTGAGGTTTTCTTGGAGTGAAGAACAGGGTTGTTTAGCCACTGTTTTTTGTTCCTTCACATTTTTTATTTTATGCATTGTAATTTGAGAGGGGGGGGGGGGTTATTCCCATGAGGTTTTCCCTCTTTCCTCNGGGGGGGGGGGGGGGGTTATTCCCATGAGGTTTTCCCTCTTTCCTCATTTAGTTCAGTGTATCTTTTGTATTTGGGTACCTAACATGGCCTTGTTGTCGAGACCCATTCTTTATTTTCACCATAGTGATGTTCAGGGGAGGTGTTGGAGTTACTTCACACACCTAGGATTTATTTTTCCTAAGGTTTTTCCTTGTTTATTAGTCATAATTAGTCATTATCCAGTTTCCTATATTTTAGGGGAGAATATTCCACCTGGAGAATATTCTCTTTTAGTTGGCACTTCAGTTTGACTAGTTGAGTTGAGTTTAGATGTTGCATTGGTTTTATCACCATGCAACATTGGGATCATCACCATGCTAATTCAACCTTGCCTTGGGATCATCACCAAACTGACGCATTAACCTTGATTCCCTGAGTTAACTCCTCACTACTCTTTGTTCAATCAGTGAACTGAAGACTAGTTGACTAGTTAACTCAACTAGGTGGCAGTTCACTCCCGTAACTCCCTGAGAGACTAGACTAGGTGGCAGTTCACATCCGTAACTGTTTGTGTGTGTCCAGATCACTCTAGACCATCACTATGTCTCATTAGTTACTCATGTATCCTATATCTATTGTAAATTATTCACTCTTTGAGTGTGAAATACGGTTAATGAGAATTCTTCCATTATTTCTCTCTTGCTTCTTCTTTATAAATTTCTCTCTGCAAATGTGTGTGGTATTTTCTAGCTAGATCTATTATGTGCAAGTTCAACACATTTACAATTTAGTGGTTTGATGCACAAGGGGTAGCTCTCCTCACGCAAAACATGTTTCAAGGGAAAATTCCAATGAGTTGGATCTTAAACAAGTTATTTCTAAGGCGTGTGGGCTATGAATGGGAGAATAAATCATGAGACATGCCCTTTGGATGGTATCTTTGGCACATGTATGAGATATATGCACATGTGGTATCTTTTGGCCTAAGACATGCTTCAGGAATAAAATTCAATGGGTTAGGCACCATACACTACTTCTAAGAAATTGTGTGAGATCCTAAACAATGCATTTGTGGCTTCTAGACTAGGTATGAGGCCCTAGACCACACCATAAGCCCTTTGTAAGATATTTTTTCCCAAGAAAGGTATACAAGCCCAATTCCAAATTATGGTGGACGATGGAAAAGCATCCTAACCTAGGTCACGGTCTAAAACCAAAAAAAATAGGGATCTAGGCCCTCGAAAAACTTCCAAGGCACTTCACCATGCACAATTCCCTAGACCATTACACTAGCTCTAAGATAATATTTGGCCCTATAGTGAGATATGGGGTCAATTTTGAGGTTTGACATTGTTATCCCCCTTTTCTAGGGATAACTAAGGAGATGATGTCTCGAGGCCCTCAGGTTGTAGACATGGAGTATTGAGAGATGAACTAGCAGGCAAAGCCCCACATCACACCAGTCATCACCACGAGATCGATGGTTGCACCATTCACCACACTAACTTGGCTCACAGAGGACAACATGTCTTGCTCTATGAGGTAACAAGTCTGGCATTGTGGTAAGTGTCATTTTAATAAATGAAGCATTTGAATATGTTGCAAAAGGTTTGCCCTTGATTTTGAAAACGTTTGCTTGGAAATTATGCTCTTTGTCTTATTTCACCTCGATGGTTGACATTGTGCCCTAGTAAGTGGTCACCCTCAGGGAAAGAGTTGTTAATGGAGGGTCTCCTTGATGAGTCATTGTATTTCTCCCGCACATACTTGCCATTTTCCATGCTTCTTTCCTTTCGTTTCCTCATATTTTGGGTTTCCGGGCCACATTTACCCAAGAAGAGCTTATACCCTATTTCATGGGAAGAAGGGGTTGAATGCCCAAAGGCTTGTAGTTGGCAAAAGATTAAAGTCAATCATAAACCTTCCAGATACTCGCCTATGGATCCCAAGAACAATGAAATGTTTCTCACAAAAATTGAGGGACCTATAAAATAAATAACCAATTAAACATGCCAACCAAGGTAGAGTGTGTGTGGGCAATGTTTTTCATGCTTAGGTAGAAGTCTCACACATTGTCTTCAACCTGGGAAAACAGTGTGTGACCAGGGTAGAGTTAAGGTGGGCAATGTTTTTCATGCTTAGGTAGAAGTCCCATCTTAACTTCAACCTAGGAGCACTCTAATAAACTAATGACAAAAGGGCTTGGAAAAATCATGCATCACAAACGAAGGGAAACACACCCTCTACAAAGGCACCTATAAATGAGACAATATGAGCCCTTGTATGTCAAGAAATCTCATGCCCAAAAATATTACCCCCCATTAAAGAGGGTCCACCTGGGAAATACTCATTAACTTGTGGAATGATTCACCCAATAGGTCACCATGACAACCCTCCCATACCTAAATTTGGCAAGTTGCATAAGGTCTTTGAGCATTTGTTTATTTTTTAGAGGGGGGACTTAATGCACATGTTCGGGTGGTTCTTTTATTATGTATGGCTTACTTGACATGATGCTTGTGACTTGTGAGCCCTTGGAGGGAGAATTTGTTGTACTTTGCAGGGCCTTAACAGGTGGAGAGCTTTTTGTGGAGGCACAAGGTCACTTGGACCTTCACTTGGGGCATGAAGCCCACAATATGGATGATGCACCCTTGCTACTTGGACACCTAGGTCAAAAAATTTTGCCTTTGGAGGCATGAGAGCACACCTTGATGGAAGAGACTAGCCCCCTACTTGCCCATTGTTTGGCCTTGAAAGCCTAAAACGTCACTTTTTGGGGCTTGACGTCACATTGGGGGCTAGGGTTTTGGTGATGGTGGTGATGATTGATGATGAGTTGGCATCATTGGCTGAGGGAAGACCCTTGCACCATGTAGTTATGGCCTTTGGAGGCCCAACGACTCCCTCAAGCTACCCAACAACTTGCTAAAATTGCCAAAACGTCACCCCTAGAAGGCATGATGTCATCATTTAGGGCTTCTTTTAATTGTAAAATTAAATTTTGATTTTGTAAACGGGCAATTAGAGGAGGTCGGCCTCCCTAATTGTGTTTTACCATAAAGTTAAGTGGACAAACTAATTTTAGAAGGTCTTGTATAAATAAAGGCCTTGTGACATTTTGTTTTATCATAAATCACTCTCTCTTGAGTGAGAGAATTGGCTGAAATTTACGCCCCTCTTGGGCATTTTCTCTATCTCTCTCTCTTATGCTTGTCTTATGGATGCTTATACTTGTCTATTGAAGAAAGAAGTGGTGCACTACCTTATTGGAGGCTTGTTTCTTGCTTGTTGATGGAATATTCTTGGTAGATAAGGGTTTTGCAAGCTTTCTATTGGAATTGGTAAGGAATTTTTTGAATATTGTTGGTAATTTCTTCTTGTTTCATAGTTATTCTTGTTCTAACCCTTCGAGGAGTATAAGGGCATACACCCTCCACCAAGATCTATCATAATTGTTATTGGATAAACTATTATCAAAGTTGCTAGGAGTAAAAGGGCCTACACCCTCTTAGATTTGCTTGCTCTAGGGAGTAAAAGGACTTACACCCCTAGAGAAGTAGTAAGTCTAACTCTTACACCCAAGACTCCATAAACCCAAAAGCCTAGGCACTCATCTACTTCCATTGGAGAAATAAAATCATTGCATTTTAATACGTAAATTTTGGAGATATTGCATTTGTTCAAGCTAGAATAAATTTTACATGTTATAAGCTTGCTTGAGCCACTAGGGCGTCTAGGTTAGCCTAGTGATTCTGTTGCTGCAATCAATTTAATGCTACAACCATTAAGGCTGCGGCAAAACACTCTTAAATTATCTCTTTACTCACCAATCTACCATTGAAATTTGCTTACAAGCTGTCATATTAAATCTACTTGTCATTGACTATCTTTTGGGTGGATTGTTTGTTGATTTTGGTGGATAATATTGTTGTTGTAACAATTTTTTTCTACACCCATAGGGCTGCCCTAATACTTTGCTGATAACTTCATTTAGCAGCCCCTATTTTATCGTCAAAGCTTGCGCTTAAGTATTGGATAACTATCTACATGTTTAGTACTTGATCATCCAATAAATATTTGATGTTTTTGATGGTTAATTCTGTAGTTAACAACTCTTTCCATTGTTGATATATATATATATATATATATATATATATATATATATATATATATTTGTTTACTACTGCAATTTAGGACAACAAACTTTCCTTGCTTGTCCCCTTGCCTATTTGGCTTGTATCTCGATCAATTGTCTTGTCTTGGGCAGGTTTAACATTGTCTTGCAGGTACACAACACTTTAGCAACCTCCCTTCATCAACAAAACTTCTTTCCAAGCCTTTTTCCACTTCCAAAACTTGACGTATAGAGGTTTCACTGGTCATTCTACCACTTTCCATCCAAATCCCCTTAGGGTCAACGGGATTCCCCCCTTTGTGGTGACTTATCAAAACTAAAGCGAGGGGAGTATCTATCTAAGGTGACAGTGGGTCGTGACTATCATGGTTGTCACACTATTGTGGATTGGGTCAGGCTTTGCCCAACCTACAATTTGTGTGATAACAGGCACACTGAGGATGGGTTTGCTAGCCCAAGACATGTTTTGGTAGTGGGGCAAACAGGTTGCAAAACATAAATCCTTGTCCTGTACAGTTGCATAGGTTTTGTGGTTGGCAAGAAATGACATGACATTTCAGAATAAGGAAATCCCACCTATACAGGGAAATCATCAAGCCAATTTTGCATATGTAGGGATATAGAGTCCTAAAAAGGTAAGAGACCCACAATTATTAAAAACTCTGGTATTGATAAATCAACGTCATGGGGTTACTTTGATGGAGTGTGTCAAGGAACTTCAGGTATTTGTGGGGCAGGGGAATGCTATATTTTAGTGAAAATCATTGCATTTCATTCAAATCAACTATTGGAAAAGGGGTAAATAATAGAGCAGAACTCTGTGCACTGTGGATATTTCTATAAATTGCAAAGGAAAGAGGAATATCCAGTTTGCAGATCCCAGGTGACTCAAAGCTCATTATAGAATGGGCTAAAGGAAATTACAATCTGGAAAACATTTTATTGGTTCCACTTATGGATAGAATAACAGAGATAAGATAAAAATGGAATTTGTATCCTTTCATCATGTCTATAGAGAACTAAACAAGAGTGCTGATATGATCTCCCAAAAAGCCATGTTAATGCAAATACAAAAGCTGGAAATAACTGAAGGAAAGGAGGGGTATCTCCCAGTCATATTACAAGCTCCTTATGACTAGGCTAGGCAATTCAGAATGGAGAATATGATAATATGTTTCATCCTATGAAGAGAAGTGGAAATCAATGGATAGAGATTTTTTTTGTTTTTTTCTATGTAATGATTTTGTATATAGCAAGGCCAGGCTTCGTACCCTGTTGCTGATGATTTAATAGGATATTTCAGGTCTGGTAAGAACTGAAGAAGAAATAGAAATGTGAAGAGAAGTGCAAATCAATGGACAGGAGTCTTCTTCTGTCTTTTATATAATGTTTTGGAATATAGCAAGGCCAGGCTTCATACCCTGTTGCTAATGATTTAATAGGATATTTCAGGTCTGGTAAAAACGGAAGAAGAATTAGAAATGTGAAGAGAAGTGCAAATCGATGGACAGGAGTCTTCTTTCGTCTTTTGTGTAATGTTTTTGTATACAGCAAGCCCAGGCTTTGTACCCTGCCGCTGTTGATTTGA
>ML784027.1:505392-551734 GCA_009831015.1 Picea engelmannii
TTTGTATTCTCTGGTATATGTGTTTGAATGTAAAAGGATTTTGTGTTCGAATACATTTCTTCTTCAGTCTGTTACAAACCGGATGTCTGTGATAGATCTTGCACCCTTCTTGCATAAGTCTTCCACCTACTCACCCTTTACTATGACTCACTGTTTGGAGTTTATCAAGACCTCACTCGTTCATGCATGCCTGGTCTGGTTTTTTTAGTTGAGATCGTGCTGTTTTGAGTTTTCCTCCATTTGATCACCCTTTAAAACAAATCGTGACATTAAACTGATGGGCGTTGGGCTCTGCTCCTGCTAGCAATCCAGGAGTGACCTCCGATAGCCAACAATAACAAAGAGGAATATCTACAAGAAGCTACAGATTCTCCAAGATTGATGTGTGGAATTTCTCAATATCACCCAGAGAGTACAAGAATGGAACAATTCATCACTACAGATTTGATAAATGAAACTTAAATCTTCACTATTAAGGTTAAATTATTTTACATTCCAAAATATTTAGTTACTGATTTTATGCTTATGCATGAAATAGATAAAATGAAGAAAAGAGAGAACAATAAAATACAATCACACACCATCCACAAAATAACACAAATATTTTCTCTCAGAAACCTTTACAGTAAAAAATCCTGCTAGAAGGTGAGGTTACTTTGCTCTCTTTTATCTGGTGTGGAATAATGCATGTACAAAGGAGAAGATGCTCTCTATGGAGTTACCTGAGACTCGTGGCCTATTAGGATGCTACAAAACATTAACCCCCTATGTTATGCTCTCTAATTTCCCACTCCTAGTTGTTTTGCTCTTCTATGGAACAAAATAGAATAACATAGAATGGAACCCCCTTCTCCTCCTAGTTGCCCAATAATTAACATATGTCGATAGCCATCTAGGAGTAGGTTTTTGACTTCCTCAACCTTCAATTGTGATAGGGTTTTGAACGTTTGAGAATATTATTGAAATTACATACATATCTAGCCCTATATGCATGAGTAATTGAGGTTGATGTGGCATCTTCTCATACCATGGTGGTCAACATAGTAGGTCAACTTGTGGGAGGCATAACTTTTGCATACAAGCTTAGATTGACACATGGTCTACATCATTGGAAAGGTATTGGAGTGTATAAAATCACCAACAGGGTGGGTACAATTTCCAAACACCATAACCCCAAAAAACATTGTTTAATGCCTCAAAATGGCTCCCTAAGGTTCTAGATCCCAATTTTCCAAACTAGGACCTACCACTAAAATGACCATAGAAGATTATGCCTCCAATTTTTCCACTCTAAAATCATCACGATAAATGAAAAATAATATAATGATACAATCCAAATAATACCTCCTCATTTAGGGAGGATTTTGGTCCCCAGATGATTTACTAAACGAGGTGAGGAAATTTTCCCTCTAACTTCTCTTTGGAGTACCACTTTGCATTTCTTGGAAGTTGTCCTCTCAACCCAATAGTTATGGACCTCTTCTACAAAACTATGTCCTATGCCAACTTTGTCTGAGCATCTGGTGCTAGGAAGGTAGGAACTTCTCCTCCTCCTTATCCAACATGGAAATCTCATAGAGTTTGAGATTCTCCACATTCACTATTGATTAAATGCACATGTATGGGGATAGGCTGAATTTGTAGGAGTTATCCCCCACCTTTTCCAATACCTCAAAAGGACTGTACCACAAAACATTGATCTTCTTACCAGGACCCTATAGCCTTTCCTTATTTAGTTGTAACCATACTATGTTTCCCACTCTAAATGTTCTCTCTGTTTTGTGTTGGTCATGTCCAACCTTATACTTTTCATGTGACTTCTTCAACATCTCATGTACTTGCAAATGGATCTACCTATTTTTTTCAACAATTTTTTCTTCTTTTAATGCATCTTATATGAGGTCCTCCTCACTCTTCCTTGTTTTCCATACACAACATCTAAGGTTGAAGGTGGAAAATACCCAAAACAAGGTGGAACTACGCCCTCTAGAAATTTAACCTATGGAACTATGGCCCCATGAACTATGCTTCGTGGAAATATGACCTATGGAACTATGAACCATGGAAATTTTACCTCTAGAACTATGAGATTGGGAGATTTAACCTCAGGAACTATGACCTCTGGAAATATGACTGTGGAACTATGACCTATGGAACTTTTACCTCTAGAACTTTTACCCCAGGAACTATAATCCCAGGAACTATGACCTTTGGAACTATGACATGTGGAACTACGCCCTTTGGAACTATGACCTCTGGAATGACTTATGGAACTTTAACCTCCAGAATATGACCATAAGAACTATGATCCATGGAACTATAACCTCTGAAACTATGACCCTTGGAACTTTGACCTCTAGAACTATGACCTTGGGAAATTTGACCTCAAGAACTTTGACCTTGGGAACTTTGACCTCTAGAACTATGACCTTTGGAACTATGACCTATGGAATGACCTGTGGAACTATGAACCCAAGAACTATGACCTATGGAACTATGACCCCGGGAACCTAGACCTCGAGAACTTTGACCTATGGAACTATGACCTGTGGAAATAAGATACATGGAACTATGACCTGTGGAACTACGCCCTCTATGTAATGTACCCAACTAGGCTAGGATGGATTATTATGTTTACTATCCATAAATTGTTATTTCTTTGTGTAAATTTGTCAAACACTTTTCAATAATGTTTCTACTAACAATTTACTTATATAGGAATATTTTCAAACATATTGCGTGCATCCATTACACAGAAAATAGAGCAGATAACCATGGCATCTTATTATGATTTGAAACCCTGAAATCACAACAACACAAAGATATATAATGGTTGTAATAAAAACTACAAAATTCTCCTAAACACATAGTTCTAATGGTTGTAAGGCAACTACAATGTCCACTAATAGACAAAAATTCAAAAGAAAACCTGGAATGATGCTAATAAATGATGTCAACTGCTTCAAGGCTCTCTAAGCCCTTCAACACTCTACTCCAACACTGTCCCTCTGCATATGGTTTTCCAATCCCCCCTGTAACCCTCACGAATCTGATCCAAATATCATGATACAAACCTCGATAGTAGAGGTCCTCATGAGATGAAGGTAGTCATCTAGTGGGACCTCACAAGACACCCTATACTCAACCCATGGGAATTCCCTTAACCATGATTTCTCTAGAACCTTCCTGATACTTGGAAAATTCTAGATTGAACTCTTCCAAGAAACCTTCACAATCTTCCTACACAAACCTCCAATTGAATACAAAACTTAACTAAATCCCCAATGAAAATCCTAGGTGGACTCCCCTCTTGTCTAGCTAGGGTGGATATTGCACCACCAAAACTAAATTGCGGTAGTAGAAGGTTTTTTCTAAAACCCAACAAAACAATGGCTCCAAGAGCACTCCAAAATGAGAGATCAAATCATAATGCCTAAGAGAAGGGTTACCCCTCTATTTATCCTTCCTTTTAGCCTTCTAGATCTTTCCCCTTTTTGACCAAATCAATCCTTCACTTTATTTCCCTCCAATTTCATTTAAACATAATTATTTATTTTTATGTAATGTCAGTTTAGGATTTGTCATTATTTTAACCTAGTGACACTAATTAAACCTCCTTGACTCCCTTTTCCTTACTGACCATAGCCTACGGGATTCGTATAGGCTACTAAGTCATCCTTCGTCATGATTAATTGGAAGGGGACATTACACTCTGGAACTTTAACCTCTAGAACTATGACCCCAAGAAATATGATCCATGGAACTATGACCTATGGAACTTTGACCTCTAGGACTATTACCTTGGGAAATTTGACCTCAAGAACTATGACCTTAGGAACTTTGGCCTTGGGAACTTTGACCTATTGAACTATGCCAATGGAACTATGACCCCAAGAACTATGACCTCAGGAAATTTCACCATGAGAACTATGACCTATGAAATTACGCCTTCTAGAACTATGACCTATGGAAATGTGACCCAAAACTATGACCTATGGAAATTTGACCTCAGGAACTATGACCTTGGGAAATTTTACCTCTGGAACTATGACCTTGGGAAATTTGACCTCAGGAACTATGACCTCAAGAACCTAGACCTCAAAAAATTTGACCTCTGGAACTTTGACCCATGGAACTATGACCTATGGAACTATGATATGTGGAACTATGACCTATGGAACTATTCCCTCTGGAACTATGACACCAAATAATATGATTTGTGGAACTATGACTCATGGAACTTTGACCTCTGGAACTATGACCTTGGGAAATTTGACCTTGGGAACTTTGACCTCTGGAACTATGACCTATGGAACTATGCCCTTTGGAACTATGACCTATGGAATTACCTCTGGAACTATGACCCCAAGAACTATGACTTGTTGAACTATGACCTCAGAAACCTAGACCTTGGGAACTAGTATTGGTGTACCCGAGAGGTTGATCTCTTACTTTTACTAGCCAAGATTTGAGTGGTCACAATTTGGGAAAATCTACATATGAAAAGAAAATGATGGCCATTCTCCATGTTGTGCACACTTGGAAACCATATCTATTGGGGTGTCATTTTCAGATCAAAATTGATCACCATAGTCTCAAGTATTTCCTTGAGTAGAGGTTTTCATCCCTAGAACAAAATAAGTGGCTCACCAAAATGGTGGGCTATGATTATGAGATCATCTATAAGAAAGGAAAAGACAATGTAGTCACAGATGCGTTGTCCAGACAATATGAAGATGAAGGTTCCATATTTTCTCTATCATTACCAATCCCTAATTGGATTTATGAAATTTGGTGTGAATGGCTCGCCCATCCCACTATCTCATAGATAATTCAATGAATTCAAGATGACACTATCCCTCCCACCGGCTATACTTGGCAAGACAATGTACTCAGATAGAACGATCACTTGGTTATGTCGCCAGATTCAACACTCAAGCCCAGGATATTAAATGAGTTGCATTCTTGTGCTCTCGCGGGTCACTCATGATTCCAAAATACCTATACTCGTGCTCGTCTCTCTTTTTTTTGGGAAGGTTTGAAGAATAATATCCTAACCTTTGTCACCAAATGTGATATTTGTCAACTCCATAAAGGGGAAACTGTCAAGACCCCCAAATCTTTCTAGTCGTTACCCATTCCAACTTCTATTTGGACTGACATCTCCATGGACTTTATAGTGGGCCTTCCCAAAGCAGGAACAATTCAATCATAATGGTAGTGGTTGAATGCTTCTCCAAGTATGCACATTTGTGTGCCTTACCACACCCTTTTATGCCAGCCCTAGTTGCACAAGTTTTCATTGATCAAATATTCAATTTGCATGGCATGCCAACATCCATTGTATTTGACCATGACCTAACCTTCACCAACACCTTTTGGCAGAAATTGTTCAAATTGCAGGGCACACAATTGAACATGAGCATAACATACCACCCACAGATATATGGCCAAACCAAAGTGGTCAATAAGTGTTTGGAAACTTACTTGCGTTGTTTTGTTTTAGATAAACAACATCAATGGGTGCAATGGTTACCACTGGTAAAATGGTGGTACAACACTTCTTATCATACAACCACCAAAATGACACCACATGAAACAATTTATGGCCAACAACCCCCTACAATAACTTCCTATCTTCCAAGCACATCAAAGGTCCACGCTATTGACAAGTTGCTACAAGGTAGGGAAGTTACCCTTGCGGCTCTAAAGGACAACCTCCACATGGCCCAAAATAGTATGAAGAAACAAGTTGACCAGCAATGCTCCGAAAGGGTTTTCCATGAGGGTGATCAAGTGTTTCACAGACTCCAACCTTGCAAACAAACATCGCTCAAAGCTCAGGGCCACCACAAGTTGGCACCCAATTTTTATGGCCCCTATCAGATTATGAAACGCATTGGTCTAGCTGCCTACAAAATTGCACTTCCAGCTACCTCCAAAATACATCTGGTGTTCCATGTTTTCAGTTTGAAGAAAGTGGTGGGTCAGAATTATCGGGTTCAAGCCATCCTATCTGAACTAGATGATGAAGGCTCCATTTGGCCATAGTCGAAATCTATCCTCAACATGCGAGAGCATCATCTGCGAGGTCGAATTATCAAATAAGTGTTGATAAAATGGAAGGACACATTTCCAAAGGATGCAACTTTAGAACCAACTGCCATCCTGGAACAATTTCTGCATCTTCAAGCTTGAGGACAAGGATACTTTTGAAGGGGGAGGGCATGTTAGGATCTGTCCCTAATGTTGATACTTAGAGGGGGGTGAATCAGTGTCAAGTACAATTTAAAAAAAAAAATCAACTTATACTTAAGCCATTCAATTATATCCAATGAGAAATGAACAATAGTATAAGAGTTACAACAATACACCACAATACACCATGCACAATATATGAGAAATAATCAATAGTTATTGTTCAAATGAAGTAATGACTTCCAAAGGTAGCTCCAACTTCCAAATATAAATGGAGGGATAAAACTCCAAAAGGAAGATACAATCCTCCAATATCAAGAGAGGGTTGACCTCTCCATCCTTTCCCCTTCCTTCCACCCAAGAATTTATGAGAGAGAATAAAACTTTACATTAAATCATCACCATCAACTAACCATCACATAGAACTAGATAATGCTTCCTGAGACCTCTTCAACTTATACAATTCTTCACTTCTTAGAATAGTCTGATCCTGTAGATAATATAACTCAATGTATTCTATGAAACTGCTCCAATTTTCACACATTGAATCCTCCCCAAAAAGAAGTTATAGAAAGAATGGTAGACCTTATTCAATTCCGGTTTATTCAAGAGAGAGAACTTGTACAGAATGCCCCACGCTCAATATTTAACATTAGATTCTGAAATTCATACAAAAGAAACTATAGCTCGTACTATTTCCAATGAAATTGATCTCACTTCATTTCGATTCTCTATGAAGAAGTTACGACTTTTTTACCAGGAACACCTGTTTATGACTATCTTTAGGACTAGTCAAAAACCCTATCTTCCATAGAGTGTATCTCTAAAAGTATAGTGAATAAATAGTTGAAATTTTTACCATAGGTACCTAGATATGTATTCTCAATACCATACCAATTTCACCATTTGAATAATTCTAGAAAAAAAAGTTATAGTGAAAATGGTACGATGACCTGTAAATAACATACCTTAGAACACATCACCAAAAGACTTCATCCTTTCTCGAAATCTGACCTTCTTTACTTCGGATTTCCTCTAAAATTTGACTTGTGTGTGTTTAAAATGAATGATAATGATATGTATTTATACCCTTTATGTCACTTCCTTTTAAAATTAGGGTCGACCTGACACTTTATTATTTTGTAATTCTTTTCTTTAATTATCTTCAGGGCCGACCTATACTTCCTTCTTCAATTCACTTTGTCATCTTCAAAAATTCATTTCTCCTCAACGATGAGGATCCACGTGATGTGCCACCTATCACTGGAAACAACATGATGTATACTATCCATTCATGGGTGTTGTGTCTGCATGTGCACTATCCTTCATGTCCAAATACCTTCATCAATCTTGCAGTCCAAAACCAATGACTAGGGTTGACATCAATGATAACAACCAATCTTCCAACAATATCCCCCTTTGTCATTGATGGAAACACTCATGCTCCCCCGATCATCATGGTCCCAATTTATCTCCCCCTTTAAAATCAATGGAAAAGGTTAGGGCTGCTCCCCCTGAGTTCAATGGAAAAAGGTAACTTTCTTCTTTGGGGTTTCTCCCCCTAAACATATAGCACTTAATAACACTTTATTTTTATTGTCTCTTTTTTCCTTGGAGATTTTTCATGGATTTAGGATGTATATGTTACTTGGTCTTCTTGTTGCAGTTGCAACCAATCTTCCCGAACCTTCTTATTTGATTTTTCATCTTTGTGAGTCGAACATGAGAGTATATCCTTGATCACACATTTTACTAACACTGAGTAGATTATGCTTCAAGTCTTCAACCAATAGGACATTCTTTGATTTTACATTTTTTATTCCAAGCTCTACTACACCTTTTCCAATTATTTTGGCAGATGAGTCATCTCCAAATGCAACATTGCCACCCTTTCTCTTCAAGCTGATGAATTTATCTTGATCCCCAGTCATGTGTGAAGAACATCCATTGTCTATGTACCATTCATCTTCTTCTTTACATTATTTAGCGCTCAATGTTATTTGACAATCTTCATTGTTTGGAATCTCTTTCCTTCTCCATACTGTGGTTGGCATAAGGACATCTTCATTCATATATCTGCAATCTCGTGCTTTGTGACCAAGATAATTAAATTTGTAGCATACAATATTTTTTCCCATCAATGGGAAAAATGAATTATAACTTCTGTTGACAAATCCACGATTATTTCCATATCTTCTATTTACACCATTCATGTTTCTTGCATAGTTGTTCCTTTCATTGATTCTGCAAATAATTGCCTTATGTCCAAATTTTTTGCAAGTATAACAATGACCAAGAAAGAAATTTTGATACCTGGGAGTAAGTGAGCTTCTTTGTGATGTAGTCCATCCGGGTTCATGATCTACTCTTCTATAGTTTCCTTCATACTGATTGAAGCTTATTTGATTCCTGAAGGTAGGAGGTCTTCTTGGATATTCATCTCTTTTCTAATCATTCCCTCTTTATGGTATCCTGGTCCAATTCTCATCAACTGTCCGTGTAGCTCTTTCTTCAACCTTCTAGTTGGTATTTTCATCTTCTTTGTATGAAGTTTCACCCATGCATACAAGATGTGTTAATTCTTTTGGAACTTGAGAGTTTCTTAAGCTCTTCCTCAATGAGACAACTTCTTGTTCAAGTTTCTCACAATCTTCTTATTTCTTCATCATTTGGACATTCCTTATTTCTCCTATTCTTCTTGCTTCTTCGAGTAGATTTTTCAAGGAAATGGTTTCTTCTCTTAGTTTCTCAAAGTCTTCTAATTGTTTCTTCAAGCTTACAACTGTCTTTTCACAACTATCCAATTCACTTCTTAGTTTTCTATGCGTGTCTTTGAGCTTGCTATTTTCAATCTCAACATGCTTTAATTTTTTAAGATTCTCATCTTCTTGTTGAATCATTTCTTCTTCATGATTTTCTTCTTCTTAATTGGACTTTTCTTCTTCAATTTCATCTCTTTCAATCCTTGGATGAAGACATTCAAATTCAACATGTCCTACTCCTTCACAATTAAAGCAAAAGAATTGACCTCTATTTGCTTCTTTGAAATTTGAGATGTTGTAATTTGCTTCAACTTCTTCTTATTCTTCTTTTGTTTCTTCCCTTGCATAAAGGCCTTGTAGCTTGTACCAAAGCTCTTTTTCTGATGCACATGATCCCACCTTGGATTTTACTGAATCTTTCAATCCATCCAGGATGGTATCTATTGCCAATTTGTTGTTCCTTTTTTCTTCCTTATGAGATGTAGCCTTTGGTTTCTTCAAAGCATTGTATCCCGAAGCAACTGAGAACCAAACATCTGCCACAAGAGATTTAAAGTAAGTTTCCATTCTATTACTCCAGTATTCAAAATTTCTTCCATCAAATGGTGGAATCCCATTTGGAATGTTGTCTTCCATTTCTACTTAGGATCTTCATTCCAGTGGTTAAACTGTACTGAAGGTAACCCGCTCTGATACCAATTGCTGATACTGAGAGGGGGGTGAATCAATATCAAGTAAAATTAAAAAAAAAAAAAAAAATTATACTTAAACCATTCAATTATATCCAATGAGAAATGAACAATAGTATAATATTTACACCAATACACCACAATACACCATGCACAATATATGAGAAATAATCAATAGTTATTGTTCAAGGGAAGTAATGACTTCCAAAGGTAGCTCTAGTTTGCAAATATAAAGGGAGGGATAAAAGTGCAAAAGGAAGATACAATCCTCCAATATCAAGAGAGGGTTGACCTCTCCATCCTTGCCCCTTCCTTCCTCCCAATAATATATGAGAGATAATAAAACTTTACATTAAATCATCACAATCAACTAACTGTCACATAGAACCAGATAATGCTTCCTGAGACTTCTTCAACTTCTACAATTCTTCACTTATTAGAATAGTCTGATCCTGTAGATAATATAACTCAATGTATTCTCTGAAAATCCTCCAATTTTCACTCCTTGAATCCTCCCCCAAAAAAAATTATAGAGAGAATGGTAGACCTTATTCAATTCTGGTTTATTCAGGAGAGCGAACTTGTACAAAATGCCCTGTGCTCACTATTTAACATCAAATTCTAAAATTTGCACACAAGAAACTATAGCCCGTACTCTTTCCAATGAAATTGATCTCACTTCATTTGGATTCTCTATGAAGAAGTTATGACTGTTTTACCGGGAACACTTGTTTATGACTAGCTTCAGGACTAGTAAAAAACCCTATCTTCCACATAGTATATCTCTAAAAGTGTAGTGAATAAAGAGCTGAAATTTTTACCACAGGTACCTAGATAAGTCTTATCAATACCATACTAATGTCATCATCTGAATCATTCTAGAAAAAAAAATTTATAGTGAAAATGGTAAGATGGCCTGTAAATAACATACCTTAGAACACATCACCAAAAGACTTCATCCTCCCTTGAAATCCGACCTTCTTTACTTCATATTTCCTCTAAAATTTGACTTGTGTGTGTTTAAAATGAATGTATAATGATATGTATTTATACCCTTTATGTCACTTACTTTTAACATTAAGGTCAACCTGACACTTTCTTATTTTGTAATTCTTTTCTTTACTTATCTTCAGGGCCAACCTGTACTTCCTTCTTCAATTCACTTTGTCATCTTCAAAAATTAATTTCTTCTAAACCATGAGGATCCACGTGATGTGACACCTACCACCATAAAAAACATGATGTATACTATCCATTCATGGGTGTTGTGTCTTCATGTACACTGTCCTTCATGTCCAAATTCCTTCATCAATATTGCGGTCCAAAACCAATGACTAGGGTTGACATCAATGACAACAACCAATATTCCAACACCTAAACCCTCGTAGTTAGTCATTAGTTAGTTGTTATTGTAATAAGTCCTCAACCCTCATTATTATTGGGACCACAAATAGTTAGAAGGTTGGTTAGTGGAATGTTATAAATTAGTTATGAATAACCCATGGTATTAGCCCTTGTTATTGGCATGTGGTATTTTTGGTTTTGAACTATATTCAAAGAATGAATCTCTCCATTGTAAGTTGTGGAGGATTATTGTAAGAAATATCTACTCATTTGGAAGTTTCCCCCTCGAAGAGGCATGTGAACTAAGATTTCTGTGATATCAATATTATATTTCTGCTCTCTATTTCTGCTCTATATTTGATGTTCCTATTACTTGCACAATATATTTGCTTGTTCTATTAATTGTTCCAGGTATAACACATACCCCTGAAACTATGACCTCAAGAAATATGACCTATGGAACTATGACCCGTGGAACTATGACATCTAGATTTACACCCTCTAGAACTATGACCTCTGGAATTAAGATCCCAAGAACTACGACTTCTAGAACTATGACACATGGAAGTATGACCCGTGGAACATTGACCTATAGAACTCTAACCTTGGGAAATTTGACATCATGAACTATGACCTCATGAACTTAGAAAGAAAAAGGGCGAAAAGTAGTACCATTGTCCAATCTTCCTCCAATCCCCAAGCATGTAAGAGCTCCTCCTCTAGACAAAGAATACAACAATAGAATCTAAATAGAGAAGAGAGTTATAATGTGTGTGCTAGAGGTGATGGCAGAGAGAAACCACACCATGTCAATATTGAATGTGCACATGAAGTCTCACAACAAAAAAGGAAATGAACCCCAAACATAGACAATTACCAAGGTTCAATAAGCCTGACACTATGACATAAATGATCATTAGCACCATTTGTTACTTTGAAACAAGACATAGGTTTCATAATTTGTGCAAACTGACATAGGAAACGTGTGGTACATGGACACTTGAATGTTGCAACAACCATATTCCTCCCACGTTTAAATTTTTGAATGTTATAAAATTTCACATGCTTACCCTCCATTTTTTTTTATCTCGCATCCACATTTTTGAATTTTTTAAAATTTAAAATACCATTCTATGCTTTCTTTGAAATCCCATGCGTTATAGTTAGCATGGTTCTCTCATTGACGATGAAGTGATTGGATGGTTCTCTCATGCAAAAGTAATAGAATAAATAGCACAATGTTCTTGGGGTACTCAAATACCACCAAGTGGTATCATCTTTATGATGAGAAAAAATAAATTCATCCTTTCTAGAGATGTGATATTTCTTGAATCCTCCAAGAAAGACAAAATTGTTGAGAGAAAACTTGATCATCTGGACAGATTAACTCGTGTAAAGACATACCATGAATTTGATGATGAGATTCCACATATGGAAGGGGGAATCCCTATCTTGGGTCAATCTATGGAATCTCCTTTTGTAGTGCCATCTCCCCCACATGAAGAAGTTCTTTCCACTTCACCATAACTTGAAATTTAGTTGGATGATGTGATCGAGAGGATTGAAAATCTAAGGCTTGATGAGAACTCAACACAATCTCAATCAAGTTGGCCAAGAATCCCATATTCCATGATCGAACCAAGCACATAAAAAAAAATATCACCTGATTCGATATCATGTAGAGGCCAAGACTATCCACTTTAGACATAGTTCAGAATGATGCTTGGACTCACACACACCCCTTTGGATTAAGGGAGGGAATGTTGGACTTGTAATACTTTGTGGTTACGTTACTTGTAACTATAATGTAAATATAAAGAGTCGTAGGTGATAGGAATAGTGACCCATTGAGGAAGACCGAAAGTCATTAAGTTATGTATATGTGCACCTATCATACTAATGAATAGATCATCAAGTGTGTAGTTAATTTTCACCATCCCCGACGTGAAAATATTTAATAATTACTATTTTCAATTACTAATCGATGTAATCTTAGTGGCTAATGAACGAGCTAAATCTCTCTTATGCATCATTCCCCATATATCTTAAGTTTTCTTAGGCATCCTATATATTGATGAGTAGGAGATTAATCTCTAGTAATTACTTTATTATCATGAATTAAAATACTATAAATTTGTGTGGGACACATATTTTCAAATTGAGTTTTCATGTGTGTAGCTTGTGTAGTTTGTGTATTACAAAAGAAAATATTTTTTGATACTTAAATTTGTTATTTATTTTTTGTTGTTATTATTATTATTTAAAAATTTGGAATAGAGCATGGGGAAACCCACCAGGCACTTCCCCTCATTTCGAAGATGGTTCCCGGGGTAAATCATATTTTGTAGAAAGCTGATAATTTTTCGATAGATTGCTCATTTAAGAGCTCAACATGTCACTTGCAGGAATTGAACCTAGGTGGGGGGGGGACAACTCTCAACACAAACCACTCAGGCTAAACCCAATTGACATGTACTTAAATTTGTTATAGTTACTAACTTTACATATTTTTTCTTTCCACAGTGTGCATATGGTCGTTTCACTATAAATGTTATGGGAGTTTGTTCTTATTTTTGCAATATTTATTTTTCGCTTGAGGCTATCAATAATGGAAATATAATTTTGATATTATTAATTATTCTTAATTGTTTATTTGTAGAAAATTAACCTTTTCTTATTGTCAATCCCATTTTTACAAGATAATTCCTCTTTATTGAGTTATGATAGTACTATTAATGGTATTGAACTCTAAAGGACATTCTCTTCTAGTATACCCCTAATATGGAGCCAATAATTACCATCTTTACTCCACCCTTTCTTAAGCATGTGTTTGATTTTCACTTATGTTGTTTACAATATTGACTTAAATTTTAATATTGTTTATTATAAAAGGCTTGTGCTTGTGTATTTGCTCAATTTTTCCTCCAAGTGTCTTTACAAATACAACATCCCCAAACAACAAAACCACACTCCATAGGTTATAGTTCCAAAGGTCATAGTGCCACATGTCACAGTTCCAGAGGTCAAAGCTCCTAAGGTCAAAGTTATTGAGGTCATAGCTCTTGAGGTCAAATTTCCCAAGGTCATAGTTTCAGAGGTCAAAGTTCCACAGGTCATAGCTCCAAAGGTCATAGTTCCATGGATCATAGTTCATGGGGTCATAGTTCATGGGGTCATAGTTCCAAAGGTTAAAGTTCCATAGGGCATAGTTCCACAAGTCATAGTTCCACAGATCATAGTTCAATAGGTCATAATTCCACAAGTCATAGTTCCAAAGGTCAAATTTCTCGAGGTCTAGGTTCCTGAGGTGATTATTCCATAGGTCATAGTTCTTGGGATCATAGTTCTAGAGGTCACTCCATAGGTCACAGTTCCAAAGGGATTAGTTATAGAGGTCATAGTTCCAAAGGTCAAAGTTCCCAACATCAAAGTTCTTGAGGTCATAGTTCTCGAGGTCAAATTTCCCAAGGTCATAGTTCCAGAGGTCAACGTTCCACGAGTCATAGTTCCAGAGGTCATAGTTACATGGATCATAGTTCCCAGGGTCATGGTCCCAAAGGTTAAATTTCCAGAGGGCATAGTTCCATAGGTCATAGTTCCACAGATCATAGTTCTAGAGGTCATAATTCCACAGGTCATAGTTCCAGAGGTCAAAGTTCCCAAGGTCTAGGTTCTTGAGGTCATAGTTCCAGAGGTCAAAGTCCCACTGGTCATAGCTTGGGGTTATAGTTCTAGAGGCCATTCCAAAGGTCATATTTCTAGAGGGTTGTTGAGATCAATTCCCTCTTTCGAAATATCCCTCCCTTTTCTATTTTCCGAACTTCTTTTTTCTTTTCATTTATTTTCCCTTTTCTATACCTACCCTCATTCCCCTTTCTTTTCTCCCTCCTCTTTTCCCTTTCTAGTTACTATACTTAGTCACATTTCAAATATCGACAGGTTTGGGGGTTGGCGGACTCGCAGGTTTTCACCTCCATCCATGCTCCTATATAATGAGTCTGACTGATCGCCTTGTTATAATATACTTAACTATTTTTGAAACTGCGGGTTCATAGTTTCAAGCTTTCATCTTCCAAGTTCTGTAATCTCCATTTTTCACCCAAAGACCCGTGATATACATTATGACCATTAGACTTGTCATGGGTACCGAGCCCCTAAGTATCTCATTTCTCCTGTATCCAAGTCCGATTGACCATTGTGAAATACTTAGCCTATTTTTGATCCTTCGCAACCGTGGGTTCCCGGGTTCACAAAAATTCCCCAAATTCAAATTTCTCTTGTCCGTCCCCACCATCTTCGTGATTTTCCCAATATGCATTTAGTATGGCTTAATGGTAATAACTGATTATGTAGGATCTGTAAATATTGTCATTAATAAGCGATGGGCTCGAGAATATTTTTCATTAAATTGCATTAAAGCACGATTTTCCAAGGGTTTTATTATTGCTATATCTCCGAAAGGATTCATTGCAAGTTATTATCCAGTTGAAAGAGCAGTCTCGTCAACCTATGGTAGTAGCATCTAGACAACAGTTATGTAGTGATACTTTGAACATTTTTGGTCATGAAGACCAGAAATTTTAGTGGTCCAGAGCATACTCGTATTACCCATATCCTCTTGCACATAAAGATATAATTTGGACATCTGGAATTTCTCACGTAGGGTGTGTCCTTGAAGTATTCGATTGCAAATAACTGGTTTCATGGTGCGTTGAGAAGTATGTATCGAGTCAACGAATTGTACAACTTCAATATCATTCCCCCATCTCTCTTTCATAGAAAGTGTTTCGTAAGATGTTGAAGCTCCCTAAGCCAACACTTACCTTTAAAGGAGAGGATTGCAGAGATTTTCTAAAAAAACATGACAATGGCTTGGATCTCTTGCCTGAGTTCTTGGAGAATCCCACAACTGTTCTAGAAGACATAACCAAGATTCAGGTTGAATTTTTAAAAAACCCCTTTTGGGAAATTGCTTGGTTGTTCACCATGTTGACAGGTCAAGAAATCACCGCCACCATTTCTTGCATGATTTTTTATATTTTATATTTTACAGTTAAATATCAATCTATCTTCGATTGGGAAAATGGATTTCCATTGAAATATCCTCCCAATTGTCACATTACAAAAGGGACAAAAAATTATTTATGGCTTATTATTTGGTATTTTTGATAGTATATTGCTGTCAGTTTCCAAAATTAACTATCTATAAGAGGGTGAACTGTGAAATTGATCCAGTTAACTTATCGTATCAAGAGTTGTGGAGACACAAGACTTCTTTGCATTTTTACAAAGTTTACAATGATTTCATTTCAGTTTTCAAAGGACTGTTGTTTGGTAAAAATACCCCTAGGATATCAGACCAGGTTAATAAATTCTTGGAGAAAAAGGGAACGTTAGAGTAGATAGAAAATCACAGTGTTATCAGGATCTTCTATTCCAAGGAAAATCCCTCTTCCATACCATGTATTTGAAAAACTGTTTATTACGAAAGTGGAAAGGAAATGCAATTTTTGGTTGCACTTTTTCCATGAAAAATGGAAAAAACAATTCATCCCCTTGACGTGGAAAATTGGAGACTTCATATTTAGGAATATAAACAAAATTGATGAGTTTTCGAATCACTTCAACAATGTGAATATGAAATATGTGGAAAATATAAATGGGTTTGACCCTAATAAAATATTCATGGAACATTTGTTGTCAATGGGATTCAACAACTCACTCATTCATACTATTTTGAGTGATGAAGAAGACAACAACCTAGGCGCTCTTACACACAATGCTAGTGACTTGGAAATAGTACTTAGTACTAACGACTTTCACAAGCAAAAAGGAGAAGGTCCCAGTGAGAAGAGCGCCCAAAATCCAGTTGTTACTCCTAAAACTACCACATCCCGAAGCAATGCTCCAACGACCCACCCAACTAGGAAAGTTACCAATAGTATTTCAAGCAACAGAGGAGAGAAGAATCCTCCCCTCAGAAAAATCGAGAGCTCACAAAATCTCCCTCCGAGAAAGAAGAACAAGAATGTTGTGCAAGAAGAAGAAAACCTCATAGAAAATGACATCAACAACTTCTCTCTTGAAGACATGGAGCTCGAGGTGGATATTTAGAAAATGTTTCCCACAATTGATCGGCTAGGAAACATGACCCAACAAAATTCATTATTAGAGATCATTGAGAATGAGACTTTCAGTGAAGAGGAGTTATTCACTTTCCAAAGCGCTATCTTCGACAATGAATCTAAGAAATTGATTTTTGAAAACGGTGATATGAAAAGTAAGAAAGGAAAATATCCTTCATAGGTTGACCTAAAATATATGCGGCCTTCCCAAATTTCTAAAATTCACAGAGCATCCGGGGATGCTCTCGATGATTCCATTGGTGATCTGGAGGTAGAAAACACTAAATTGAAAGAAAGGATCAGGGAGATGGAAGATGCTTTGATGCCTCTTCCCCTTCTTTTCAGTACTTTGTCAATGGTTAGACCCACCACACCCACTGGTAAATTGAAAGGATCTTCAAGCCTACTTACATCAACCATGAGCTATGTAAAAACAAATATTAAGAAAAGAATGGCATTGATCACTGAGGCATGGGAAGTTTAAAAAAAAATTGTTTCTTTTGGCTCGAGGGCGCATGACTTCCATGAATATTTGCAAGATGAACTGAAGACCAAGAAAGGTTTCTACATCGATGTTGTACTACCCTTTGGAAACAAAGTCTCTAACATGACAAAACTAAGAATAAGAGAGGAGGATCTGCCCTCCTCAAGTCGGATAAAACAATTGAATGCCTGTTGGAAGAAAAAGATTAAAAATTTGAATAATATTGTTCAAGCATGTAGCGAAGACATATTGAAAAGGGAAGGACTGTTCAAGAGGCTCATAGAGATAGACCCAGTAGGAAGCACTAACAAAGTACAAGATGAACAAGTTGATATTTTTAAAGGGTTATCAGTTGAAAAGTTTTATGGTATACTTGAATATAATGAAGATGACATAGACAATTGGCTAGTGGACTACTCCGTGAAGAATTAAGATATTGAAGAAGCATTACAAGGTATTTCCATTGATTTAAGAGACTTGGAGAGAAAGTTATTCAACATCAAAATTAGAAATGAGATAAACGTGGAACCAATGAAAAATTATATTGAAGAATGGGTCAAGAAAGCAATCAACAAATTGACTAATGAGGGGAAAGAAGCAATTGATACGGTTCCTGTAATCGTTAATGAAGACCATAAAAAGACATCAACAAGAAAGTAAAGACACAAGATACCATCATAATAAGTTTATGTTGATCATATCTTTCTTTCTTTATCAGTTCTTTCATCCAATTACTCCGCTTCTTTGACTAGAAAGGTTTAACCGAAGTCTGATAACTTCTCATTTTATTCTTTCTAGTTCTTGTTATTCTTTTACCACCCACCATCCTCCTTCTACAAGATTAATTCTTGTGCATATTTTCTTTATGGTCCCAGGGAGCCCCAATCCTATGCCTAAGGACAAACACATTTTAAATTTCAAAGAATGTGTAACAGACTATATATTTTTTTTCCAGAAATTTCAAGAGAGCTATTTCGGGATCAATTTTGAATGTGCTTTGCAACTTTGAGTTTTGAGTATAAAGTATTTGAGATTGATATATCATTATATTTATTTGAGTTTCCCATGTTCACTCTGTTAAAGTTCTCTTATGCATGCAGACCATCTTCTTTTTATTTTTATGTGATAAAAAATCTTTAGTTTAACTATGATGGATGTGATGAAATTTTGTCTATCTTTTTAAAATGTATGAAGTGTGTGGTTCCTCGTCATTTCTCAAGAAATTTATTTAAAAGAAAAACAAATTATTTTCTTTCATGTTATTATTATATTCCTTTGATTACCATGATGAACTTCTGCAAAGTCCCATTTCTGAATATTTAGAGTCCTAAGAAAATCTTAAAGAGGAGCACCACCTCTATAAAAACAAAAGGGGATTTACATACTTGTGAGGTTTTCGTTTCGGTCCTAACAGATTCAATCATCAACATTTTTGGCAACCATACTAGGGATTCAACCAAAATTTGAAATCTGGTTTAGCCCTTTTTGAAAAATATATGACTTTGCCCCAGGTTGATCAACCCCACCTGGAAATTGGATTGAACAATCAACGAAGCATCTTACATCAGCTATACAATTTGGTAATAATGACAGCCGAGACCCGAGAATAATTAGAAAGGTCCTGGTAAATCTTAGTCCATGAAGAAGAAATATATATCCTTTGGAGACATAGGAGAGACGAGTGACAAGACCGAAGAAACCAAAGTCTAGCTAGAGCATCACAAGTATCACAAGGACAAGGTTGAGATTGAAGGTGGATGAATACAAGGGACCCATTACCAGAAGTAAAAGCAAGAAACTCTATATTCTAAGAAGTGAAAATAATATTCATGGAATCTCTCCATACATGGTAGAAAGAAATGAACAACCACGAGAAGAACCTCATGAAGAGAGACTAGGAGGTGGAAGAGGTGCTGCAAGAAATCATGAAAACCTAAGGTTTGAAAATCAAAGAAGAATAAGAGATTCCCCTCTAAATATTCTAGGTGAGCAACGTGATATCCATGTTCTCCCTAAGGGTACCTTGAAGGAATTTTCTGGAGACGGGGCAATCAATGCAAAGAGGCACCTTCACTTCTTTCTTGATGTTTTTGATTTTCATCGCATTGAGTATGACGATGTCATGATAAGGTTATTTCTTCAAACCTCATCAGGAAGAGCGTATGAATGGTATACAACATTACCAATAGATAATTTCAGTCATTTAATGACCTCGAAGCCATGTTCCTGACTATGTTTTCCCCTCCAATTGCTTATCACATCCTTCTCACTGATTTCACCCAAATTGGTTTGAGGAAGAATGAAAGAATATGATATTTTAATTTCAGGTTCAATAAAACCTTAAGTAAGATTCCAAAAGATAAAATACCTAATGACCCAATCATACTTGGTTGTTATAAGAATGTGACGCCCCCAAATGTGAAATATCCTATCAGAACATTTCATATGGATACCTTGGAGGAAACAATGACTAAAGCCACTAAGATGGAAGAAATCACGATTGAAACAAGCGCTGACCCCGACATCATATTGGGAAAAGTACAAATGTGGATAGGAGGATTAAGTATAGATAATCAAGGAACCTCTAGTTCAAGAAAGAATGAAGAATTCAAGTCATGAGTGACCCAAAATCAAACAATTGGAGGAGTATTTTTCAAAGGAACCATACCATATGTGAAGATAGACCCAGTTGCGACGCAAGAAACCAAGCAAAGAATTGAAATTGCACAAATGAATAGAATTATCAATTAAATGCAGAATGAGATAACCAGACTAAGAAGGGGGGATAATTATGTGGCAAATTCGAGAATGTCGGTCCCAGAGCAAAGAAGAAAACCTCCCCAAGAAAACCTAGAGATGTTTTAAAACATGGATAATCCGCAAAGACCAAGGGTTCCCAGGAAACCAACCCCTAATGCAGTTGTTATGGATGATGTATATGATGAGAAAATGGTTGATCAAGAGAACTATTATTCACCTGATGAAAGTTTTGAAGCTGTACAAATGGATGTGTGTGAGACGTCCATGTATATATTTGAAGAAGGAGACAATGACCCCAAATCGCAAGAAAACGTCTCCCATATAAGAGGATTTGTAAATAGATCCAAGATTAAAAATGATTTTGAAAAGAAAAACCAAAAAGATAAAGGAAAAAAAAATGAGAAAATGGCGGATAGCGTTGGAAGTAAGAAGCAACACCTGATGCCAAACTCCACTCAGATGACATACAATGTTGTAGAGGACTTAAGTAAATTAAGCATAACTCTTCCTTTTACAGAAGTGGTGAATATTCCCCAACAAAGGGAAATTTTTTTGAGATTGTTGGAAGATCCATCTGAAAAAGTAGAAGTTGTTGTTAAAAGTTCGAAACAAAGTCAGAACAAATCAACCGCCAAGTTGAGAGGTAAAATTCCTCCCTTTTATATTTCAATTGAAAATCATGATGTTGCACTTCATAATTTTTTAGTTGATATGGGTGCGACCAATAATATTATGCCACTGGTGGTCATGGATGCATTGGGAATGAATGTTTGCACTCTATTCGTCACCTTGTGAGCAAATTGAGAGTGCTTACATGCCCTGTTGGGTCTTGCAGAGCATGACAACTGTAGTGGGAGGCGTTGGGAGTACCTCGGGTTCTGGAGAAATGATATGGAGATCCGCGAGTGATGAAGGAATGTCTATGACCGCTGCCGCGGGTTGGTGATGCCAGGTCAATTGTCGTTGCCTGTATGTGAGGATCATAGGACACTGGAATGTAAAATGTGCTAATGAATCGCAAAGAGAGCAAGGGCATCTCATGCGTTCATTGACTGAAGTAGTGACATAATGAATGTCAGTGATATTTGTTGTGGAGGACGTGGCAGGGTGTGGGTTGTTCTGAAAGTCTTGGCATATGACAGCTAATGCCTGCCGGAAACATGGCAGTGCTGGACAATGATGGGTGTAGTGGCCATACTCGGAACATATAGCACACGCGAATTTGGTCCTCAACCCTTTACTACTGGAAGGTTGGGTGGTAGCAGTAGGACTAGTGGTAGTGATGGGTGTTGTGGGAATTGGATTGAGGGGAATCAAATTCCGTAATTCTGGTAGTGATGGGCAGTTGTTGGTTTGATGACCCTCTTTGTCACACAATGCGCAAGGTGGTGGGATGCGCGGAGGAAGTGGAGTTGTGGGCTCCTTCTTCTTTCTCCTACCCCCAGCGGTAGCAGGGGGGGTAGGGAGTATGGGGGTAGTGGGAGTGAGGACAGGAATCGTCATGGGGAGGCCTTCCTGTGGGGGAAGGGATGGGCGAGGGACCATCTCAGGTGGATGTAAATACCACACTGGGATTGCTAACACCATATTGGGTAGTGTGAGCGTTGCGACTACCTGGAAAGATTCTATACCGGGTGGAGGGTAAAAGAAGGGAATTTGGGTGAGGGGTTGGGGGAGTGTCTCCAAAATGGGACTATGCCCCCGAGGGGATGTGGATTCGTGGACTGTCGAGGTCGACGAATGCGCAGGAGGCTCTGACTGGAGTGGTTCTGCGACTACTGAGACGTCAGGAATGACAGAAGCCTCCTGAGGAGGAAGTGTATCCTCTGTGTGAGTTCCGTTGGATGAGACGACACATACTTGATTAGGGGGAAGGAGTGGTGGTGCTCCATGGTATGTCCTTAACAAGGCTGGATCTTTGAAGATCCCAGGACCCATCTCGACAAGTGGATATGCATCTTTGTTGGTATGGATGAGAAGAAGAATGTTATCGAGATTGGCAGATGGATTTGGCTCATAATGGGAGACTTGGTCGATGCTCACAATCTTTCCGTTGTGGGGGAACATGATGGTCCTAAAGACTGATGATGCCAATGCCTTCATAGCATACATGTAGCTACGTCCAAACAAGATATTGTAATCGAGTTGAGCGTCGATAACTTCAATGTCAATGAGAATTGTTTTGCCCCTGAGTTCCACGGGGACATCGTGGAAGAGCCCTTCAAGAGATGATGGTCTTCCGTCATAAGCTCGTAATGTGATGGCGGATGGTATGAGTTCCGGGGAACCAAGTTTCTACCATACTGTTTTGGACATGATGCATGTAGATGCTCCTTCATCGATGATGCAGCGGTGGACGGTGATGTTCCGTATTTTTACTGGTACTTGAATAGAGACCACGGTGGGAAGACGAGGTTTGCAACTATCAAGGTCAAAGGTGATGTGTTGAGTATCGGCCGGGTCGACTGCCCCCAAGGCGGAAAGTAGTGATTTCCACTACGTTGGACAAGTCTGGAGGACTTCCAAGACTGACATGGCAGCCGGGGATTGTGCTAAGTCGTCTACTAAGCTGTAGTTATGAGCGGCCCTAGCCTGTGGATTGTGAACATTCCTGCGCAAGGGGATGCAAGGGATGTGTAATGGTGGTTCGGAAGAAGGGAGAGGGATCATCAACGGGGGTCCCGTTGGTGTAGGGTTTATCTCTGGAGAGATAGGAGCAGACTCAGCTAGTGTCAGATACTGACGGTTGCGTGTTTGTAGAAGAACTTCTTCCTCACTGGTGAGGAGAATTATCCGTTCTGCTGGATTGTTGGGATTATGATATTGGCTCGCCTGAGGTGGGGGATGCTGCATGTCCTGCTAGGTGTTTATGACACCTTGATGTGGGATAGGATTTTGCAGCACGGCGGGAGGGGGTTGTTGCGCGTATTGTTGTTGTGCCTGCTGAGGGGCAGGTTGCGCTGGGGAAGGGGGAATGCTCCCAGATTCTTTCAACCTTTTGAAATCAACGATTTGGGGGCAATGGTGAGTGTAGTGACCAAACACGCCACAAAGAGCACAAGGGTGGATGGTTTTAACATTATTCCTCCCTTGGCGTTTGTTGTTATTGCCCTCTTGGGGGTTTTGGTTCCCTTGATTCTGGTTGCCCCCAGTGGGTTGGTGTTGTGGGGGTTGATTCTCGCCTTGACCAGGGTTGTTGTTATTTCTGTTCCATCCTTTCTTCTTAGCATTGTTCGAAGGGTTGGCTGTGTTCAATTGTTCAAAATTTTGGTATTGTTGAGCAACCGACGGTTGAACAAAATTTACCCCCGCATGTGGGTGTGGGGGAGCCATGGGTTGTGGAGGACCAGGAAACGGAAAATAAGGATTTTGAGGTGATACTGATCCATAAGGTACATAGGAAGGCTGTGTGCTTTCACTAGTACTATAAGATGATGTTGATGGAGTACCGCTATTTGGAGGAATAGGTGAATGTATGGGGGGTGCCGGTGGTGGTCCACTGATGGGTGGAGGTATAGCAACAGGATACGGCTGTTGATAAGGGGGTGGGGGGAAATAAGGAGTGCCCCCATAGGCCGACGGGTATTGAGGTGTTCCATACATCGGTGGTGGTTGGGGTTGTGGACCATGGTGTGTGGTGGCACCTATTAGTCCGTCTGCTGAATGCGACATCCCAGGTTTGTCTTGGCCAAATGGCACAGGTTTTGGAAGATCAGGAAGTACTGTGTATAAGTATCCTGACTGTGCGTAGATAAGGTCATGTTGTTGGGCCTTTCTAATGGCTTCCTCTTCAGATTGAGGGAAGGTGGAAGCGACATCTTTGCCAAGGAGTGCGACAAGTGATCGAAGAAACCAATCAAGGCACTGTTGCTTGGTGGTTTCCACTTTACACAAACTACGTCGCCTACGCCACTCATGAATGTGGTCAGCGATGTGAGTGGCTGAGGTCTGTTTGAAATTGGATAGTAGTTCTAGACCGTTTTCATGGCAGATGGGTAATTGGAAAAACATCAAGAAGGCTTTGGCCAATGACTCAAAGGTCGTATGTGACCCTGATTTTTCTTCGACATACCATTTGGCTGATGGGCCAGTAAGTGTGCGTTGAAATAATCGCAGTCTGACGGAATCATCCATAATGCTATTAGAAGAGCACCATAGATGAAAAGTCATGATGTGGTTGGCGGGGTCATCCCCCGCCTTTTCTTCAAACTTTGGTATGTCTGAAGGAAGTTTTGTTGGCATTGCAGGCCATGTGGGATCATGCAATATAGGATCATTGGTGAGCTTGGTGAGATCCGGTATGTTGAGAGAGGCCAGGTATGGCATCTGTAGTGGGGTTGGAATGTTAGTTCCAACCATCGTATGTTGTGAACCTGATCCTTGATGGGGACTAGGTGGGTTAGTTCTCCCTCCTTGAGAGGAAGTGGGTCCCCCGCTTCCGTGCAAAGGAGAGTGAGTGAATGTATGACCTTGGGAAGTGGACCCAAGTAAGGTAGAACAAAGCAAAGCTGACCCTAAGATGGTAGCACTCACATGAGTGTGTGAAGAAGGTACCGATGAGCGGGTACGACCAGATACTCCCCCTAAGATAGGTGGGAGATTGAGCAAGCGTCGTGAACGACGGGGGTTCTGTGGTTCCCCAATGATGTCAGACTAGTTGTGTGAATGTGTGCACAAAGTGGTGAGAGAAATATAGGAACAAGAATCTTTGCTGTAACTGTTTACACAATATATATATCAAAGTCAAACTGTAATCAGATGTGCATCATACATAACATGAGAAAGAAGCATATATATGGGTAAGAGGGTTTTGTCCGCGTGGGAGAATCAAAAGAAAGCAAATGCTCGTGTCCTAGAAGACGTAACGTCCTTCCTCTCAAATAGCACTGGACCTTCCAATAGCTCTCAACAGTGGGGTCTGAAGTCACCGGAAGAGACACTAGTGAAGGATGAAGTAACTGGTTATAACGAGGGGTAGAGGGGGCAATATCCCAAAAGAGCTGGCGATACTTCCCAATAGCCACACAAAATCCAATCAAGGTGCGATTGCAGCCCACAATCGCCACCTGGGTAGATGTCCTAAAATTGGTTACTAGGTACCTCAGTCCAAGTGCGGCATTTAGATTTTCGACCTAAGAAATGGGTCACGGGCCGGATCTCGTCCAAGAGGTGGGTGCCTCAAGGGGGGACGCACAGAACAACCGGACCTCGGCCTTCGACCCTTCACGGGTATCTCCCTGCCTTATGGTGATTGGAACACTGGACTTGGAGGATTTTGAAGTTCCCTATTTGTCAACTTCTATGTTTGAAAATGTGAGAACCAGATAACGGGGAGTTATTTGGATGCCTATCCCCAAAATCCTACCTAGACTAAAAACTTCTTTTGGCACCTCCTGTGGAGGAAAACTTAGTGAGTTTTTAGAAAGTTTTTAGATGAAGTTGTTTTGTGAGGCTGGGGGTGCAAACCAACCTTGTTTGATTAAAAGTGGGAGTGGATAGTCCTGTCAAGAAAAGATGGGGTGTTTTCAGAATCCCTTTGGAGGAAACCTACTTAGACCTCCATGTTTCGAGAAGAGGCTATGTGTGTGCGAAAGTGACTTTTGTGTGTGAGTGAAAGTGTACCAAGTTTTAGTTATTTAGATGTCACCTTGCTGCATGTGGACTTCGCTTGGTCCTTACAAGAGTGTGATTACTTAATTAGCTAGATGTCGTTGGTACAACCTTGTGGAATTTTAAAAGCCCTAGGAAACTAGCATGTGGACATGTGGTCCGTTACTATCCTTTAACTCCCTATGTGTGAGTTAATCTAGAAAAAGCATGAAACTATCCTTGATTGAACATGTGGGCATGTGTGGGCCCGTTACAAATTTTTAAACTCTCCTAGTTTTTTGATCTAAGAAAGCAGAAATTCAAACACTATCCTAGCTTTGTTTGACATGTGGGCATGTATGGGCCCGTTACAAGGATGTGTTTTGAAAAATGAAGCTAAGAGGGGTCCCAAAAGGGCCGTTGTCCTCTCCTAAAAGTTTTGAAATTTTAAGGGAGATGAGATTGTTTTCGCAATCTCTTTCTGATTCTCAAGATCGCCTGATTGCGCAAGAGAAGAGCATACTCAAGGATTACTACTCCAACTTCTAGTCCCAAATGTGAATTAGGTGTGATTAAGTATGATTGTCCAATCTTAGATTATAAATCAAAGCAAGCCATCCATGTGGCTAAAAGCAAATAAGGGAAAATGATTTTTATCCACCTAAGTGCCTATGTTTGTTTGACTATCCCCTTTATAAGTTGAGGGGACTAAGTGGTGCAGTATTTAGAGCATGCATATCATCATTCTTAAGAAGGAAAATTCCTTTCCCCACATCCCAAGACCTTACAGTGTGAAAAATTTAGTTCAGATGCGCGGCCTCCAGTGTAGACAGAGGCGCATATGGCACCCGCGCGTTGACAGAATTAAGGAATAAAGCACATGCATGCAGAGCGAATGTTGTGCAAGCGAATGCGCGCCCGATGCACGTCTGTGGGGTGGAATACCCGCGCGCTTGTGACAAGTGACCGAGAAAGAAAATCTGGATGGATTTCTCTCAATTCTCCCTTGAATTGACTGGTTAGCAGGTAGGCAGAGGCCGGTTTGTGTCCCTGCAAGTTAATGAAAGCAAAATAAACCCAAATGAGGAAGGAATTGATACCAAGTCCCCAGTACGGTCGCTAATCTGTTTGCACTCTATTCGTCACCTTGTGAGCAAATTGAAAGTGATTACATGCCCTGTTGGGTCTTGCAGAGCATAACAGCTGTAGTGGAAAGGGTTAGAAAAAGAACAACAAAACAATAAACAAGAATTAAATTAAAACAAACTAAAACTATGAGCATATGGAAAAAGAAATAACAAACACAAAAGACCAATATCACCAATGTTTTTAGGCTGATCAATTGATGAAATCCAAAGCACAATGAAGAAAGGGAACTGTGGTTCCTTCTTCCTCCAAAGGAAGGCTCTTGAGGCCCTCACAAACTTGCTCTCCTTACAATAAGAAAATGAGAATGATGGTGAAAGAACTCCAAGCACATTCCCTCAATGGATAGGTGAATGGCTCAATGAAATGGTGCTAATATGTTGTTGTCAAAGAGTGAGTCCTTAACAATCTTAGCAGCATAACAATACATGGAATTCCTTGAGAAAATGATGTTTCTTCATGGATTTTTATAGCATGGTATTGGGTGATTATGTAACTCCTTTGAGGTGTGAAAAGGGGCTCTTTAGGGCTCAATTAGGTCTTTGACCAACCTACCATGCGGATTCAGCTCAGATTTGATGTCAAATCGGTTTGGGAGCTGATCCATTAGTGGTTGGGAGGCCGACCAATTTCAATAAATGCGCCGTTTAGCAGGTGCGCGGGTTTTTGCGCAGACAGCCGCGCGTCGGGCACGCATGCGCGCCTTGTACGTTTCTGTTGCACGCCTATGCGTGCGCACGCAACTTCTGTAAAGCGCCCTTCAATTTTTGGTTACATTATATAGTTTTTGACCCTTTTGCAATGCTGTGAAATTAATTCAATGCCATGAATGACTTCATTCTTGTTTTGACGATGCTGAGTTCTTGTCGCCATGTGCAGACGAAATTTCAGTGATAACAATGAACTATACTAAATATTACGAGACTGGTGAACGCATATACAAAATTGACTCCAGACAAGTGCCAACTTTTGGAGAAATCAAGGAATTTTATGCTTGGATCAAGACGGCTCCCCATATTATCACAGTTTTCAATATCATTGTGGTAGACCTTCCCCTGACATATGGAGTTGTTTTGGGAAGAGATTGGTCATCCATGATCCGGGGATACATAATGAATGATGGAAGTTGCATGGTGTTGCTAGGCAAAGAAGCAGCAATGATTAAAGTGCCCCACGAACCCACCAAACCCTTCTCTTTCAAAAAGAAGGATAATTAATTAATGGAAGGTTATATAGATGTTGGGATTGGAAATTATGCTATCCTAGATACGGAACACATTGAAAGTCTGGAGAAAATTCAAGACACGGAGGATCAAGAGCATCTGTTTGAAGTTTATTGGAGGGTGTCATTCGATGGAGCTTGTTCAAGATCCAAAAGTGGAGTTGGAGTTGTCCTTGTAATTCCAGGTAAGATTATTCATCCACATGCTATCAAAATTGAATTTTCATCTACTAATAATGAGGAAAAATATGAAGCTTTGATTCAGGGAATGATTCTTTCACAAGAAATGAAGATAAAACATCTAGTTGTTACTGGCGACTCTGAGTTGGTAATTAATAAAGTCACCTAGAAGCTCTTTCAACATTTCTTTCATTCCAAGGGACAAGAATCAGAAAGAATATTCATTGGCATTGGTGGCCTCATTGTCAAACCCAGATGATATTGAAAGAAAAACATATTTCCAAGTAGAAAGAGTATTCTGACCTTCTGTAACTTGGAATATTTGCAAGTGTTTGAGAATGATGAACAATTGGATTTTTTTTTTTGAACGGTGATGATGATGATGATGAATACAATCACATGTATGTTGTCCCAAAAGATTGTATTCAATCTAACTCTCTTTTTATGAAAGGTGATCATGCTAAGAATCTCCTGGAATAAATTTCACTTTGAAAGGTTCAAGAAACGAGAAAGATTAATATTGGAATTGATAGTTCCCCAAAATATGTCAACTTGGGAGTTGATTTCACCATTGAAGAATTTGACCAATATGTTGCATTGTTTAAAGAATATCTTGATGTGTTCGCATGGAACTATGATGACTTGAAAGCTTATGATAAAATGATATTTCAACATATCATTCCTTTGAGAGAAGAAAGAAAGACGAACAAGCAAAAAATAAGGATGATGAACCCCAAATTGAAACCTATGGAAAAGTTGAATTGGAGAAATTAAAGGAGGTTAGAATAATATATCTCATTAGACATTCTGCTTGGATTTCAAACCCTGTGATATTAAAAAAGAAGATTGGGGAAATCTGGACGTGTGTGGATTTCAGGGATCTTAACAAAGCAAGCATAAAGGGTAACTATCCTTTACCTAACATGGAGTTCTTGCTCCAAAAAGTCACATGATCAACTTACATGTCCATGTTAGATGGTTTTTATGGTTATAATAAAGTCTTGGTTGCTAAGGAAGACAGAGCAAAGACAAGATTCATAACACCTTGGGAGCCATATGCATATGCTAGAATACCCTTTGGTTTGAAGAATACAGGAGCCACATTTAAAAGGGCCATGGATCATGATTTTAATGGGTTGATAGGAACATTCATGGCGGACTATCAATATGACTTGACAATGCATTCAAAAATGAGGGGTGATCACATTCATCACTTGAGGAAAGTTTTTGACATATGTAGATTATATGGTGTTTCCCTAAACCCAAAGAAATGTTTATTCGCTGAAACCCAAGGCAAACTATTGGGGTATATTTGTGCAAGGAAGGTATTTATATAGATCCAGAAAGGGTTAAAGTTATAAATGAACTCAACCCCCCATCATCTAAGAAAGGATTTCAATTTTTTTTTGGTAAGATCAACTTTGTGCAAAAATTTGTTCTTGACTATGCAAGTATTGTGAAGCCGATCAATTTATTGTTGAAAAGGGACCAAAGGTTTGAATGGACAATATATACACAAGAAGATTTCGGTAATATCAAAAGGGAAATCACCACAAATCCAGTCCTCATTAGCCCATAATTTCAAAGGAATTTCATCATCTATTTGTTTACGACATAAACATTTGTTGCATCTGTTCTGACTTAGAGAAATAACAAAGGCGAGGAACTCCCAATCAGTTTTATGAGAAAAACTCTTCATGATTATGAATTAAGGTATTCAGAACTGAAAAAGAAAGCTCTAACTCTTCTGAAAGTGGTGGCGCACTTTCATACATACATACTAAATTCTCATGTCATTTCTTATGTTCCATACTCTCCAGTGAAGATGCTTTTGAATCAACAATTGAGAGAAGGAAAATGGGCTAACTAGCTAGCAAAGATCCAAGAATATGATATTGAGATTGAACCTTTAAAGGCTGTCAAAGGACAAGGTTTATGTAAGCACATCGTAAATAGTGATTATGTGGATAGAATGATTTCAATTTTAGTAGGAGAACCATTGGCCGATTCATAATGGTATGGAGAGATTGTATTCTACTTGAGGTCCGAGCAATTTCCAGTTACCATGATCCCTAAAGAGCGAAGAAAATTGAAGATGAAGTCAAATAAATATGTGTTGATTTCTTACATACTTTTGAGAAGGAACTACGATGGTATATTACTGAGATGTGTTGACGAAAACAAATCCCAAGAACTAATGAGGGAATTCCATGAAGGAATATATGGGGGACATTTTGCACCTACAACCACCACCCACAAGATAATAAGAGTTGGATTTTATTGGCCATCAATTTTTAGAGACTCATATGCCACAATAAGGAAGTGTGTATCTTGCCAGCAATTTTCAAGGAAAATGAAGAAATCTACGATGTCGTTACAACCTATAACTGTAGAACAACGATTCTACCAATGGGGACTTGATGTCGTTAGGCCAATAAATCCAAAGTCAATCAAGGGACATGTGTATATTCTCACCGCTATAGATTATTTTATGAAGTGGCCAGAAGCAATGACATTGAAAAGGTTGATTCTGAAGAGTTAATTAAGTTCCTCAAAGATAATGTGTTGGCAAGATTTGGCGTCTGAGACAAATTTATCACTGATAATGGTTCAATTTTTATTGGTTCAAAATTTATCAAATTATGTGGGGAATATGGAATTATTATGGGGAAATCATCAAACTATTATCCACAAGGAAATGGTCTTGCAAAATCCACAAATAAGAAACTCATTCATATATTGAAAAAAACTGTTGAAAAGAGCCAAAGGAATTGGCACTTAAAGTTGATTGATGCATTGTGGGTGAGCAGAATGACTCCAAAAGATAGCATTGAGATGTCTCTGTATACATTTGTTAATGGGAAAGAAGAAAAAATGCCAATTAGCCTCGAATTCAATGCCTTGACTTTTGTGGTTAATACAGAAGATGCAGAAGATAGTTCACCTATCCAAAGGAGGATCAACTAGATGTTCAAATTGGAGGAAGAATGAAGTAAATCCCTAAACAGAACTTCTTAGATACAACAAAGTATCAAAAGATATTTTTACCATAATGCAACTGTAAAGAATTTTTAGAAGGGAGAACTATTGTTACTCTAGAACAAATCCAAGGATAAATCATCAATGCATACAAAGTTCGAAGAACTCTGGATTGGACCATACATCGTCGATAATATCCTATGTTTTAATTCTTATATTCTCAAAGACATGAAGGGTAAAAGATTAATTTTGCCTATCAATGAGAAACATTTGAAAGGTTTCTTCACCTAAAAATTTCTCATTTCCTTGTACATAAATTTTATTTTTCATTTAGTTAGTTTGTATATTGTTACCTTTGACTCCATAGCCCAATGGATGGAAACACCTGGTCATAAAGATTATGGATTCTTGACATCCCACAGGGGGTTATCATCCCACAGTTGGAGCCAATTGTTGAGATCAATTACTACTTCTGAAATATCCCTCCATTTTCTATTTTCCCAACTTCTTTTTCTTTCCATTTTTTCCCTCTTCTATACCTATCATCATTCCCCTTTCTTTTCTCCCTCCTCTTTTCCCTATCTAGTTATTATAATTAGTTGCATTTCAAATATCTGTGGGTTCGCGGGTTGGAGGAATCATGATTTTTCACCTCCAACCATGCTCCTATATCATGATTCTGACTGACCACCTTGTTATAATATACTTAACCATTTTTGCAACTGCAGGTTCACGGGTTCAAGCTTCCATCTTCCAAGTTCTCCAGTCTCCATTTTGCACCCAAAGACCCATGATCTAAATTATGAATGTCAGACTTGTCCCGGGTACCAAGCCACTAAGTATTTGATTTCTCTTGTATCTAAGTTGGATCGACCGTTGTGCAATACTTAGCCTATTTTTTATTGTTCGCAACCACGGGTTCGTGGGTTCCCAGGTTGGAGGGTTCACCAAAAGGCCGCAAATTCAAATTTCTCTTTTCCGTCCCTGCCATCTTCATGATTTCCCAATACGCATTTAGTATGGTTTAATGGTAATAACTGATTATGCAGGCTCCGTAAATATCGTCATTAATAAGCGATGGGATCGAGAATATTTTTCATTAAATTGCATTAAAGCATAATTTACCAATGGTTTTATTATTGTTATATCTCTGAAAGGATTCATTGCAAGTTATTATCCAGTTGAAAGAACACTCTCTTCAACCTATGGTTGCAACATCCAAACAACATTTATGTGGCGATACTTTGGACATTTTTGGTCGTGAAGAACGAAAATTTCAGTGGTCTAGAGCATACTCATATTGTTCATCTCCTCCTGCACAGAAAGATATAATATGGACCTTTGGAATTGCTTGTGCAGGGTGTGTCCCTGATGTATTCAAATGCAAATAACTGGTTGCATGGTGCGTTCAGAAGTACATATCGAGTCAACGAATTATACAAATTCAAGATCATCCCCCCATCTCTCTTTCAACGCAAGTGTTTCGTAAGATGTTGAAGCTCCTTGAGCCAACACTTACCTTCAAAGGAGAGTATTGCAGAGATTTTTTGAAAAAACATGACAATGGCATGGATATCTTGCTTGAGCTCTTAGAGAATCCCGTGGTTTTTCTAGAAGACATAACTAGGATTAGGGTTGGCTCTTTTAAAAATCCCTTTTGGGAAATCGTTTGGTTGTTCACCAGGTTGAAAGGTCAAGAAAGGACCGCCACCATTTCTCGCATGATTCTTTATATTTTATATTTTACAGTTAATGAACAAGCTATCTTCGATTGGGGAAAAGTGATTTCCATTGAAATCTCCTCCCAATTGTCACATTACAAAAGGGACAAGAAATTATTTATGGCTTCTTATTTGGTATCCACAATAGTATATTGCTATCAGTTTCCAAAATTAACTATCTGTAAGAGGGTGAACTATGAAATTGATCCAATTACCTTATGGTATCAAACATTTTGGAGACACAAGACTTCTTTGCATTTTTATGAAGTTTACAATGATTTTGTTTCAGTTTTCAAAGGATTGATGTTTGGTAAAAATACCCCCATGATATCATACCAGTCTAACAAAATTCTTGGAGAAAAAGGGAACGTTAGAGAACATGGAAAATCACAGTGTTATCAGGATCTTCTGTTCCAAGGAAAATCCTTCTTTTCTTTCATACCATGTATATGATAAATTATTTATTACAGAAGTGGAAAGACAATACAATTTATGGTTGCACTTTTTCCATGAAAAATGGAAAAATAAATTCATCCCCTTGCCGTGGAAAATTGGAGACTTCATATTTAGGAATATAAACAAAATTGATGAGTTTGCGAATCACTTCAGCAATGTAAATCCAAAGTATGTGGAAAATATAAAGGGTTTTGACCCTAATAAAATCTTAGTGGAACATATGTTGTTAGTAGGATTCAACAACTCATTCATTCATACTATTTTGAGTGAAGAAGAAGAAAATAACCTAGTTTCTCTTGCACAAAAATCTAGTGAATTGGAAACAATACTTAATACTAATGAGTTTCACAAGAAAAAAGGAAAGGGTCCTAGTGAGAAGAGATCCCGATCACCAGTTGTTACTCCTAAAACTACTACATCCCAAATCAATTCTCCAACAACCCAACCAACTAGGAAAGCTATCAATAGTAGTTCAAGCGGCAGAGGAGAGAAGAAGCCCCCCCTGGAAAAATCGAGAGCTCACACAAGCTTCCTTTGAGAAAGAAGAGGAAGAATGTTGTGCAAGAAGAATAAAACCTCATAGAAAATGACATCAACAACTTCTCTCTTGAAGACATGGAGCTCGAGGAAGATATTGAGAAAATGTTTCCCACAATTGATCAACTAGGAAACACGACCCACCAAAATTCATTATTAGAGATCATTGAGAATGAGACTTTTAGTGAAGAAGAGTCATTCTCTTTCCAAAGCGTTGTCTTCGACAAGGAATCTAAGAAATTAATTTTTGAAAAGGGTGATATGAAAATTAAGAAAGGAAAATTGCATTCTGAGGTTGACCTAAAAGATATGTGGCCTTCCCAAATTTTTAAAATTCATAGAGAAACTGGGGATGTTGTTGATGATTCCATTGGTGTTCTGGAGGCAGAAAAAACTAAATTGAAAGAAAGGATCAGGGAGTTGGAATATGCTTTGATGCCTCTTGTTTACCCAAAAATTTGCTTTGGGCTAAAGATGGTGTTTAACACCTTCATTCCTCCTAAAGCAACCCTTTGTGCTATAGTTACATTCAAAGACAATGGAGGGGGTCATAGTTACTATGGCCTCTGCCCTTGCAAGAGTATCATTTGGCTTCCTTCATAGGGTTTTTATCTAAGTATGTAAATACTTATCAGGCACTGGAGAGTATCAAGTAATAAGGTCAAGTCAATTGGCAATAGTTGAGGTCAGTTTAGGGTTGTTGCATTAAGTAAAGACTTTGATATTAGTAAGGCCAAATGGATATCAAAGTCACGGTTTTCCCTAATCTACTATGTCCTTTTGGGTAGCAATATAACAACCAGTTTCACCAATATGTCCATAAACATATTAAACGGTAGCCAAACATGAAACCCCTGGCCTTACTCGGCTTGTCATGGGACCATGTAATTTTCCCCTCAGGGAAGGCTTTCTCGGGGTAATTTCTGAGTTCTGAAACCCTTCCAAATCATAATGATTCATTTCAAGACTACTCAATTCAGATTTTATGAGCTAAGAATGCGGTTTGTGAAAATTTTATCATTGGCCCCTTTCGCGTGTCACTAGGCAGGTCTCGTGGGGATGAGGTCCTTTTGTAAAGAATAAAATGAAGTCTGGTCACATTTTGGGAAATAAAATGCTGCCATATTGTATGGATCAGGACAAGATTTCCAACGAATATCATGATCCCGATTCCGAGTCCGTATGACCCCCCTATAGAGGACGTAGAGTTTGTGTCACCTGAATGGCCAAAACCAACAACTGTGACTTCCTGGTATGATTATGTTCATATTGCTATTTTAAAGGGAAAATAAAACCTAAGGATGGTGTATGGAAGTGAGATACCTTTCCAACCTTAATATCCCTATTAGAAAAATAGGACCGTGGAGCAATACAATAAAACAAATGCGGAAACAAAACACAGAAGATACACAATACAGTAGAGACACAGATTTACATGGTTCACTCAGTGTGGGCTATGTCCACCAGAGAAATTGCTAGGTCCTTCCCTGATTATTATCCAGCATATGAAGGGATACAACCTACAACCAATCCATTGTAGCTTCCTCTTCTTTCTCTCACAGTCTCTCGTCTCGGAATACAATATTCACCATAATGCATAGATGCAATACATTTCCCTCATAACAGAGGGTTTCCTTCTAGGGCAAAAAACCCTAACATAATTTCTACCATTAGATCTGCGACCTTATAATGAACGATCCAGATTTACAATGAAATTAAAATATACATTTAAAAGGAAAGTTTTCCTTCAGGGGCTTCACCCTCGAAACCCTATCCAGGGATGCTTCCCCCAAACTCCCGTCGGAGGCCTGCTTGCCCTCAGACCCCGCAGAGGGGGTAACCCCCCTATGCACTCCCCCGCATGGAAGAGTGTACATTATTTTTGGGTGTAAAGTATTCATGGGGTATAAACATGGCTAAAAACAAAGACCTTTGAATCAGGAATATAATCAGGCGCCACAACCAACAATCCCGTACTTGGTTTCGACCCCCCGGTTGGTGAGAACGAGCCTTCGCAAGTTCATGACCACTTTTGGACACCATATTGGTTGTTGTTATTTAGGGTTTACAAATTGATGGAAAAGAGTTTTAAATAAGGGATTTAGTGATACCACATTGTATTGGACTCATTTACCTTTCCAATGACTCCTAAGTTTCCTCATTCTGACCTCGGATGGCCTGGTTAGAGATGTCACAAGTTTGTCAACTATTTTGGGCAAAGGGGGCTAACCATCTTGCATAGCAGGGTTTCATGACAGATTAAAAAACCATTAATGGACCCACCACACAAATATATGGCCATCTTGTTGAATTACTCATTGATACCTTTTTGATGGTACTTCATTTTCCTTGATTGGATATTGTATTGTGATATGACGCCTTTCGCAAGATTGGGTGTCATGTGGGCCCACAAACAAGTCAGGGGTTTTAAGCGACAATTGTTTTGGGCCAAAATTGAGGGGTGAGGTGGCATCATTTCGGATTAGTGTCCACATATTATCGATGGTCTCGTTGAGACCTTTCCAATGACATAGTCTGCGTCCAATTCTGACCCCGTCTCATCTGACAACAATTTTTGGCCAAGTCAACAAGGTCATGGACAAAAGTCAAATTTGACTTGACACAATTTTCGAGGGAAATATTAAAAAATAGTGGAAAAAAAATCAGAAAATGGGAAAAAAACAAGGAAGTGACACGCAACCTCCCTCATGCAAAAAAAATGGAAATTAAATTTTTGAAAAGATAAACAATACAAAACCCTCCCTCTCCCTTCTCTCAAGTCATTTTGGCATTTTGGCCAGGGGGAGAGGTGGCTCTGCAACAGGTCTTCAATGGAAGAGGAAGGGTTCCAGACAACAAGTGCAGGTCTTCATTGGGCATCAAGCCAAGACCATGCACCAAACTAAAACACGGATTTAGGTAACCATGGATGCCTTGCCTTTTAACCCTGCTTTTGATTGCCCAGAGGTTTCATTGTTGTGTTGGTTATGGTGTATTTTTGCATGAAAAAAATGTTATTTCTGCCATTAAAATGGTTATTTAAGTGATGGTTAAGATTTGAAATAGGTTGCTTGTTCATGTTTGGTTTCTAGTGTGCAATATTCATTATTTTCCTATGCATAAATTCAAAGGGGAGGGGATTCAAACCCCTCTTGGTACCAGGCCCTTTTAAGAATGAAATTTTTTGAGTTATTTTGGCCATTTGCAGGCCTTAGGTTTTGAACCCCCTGCCCCCTCCCTTTCCTCCACTCAAAATTCCCATAAATTGGCAAAAAATCAAAAAGGAGGGGAGGGGGTTTGAACCCAAGGCCTCTCACTCCCAAAAATCTATGGAGAAAAACCCACTTTCTACAAAAAATTCGAAAAAAAATCAAATTTTGAAATTTTCGTGGTCGAACACCTGTCCACCACTAGGGTGCCACCAAAAACCCATAGACTTACCTCCATTATCCCTCTACTTCTCTCTAGTCCCTCCTTCACTGCATGCTCCCCTTTTCCACTGCACTATTCTGTGCACCTTCCTTCCACCTCCTCCCCCACGAGCTCTCCTCCTCTTCTACAACGTCCACGTGCACAACAAAAAACTACTTCCACATCCTCCCCCATGGGATATCCTACAATTATTAAACCTCCAAACACACAAAAAACCCCTCCTTCCACCTCACAACCCTCTCCTCCATAACCCTCACAACCCCCCTCCCCCCAGGGTTACTGGACTTTTTAATTACATAACTTCGCCATACAAAGTTTTCCCGTAAATAGTCGAAATGACTGGGGTGAAGTTAGGAATGTAACCATGGTATTAAATCATAAAATTCATCCCATAATGTCAGTTTCATTCCCTAGAGTGACCTAGACTCGTTATTGGCCCAAAAAACACATGTCGGAAGGAGGCCTAATTGAGGGCGTCCGAGGTGAAATTGCGACGAATGAGGAAAACCAATTTCAGCTACAGGTATGCAAGCATGTATAAGAATGTCAATTTTGTTTTCCAGCTGAGAATTTTTCCTCAATTTCAATTTTTTCCCTGATCAGTCTCCCGACCAACTCCTTCTCGCCTACCTTTTCGGGGCCATATCTTGCTCATCCAGAGTCAAATTTGCGCCAAAAGAAAGGCAACGGAAAGGTAGAGAACATAGCGATAGTATGAGAACAAGAAAAATCATTTTTATTTATGTTTGGTACAAGGTAAAATCCTCCCAAGGTTCAGGCCCAGGGGGTCCCTTTGCCGAGACAGGCCAAATCAAAGCCATGCTTGGGTTAGCTCACAGGGAAACTTCTAGGAAGAAAAGGGAGGGTATAATAAGATTTGAAAAGTGTCTAAACAATGGGAATTTACTTACATACAATGACCAAATCCCAAAGGCCCCTTTCCCTCCTAAGAAACTCTACAATTTACCCACACCTTGGGGCTTCATCCTGGTGAATCCGACAACCATGGATAGCCGGGAACTGTGATAAGTCACCTCAGATACAACTGCAAAACATGGCATCAATCAAAGAGTCTTTGGGATGGAACAAATTGTTACATGTCAAAATTACTCACTTTGATAGTGTCGCAAGTGTCGTCATTACAAAGGTCGCAAGTGTCGCATTTATCTCACAAGGTTGCAAGTGTCACATGTTGCTCACAAGTGTCACAAGTGTCAAAGAAAGCATGCTGCCATGATGCCTATGTCGTGCCTATAACGACATGAGAAGGAAACTTGAAACACCTCAAACATTTGATTTGGAAGAGGAGAAATGAATCAGCAGGCTTGCAAACCTTTTGCCATCTGAAAGCACCTCAAAAACTGAGCTTTTGAAGGAGAGCGCTCCCCTATACCTCTTTTGGGAGCGCCGATGCTCCCCCTCACACTGTCTGGGAGCGTTATAAAGATCCTTTGGCCCTTTTGAGGGATCACTATGGATTTTGAAAGCATTGGCACCCCCCTAGAGCCTACTAGGGAGTGCTACAATGCTCTGATGGTCCTTTTGAGGGAGCGCTACCTATTCTGGGTAGTAGTTAAGTTGTTGAGATGAATAGGGGAAGGATCCTTTCATTCTTGGAAGGCAGTTGGATTCGAATCCTTAGTCCAACCATGATCTTAGGGAAGATCCTCAATTGAAGGAGGCAAATCCTCAACTTCCCCAAGGATATCTCAAGTGGTTAAAGCCTATCCAAGGCTATATAAGCAAGCTTTCTAATGGTGAAAGAGGACTGAAAAAGGAGAATCACACCAAACTTATGATCTCATAAGTGGTGCTGGAACAGAGATATTTTGGAAGAATTGCTAGTATGAAACCTATGATCTCATAGGAAACACACAGTCAGTCAAAGGAGAGTGATCAGTGAAGCTGCTATCATCCAGGTTGCGGATCTTTTGAGCAAGGGTTAGACGAAGGGGACTTGACGAAGCTGTCGCATTCGCATCTACGATTGTAAGAACTGCGGTCGTTATTCTCATTAATATAATTTTCTTGGCCTGTTTCTTTCTAGTTTGTGTCTGAACTTACATGAACTTATCGTTGATAGATAGATCTATTTTCAAGATAATATCCATAGAGTAGGAAGTGGTCGTACTTTGTTTGTCTACAGGGCTCATCGAAGAGCGAGAGATTGGAGCTCAACTCGGAGCATGCAGGGACACACGTCGATAAAGAGGTAATTCTTTTCTCCTTCCTCCTCATGCATTAGTTTGTATAGATTTGAAAAAAAGTCAATGTCTACGTTAAGAACTTTCTGTCTTAGATTTCAAGGTCTAGCTCTTTGAGGCAATATACCTGTCCGCAGGGAGATTTTCCTACAACAGAAATTGGCGACTCCACTGGGGATTCAAATCAAACTTTTAGTTTTGATCTTCCTCATAGACCTTGTCTTACCTTATTTTTTTCAGACCTTGTTCACCCCATTTATATGATTGCACTTACTGATTGACTCTTTACCCCATCACACTCAACCTGATTGCAAAATTCCATTGAAATTTTGGGTTTTTTGGACCTTTTTGTGAGATTTAGGACTCCAGCACTCCCCTTCCTTGTTAGAAGAGCACCAGTGCTCCCTTAAGCTGCTGGACAGAGCTTTATAATGCTCTGGTGGCCCTTATACCATAGCGCCAACCCTTTTTTCCCAAAATTTCTTCAAAAAATTGCAATTTTTGGAGGTCCAAACCCTGTTTTTTCGCTTGATGGGCTATTTTGTGATTGAATGATTCTTCCTTTGACCTTTGACATTCTTCATCTTGAGAAGTAAACATCTTTTTTCTCATATTTTATGCCCTTCTTCATTATTTTCGAGTTTTTGCTGTTGAGAACTTGAAATCGATCCCCTGCTTTCTTCTCTCCTATCTGACTGAGCGAGAACTCTAGTGAAGGACATTTGTAGTCTGTAAATCTTCTCATTTGGTTCTTTGAGGTCATCTGATCCAATCTCTTTCTCCTTCCTTTTGCGTTTTTGATTTTCTTTCTCTTGTTTGATTGCAAAAGGGTGTGTTATTTGTGCGAAATCTGCGTTTTCTTGTCTGAATCTCCTTGATCTGAAAGGGTAGTTGGCAAGAGAAATTTTGCATTGAATTGATTACCATTCGCATACAAACGAGAAAAAGTACATCTTAGTGATTAGTTTGCATATTAGTTTTCATTTCTGAAATGTCATAGCATCATATTGGATTTCATTGAGAACAAAATTGATTGAGGGCATTCCTTATCAAGTGTTTGATAGTGAAAATGACTCTTCCTCTTTCCCTTAAATAGGCGTTCATTGAAAAGAAATGATTGCTTATCATATTTCATGCATATTTTTGGGAATTGAGTCATCATTCCATCAATTTCGCTTTCGTACACCCTCTGAGTAAACAACAACCATTAAAATCAATGCTTAACTAAAATCTATCAAACTTTTTTCATCTTTGTTAGCAAACCTAAATTAGTTTAAGGTGTATGGCTTTGGAATAGGTTGAAAGGATAAATTTCCAAAGCTATCAAACAAACTTAGTATCTTGTGGTAGGGAGAGTTAAATCCAATTGTCGTATTAGTCTTCCTGGGACCCCCCTCTCACACAGGGATTACGCACGAGGTCGCATTCGGGTGAGTTACAGAGATTATCCCTCCATGGCCCAACTGTTTGTAGTGGTCGGATCATATATTGGGGATCACTGGAAGGTATACCCACAATGTTGAGTGGAAGCCTTTCAAGCTGATTTCGGACTTGTTATCCTGCCCATACGTTCCGATTGGACTGTCGACTGTACCCGCCCAGGGGCTGACTACTAGTTGGTGACCTTAGTAGCCACAATCTTTGGGGTCTCACACAAGGTGATGGTGAAGGGAAGTCTCACTGTACCTGGAACAGGTGTTGGTCAAACTCATTCGGGATCCTTGGAGGGTAAATCCACAATTACTGCATGGAAGCTTGCACCAAGGCGTAAGTCCGTTAAGAAGGTTGCCAACGTAACTGATCCACCCGCTCTATCCCCGCCCCTTCCTATTTTGATCTCGCGATGTTGGATTTCATCAGCAACTAGTGGTTTCATCATAGGAAGGTTTGTTTGATTGATTGCTTCTCATATTCTTAGCGTGTGTTGTTTGTTTTACTTAGTGGACCTTAGGTCGAGTCAGTGTTAATGGCATCGAATCCTGGGAGTACCAATGGAGGAACCCCTTCTTCTGGGGAACCTTATACCTTTCCTTCATTTGGAAACTTTGGTCCTCCATATGTTGCCACACTGAGTCTTCCAGGACTCACTATCGGATTACCAGTTTGGTTGTTCTCCACTCCGGTGATCCCGAATCCTCCCAATGTTTCAGTTGCACCTAATACTTTAGATGTCAATACACCACCCACACATCAACCTCATTTCGAATTTTCACCTTCTTTTCCCATTAAGTCTCCTTCCATTTCTCCTTCTTCGCCTAGTGAAAGCTCTAAAGCAAGTAGCCAGGTTGATCAGAAGAAGAAGAAACGAAAAGAGAAGAAGAAGAAGAACCCGAAAAGGACAAAGGCCCCAACAACATCAGATGTTGGCTCTAAGAAACTAGTTACTGTTAATAGTACCAGGAGTGTTGATGAGGTCAACAAGATTAAAATGAAGAATCCAAAACCCAAATTCCCTTGCAGTATTTGTAAGGGTGACCACTTTATGAGGAATTTCCCTGGTCTTATCAAGGTCTTTGAAATGTGGTCTTCCACATCGTCGACTTCTGCTGGACATGCCGATGATACCCCGTCAACTAGTGACATTAAGGTTGGTAAGCAAAAGAAAGATGTCAAGTTCCCTTGCATGTTATGTAAAGGTAATCATTACTCTCACCTTTGTCCTCGCATGGATGAGGCTTCTTCTCTTTTGGAAAAACTTCAACTTCCAAAAGGTTATCGTAAGCTTTCCTCCGACCCATCGTTAGTTGATGGACTGGTCAATCCGGTTCCATCCCCGATCAGTCTGGTTGATCAGGTGGTCAATCTAGTTTCCTCGTCGATTGAACCACGAACCCAAGTAGTTGATCCAGTTCCATCATCGATCAGCCCTGCTCTTCATCAAAAGAGTGATATGAAAGTGGTTGATCTGTTTTCATCCTCGGTCAATCCCACTCTCCTGTTAGAGAGTGACACCAAAGCGGTCGATACATTTCTACCCGTCGACCCCATTCTTCCCTTGGAGAATGAAACTCAAGTGATCGATCCAGTTTTGCCATCAGTCGATTCCATTCCTCCATTGAGGAATGTCAAAGTGACTGATCCAGTCCCTTCCCCGGTCAGTCCCACTCTTCCTCTAAAGAGTGCCAAAGTGGTCGAGCCAGTTTCACCATCGGTCGATCCCATTCCTCCGTTGAGGAATGCTAAAGTGACTGATCCAGTCCCTTCCTCGGTCATTCCCACCCTTCATCCGAAGAGTGCCAAAGTGTCTGATCTAGTCCCTTCCTCAGTCAGTCCCACCCTTCATCCGAAGAGTGTCAAAGTGACTGATTCAGTCCCTTCCTCGGTCAGTCCCACTCTTCCTCTGAAGAGTGATAAAGTGGTCTATCCAAGTCCACCATTGGTTGATCCAATCCAATATTCGATCGATCCTACTCTCCTTCTAGAGAGTAAAATTGATACTACCCATGTTTTTCTTGTTAATACAGACTCTACTGTGCCGGGGGGCATTCCTCCTTCTCCTTTGAAACCCCCTCCAAGTCCTGAAGCCATCCTTTTTGATTGGGGTGCGCTAATTGGACCTCGTCTTCCCTCTCACATTCCTTTCCAGATTATACTACAGGTTCGTGGTCGGGACGTTCCTCAAACATTGATAGATGAAGGTGCGTCCGTTAGTATCTTGTCTTCTGTTGCTTGGTACGCTTTGGGTTGTCCACAACTTGCACCGGTTACACAGAATCTGTTAGATTTTAACAAAAGAACTAGTCAACCTTTAGGGATCCTTCCTCAGTTTCCTGTAACTTTGGGAGGGAAAACTGTCTTTATTGATGTCATGGTAGTCCGAGATCCCTTGGATTTCGCTTTACTCCTTGGGAAGAATTATGTCTATGCCATGAAAGCTATTGTATCCACTCTTTTCCGTGTGATATATTTCCCTCACAATGGAAGAATTGTGACTATTGATCAACTTTCATTCATCGGCCCCGACTGGGTTACCTCCCTAAGTGGTTCTTATATACCGACAGTATCGCCCCCGCCGCATGTAAATTATGTGGTGTTGTCTCCCATGACCTCAAATTTCGATGATTTGGATATGGTAGTTGACATGGTGATCTCTTCAGTAGGGTTATTGGAGCCCGATCTCCTTACCCCTGTCACGACCCCCGACATGTGTTCCTTCCAGAGTGATTGTCTTCCATCCGACGAAGATCTCTTGGAATCCATGACCGAGTTTTGTCCTTTGACATGGTACCCTTCTAGAGCATTATCCTCTTGAAAGCCATGATCAAAAAACCACGAGCATAGTTTCTCTTCTCTGTGGCAAGCTCATTAAAAAATGAAACAGAGGCCTTGAGCATAGTTTTTCTCTCTGTAGCAAGCTCATTAAAAAATGAAACAACAATCTGGGGATCGAACCCAGAACCCTGAGCATAGTTCTTTTCCTGTGTCAATCTCGTTAAAAAATGAAACAAACACCTCTCTTGAACCTTCATTTCATCCACCTGTATCCTTTTTCTCCATCTAGCACAGAAATTGGTGACAACCTCAAAGTCGGTGAATGAATTGAAGCTTGGGGGGCATGTCTCCAGCCTTTGATGATCATTCTGGAGCTAAGCCACCAGCTTTCAAGATGGGGGCATACCAAGCTTAGTCTTTGTTCTTTCTTGTGCTCATAAATACATGAGAATGCATCCAGGTAGAATTTTATCTCTTTTTCGGACCTGTATGGATACACGAAAAAGGAACCCCCTGGAGTCTCCTTTAAGCTCTTTTCAGACTCTCTAAACATGAAAAGATTTCCGAGTGATCTTGCTTCCTTTCACGCTCGTTAAAAGGTTCGAAAGGGCGTCTTTTGAGCGATAGTTTATCTCTTTTTCGGTCTCATTAGACTACTGTACGAAAAAGGAACTGAGAGAGTTCTCTTTTAAGTGTTCTTACAAACTCTATAATCCTGAAAAACCTTCGAGTTTTCTGTCTTTGGACTCGCTAAACAAAACATCGACAGGCCCATATGGGATCGAACCCTTACTTCTTCTAGTTTGTTAAACAAAGGAAGAAGAACTTACCAAAGGTGAGTTATATCGAGCATGTGTTATCCTCCTCGAGCTCATTAAATCAAAAAGAGGTACTCGTCTATCTGGATGGGGGAAAATTTGAAAGAAGCAAGCCAAGCAGTCTCTTGAGAACATTACCAAGTAATTCTTAGAGTCGCCCTTGAACACAACACTTTGTCATATGCACACATTATAAACCGCTGAACCTCTACACTGAGCCAATCCTTTGAGTTTCTTTCACTCCTTTGGGTCACCTGACGTAAGTCATAACATCCACTGCATCATCGAGTTTTGGTCCATGTCATGTTTCTGCTATTGTGCCTCAGTGTTCAAGGGAAGTACCTGCCTCTAGAGTCAGCCATCCCAAATATCTTGCCTCAAAACCCGTGTCAGTCCATGTCCATTTTATCCACCAATTACATCTCTATGTCTGTTTCGTGTCGTTGATGGGGGATACATCAAGGCCCTCCTTCGACGAGCCTATTCCTGTCGACTTCAGCGCATTATCCGGGAATTAGACTTAGAAACCAGTTATTACTTTGGGACCTGCATGCCTTAATGACATGCCTCCTCACGTTCGACAGCAGGTTTACATCACTGACCTCTGATCGGATGATTCCATGGATGTTCGACTCCAACTCATCCATTCACATTCGTTGGAATGTACTAAGGTACCTTGAGAATCATTAACATTAATGGTGATCTCCCTCACACTTGTTAACGGTTTACATCACTGACCGGTAATCAAGTGGTTTCTTCCATGTTTGACATCAGGACATCTATTCACATGGTTAGATTTGTACTACATCAGGATTGGTAAGAAGACCTTGGGTTGAGTGATCACTTTGATATGTACTTAGCCCAGGTTGTGAAGGAGTTTCTCTTGAACAATGACACATACACTGTTACATAGATCCACTTTGTATTGGTCATGGCTATGTCTTGTCATCTCGTAGATCCACTGTGTATTCTTCATGGCTATGATTAGTCTGTTGACGGGCGAAACAGTCCATCCGTCAACTGGGAGAGTGGAACCGGTCCGGGGTTGTCTAAATAACCCAAGCCGTTTGGAATGGACCACCCTGACGAGTTTAACGGCTCCGTTGGCCGCTCTAAGGTCTCCTAAAAGAAAACCAAAGAGAGAATTGATCTGAGCTAAGTACTCTAAACTAAGGAAACTAGAAACTAAAAAATCAACTAAAACAAACAAACTAACTAAATAAAAGAAATCAAACTAAATTAGAGGAAACTAGAAACTAATAAAACAAATAAAGAAACTAATATACTAAAATATAAACTATGCAAACTATTCAATCTACAAACTACAAATTACTCTTATAATAACTCAAATCAACTATCTAATTATCAATTTAATTACAGTTTATTCACAAATATACATTACATACAATCTACAGATTTGAATAAACCTGTGAAACTAATTTTCTTGCTGTCCCAAGACAGCGAAGATAACTCTTTTTTGTTTT
>ML784027.1:555270-578930 GCA_009831015.1 Picea engelmannii
CAACGAGGAAAGGATTAATTGCATGCGTGCGAAGGTGGTGGGATTACCACCGCCAAGTAAAGTATTAATGACTGAGTACAGTGGGGTTCCATCCATAATCATAATCGTTTAAACCATGAGTATCGGCCAACCAAATAGGTGTATAGCATATCAACGTGCCATCCATCTGGAGTAGAACCAACACCATACATTGTATTCATGCGCCAAGTGTTAAGTTTAATCAGTATGAAATCCAACGACCTGTCGAGTCAATTCAATGTTTCAAGCCAATGTTAATTAAAACATGTCAATACATAGTTTGAAACTATTGCTCGTCCCATGTGATAACAATTTTCAAAACAATGTACCAAGCATCGATTCATGAAGTTGAAATCCAAAAGATTTAATCAAAGAACCTTTGTGAAACTTAAACGATTTCCATCGACCTTATGTATTCATTGCACATTCGAATGTTTACATTTCAAAGTTTTTAGAACATTGCAACCAAAACAAATCTCAATATAATCAATGAGTGAAGAGCCTCTAGCAAGGATGAAAACATATAAGACCGAAATCAATCACAACCTTTACAAAGTCAAATGTAATCAGATGATCTTCATGCTTAAAGGCTTAGTAATCAAACAGATCCAAATGTGCAATCAAGGTAAGAGTATAAGTTTGAAAAAAATCTTTTGCAGTCATGTAATAAACCGATGGTCAAGTTCAAAGACGACGATAGTCCAAATGATGAAAGAGGTGTTTTCACACTTTCAGTTGTGAAAATTGAATCGAAACCAACATTGCACTTGTCGCAAAAAATGAATATGACGTCTAGAAGCACAATGCGACGATGGTTTGTCGTTAATGAGACAAGGGGTGTAGGCAGCTTTTTAGGGCAAATAAAAAAAAAAAAGAATTGGCTGCCAACACAGTCCGAGTCATCCGAGTATAGATCCACATTGTATCTTTGGTGGCTATACCTTCTTATCAATACAATTATGGATCCACAGTGTATTTTATGGCGGCCATATCTTACAAGTCTTGATCACCCAAGCATAGGTATGCCTGCCTTGGGTTTGAAACATGTCATAATATTTGTTGGATGTTTGTGTGTAGCTTTTGTCAGGTTCTCTCCGTCTATACCCTTGCTTGAAAGTCTACAAAGCATTTCAGTTATCAGTTCCTATCTTCTCACTTCATGCTTTGGGGGGAAATCTGTTACATGTCAAAATTACTCACTTTGATAGTTTTGCAAGTGTCATCATTACAAAGGTCGCAAGTGTCGCATTTCTCTCACAATGTCGCAAGTGTCGCATGTTGCTCACAAGTGTCGCAAGTGTCAAATAAAGCATGCTTCCATGATGCCTATGTCGTGCCTATAACGAAATGAGAAGGACACTTGAAACACCTCAAACATTTGATTTGGAAGAGGAGAAATGAGTCAGCAGGCTTGCAAACCTTTTTCCATCTGAAAGCACATCAAAAACTGAGCTTTTGAAGGAGAGCACTCCCCTATACCTCTTATGGGAGCGCCGACGCTCCCCCTTACACTGTCTGGGAGCGTTATAAATCTCCTCCGGCCCTTTTGAGGGAGCGCTATGGATTTTGAAAGCACTGGAGCCCCCCTAAAGCCTACTAGGGAGCGCTACAATGCTCTGATGGTCCTTTTGAGGGAGCGCTACCTATTCTGGGCAGTAGTTAAGTTGTTGATATGAATAGGGGAAGGATCCTTTCATTCTTGGAAGGCAGTTGGATTCGAATCCCTAGTCCAACCATGATCTTAGGGAAGATCCTCAACTGAAGGAGGAAAATCCTCAACTTCCCCAAGGATATCTCAAGTGGTTAAAGCCTCTCCAAGGCTATATAAGAAATCTTTCTAATGGTGAAAGAGGATTGAAAAAGGAGAATCACACCAAACTTATGATCTCATAAGTGGTGCTGGAACAGAGATATTTTGGAAGAATTACTAGTATGAAACCTATGATCTCATAGGAGACACACAGTCAGTCAAAGGAGAGTGATTGGTGAAGCTGCTATCATCTAGGTTGTGGATATTTTGAGCAAGGGTTAGACTCAGGGGACTTGACGAAGCTGTCACATTCGCATCTACGATTGTAAGAACTGTTGTCGTTATTCTAATTAATATAATTTGCTTGGCCTGTTTCTTTCTATTTTGTGTCTGATCTTACATGAACTTATCGTTGATAGATAGATTTGTTTTCAAGCTAATATTCATCGAGTAGGAAGTGGTCATACTTTGTTTGTCTACAGAGCTCATTGAAGAGCGAGAGATTGGAGCTCAACTCGGAGCGTGCAGGGACAAACGTCGATAAAGAGGTACTTCTGTTCTCCTTCCTCCTCATGCATTAGTTTGTATAGATTTGAAAGAAATTCAGTGTCCACGTTAAGCACTTTATGTCTTAGAGTTTAAGGTCTAGCTCTTTGAGGCAATCTACCTGTCCGCAGGGAGATTTTCCTACAACACAAATCCCAAGGCAAATGATGATGTGGCATACTAATTTTTGTCATTTTATGAAAATGACTTTTTGTAATAGTTTAGTCTCGCATAATTTACATTTGGCATGTAAAATTTGTAAATAAAGGGTCAAATCATATTTGATTCGATTCCCTTTATATAAGATTCTATTTTTAAGGATAAGTTTACTTTTTGGTAAAAAGAAAAAAACACTCTAGGGTTGGTCCACTTGTCACTTTTCCAAAAGTGACAAGTGTCTTGTGACCTAACCCTAAACCTTCACCTCTTCTTTATAAATAAGAGGGATGGAATTGTACAAAGGAGGTGGATGAATGTAGTAACAAAGCTCTGTGTGTGTGATACATTTTAAATTTTAGTTGTTGGACATGTCACTTGTTGGTTAAGGGTTGAGGGGTAGTAGTAAATACTAGTTATGTTAGCTATGTCCATGAGGGATTGGTTAGCTAGGTGTTTGTTGTTGCTTCCTTGGGTTTAAATTACTTTCTTTCATTTTATAACAACTTTGTTTAATTTGTTTGACGTGTTATAGTGCAAATTTTCTAAAGTATTCAACTTTTTTCAGCCTTAGCTAGTGGCCGGGAGTCCTAGGCCCCCCTAGGACAACCCTTAAATAAGACTCTTAGTTGGTTGTTCATTATTTCTTGCTTCTTTATCTCTTTCATTTAATTTTTTTTTATGATTTTTGGTTACTAACCTTGTTGCCCCAAACAGAAAAATTGACCATTTTGGTCAATTTCCCCCTTCGAGACAACCATCTTAGTGGGCTATTATTTATCTTTTATGTGTAAATTTATGTTTCATTTATTTCAGTTTTTCCATATATAATCACTGAAATTTTGTTGTTTGTTTGCAAGGATATAATCTGGTCACCTACTTTGCTTCCCCTAAGCGTTTGAGGACCATCTAAAGACCCGTTTCAGGCAAAGGGGCCAACAGGACAACGATGAAAAAAATCAAACCTGATCGGTAAATCCACAAATCACTCTCATTTTCACCTTAAATTCACTTGCACTCATTCCCAAATTTTTGGCACATGTACCCATGGTGATATGCTTTGCTTGTGTACATAGTTTGAGTAGTTTTCTCATAAATATATGTTTATAAAATCTAATTTGTACCTTTATAAATAATCATCACTATATGAAATTCCAATAAGTAAACTTCCAATCCCCATACAAGGAATCAATTGGGGCTTTCATGCATATGGAGATCTTTCCACTCGCAAAGAGCCTCAACCCATTCCTTTGGGTTTAATGGTATAATTGTTTACTTGTAATTAATTAATTTTGTCATTTTTCATCGTATATTTTCTCATACACTAATCTATAGGTGGTTGCCCCTAAAGGGGCCATGCAAAAATCAATAAGTTAAAAACACTCAGAAAAAACAAAGCAGGGGTCTGCCCCATACACATTAAAAAAAAACCTATACTATTTAGCTATATGCGTAGACATATTATTTAGCCGTGACATATATATCACATACTTATTTACTTATTGTTGTATACATATTTAGATAGATTTCAATTTATTGATTAGGAGGCACGCTTGCGAAAGTGAGATGTGACCTCACCACGTGGATGACTTGGTCCTTTATTTCAAGAAATTTCAATTTCATAGAATACTAAGTGTCAAATCTAGGGAGTCTTCATCAGGAGCCCCTCAGAAGTGGTCTAGTTAGTATAAATTGAGTGGTATTTTCTTAGTACCACACAGTCAAGGAGTTGAATAGCTCATCTTGGTTGGAATACTACACTGCTTAGGTAAGATTAGCTAAAACTTCCTTTAGGGGGGTCCTGGGCCTCTTCCTTTTCACAGGTATCATTCTTCCATCCAAGCGGATTTAAGAGTTCAAAAGCACGAGTGACAAGAAGTGGCTAATCCCTGCTTCTCTGAAATGCATGGGGCACTCTTCAATATAACCACCGTGGTCTATTAATAATACTCTTCTTATACTGGTTAGCACAGTTTTAGGATGTGTTTTCCTGATCAAGATAAACTTTAAAATAGTTTGGTAGCCAATGCATGTGTTAATAACTGAAAATTTACCAATAAAATACATTTTAAAGTCAAACCTTTTGTCAGTCCACCCTTCATCCACAAACATAAATTTGAGCTGTAAATACTCTCCTACACATAGCTGTAACAACTCGTAAAAAAAATGTCCATATTGATTTACAACCCCCGTTTTGATTCGATAATTTTTTGGGATCACTTCCTGGGTCATCCCGGGGAGTTCCAAGCCATTCTGGGCTTGTTTCCTTGCCTTAAAATCTTTGAACAACTTGTTTTTCATAATTTACAACCATATCAAAAGAATTGGCTATATATTTTAAGCTCACTTTTTGTTAAGAACCAAATATCAATATAGCATAGAAAAACCTCAGAATAAGTACTCAATGCCTTGAAAAAGAGAGAATTTTAGGTAATAAGCCTCTTCAAGGGGGCAACCTCCTTATACCCAACATAAATGTCCAAATACAAGATGATTCCAAATGAAAATGTCTCCTTCGTATATATAAGAGACTAGGAGGTACAATTACAACTAATGGACTCAAGCTAACATAAATAAAATAACATTACTAATGTAATATGCCTCAATTAAGGGGTAATGAGCCACTATTTAGGGATTAACATGCCCCTCCCCTTGAGACAAGTGTTGTCCGCATCGCTTGAGTAACTCTAGATTCTTCTGTATAAAAGACTCATGTTCCCAAGTGGAATCTTCAGCCGGTAGTTTCCTCCATTTAATGAGATACTCTGAAATGGATCTATTCCTTAGCTGGTGAATTCTTGTGCCAGTGATGGCTTTGGGATCCAATATGATTTTTCCTTCCTCGTCAAGTTCTGGAAATATATTTTGAAGTGGGATCTTGTCACCTATAACCTTCTTTAAGCATTAAACATGGAAAACTGGGTGTAGTCGTGAAGCTGGAGGCAAATCCAATTTGTATGCCATAGTACCAATCTTTTGCAACACCTTATAAGGGCCATACTACTTTGGTGATAATTTATTATCCTTCTTGGCTTGCTTGAGGGACATCTATTTGTATGGTTGTAGTCTTAAAAACACCCAATCCCTTACTTCACAACTTCTTTCACTTCGATGTTGATCTACTTGTTGTTTCATGCAATTCTGTGTCATGGTCAGGTTGTCCTTTAAGATTTGGAGAGCTTGTTGTTGATGCTCGATCTGATCTTCCATTGCTTGAACCTTAGATTTTTATTTTAGAGAAGAAGTGATGGAAGGAGGGTGGTATCCATAGAGTGCCATAAATGGTGTCATTTTTGTTGCAGTATGAAAGGAAGTGTTATACCACCATTCTGCCAAGTGTAACCATTTGAACCATTGTGCTTGTTTACCAGAGACAAAGCAATGAAGGTAGCCTTCCAGACATTTGTTCACTATCTTGGTTTTTCCATTATATTGAGGATGATAAGATGATCTATGATCCAATTGAGTACCCAAACAAGAAAATAATTCTATTAAAAAATGTCCAGTGAAGATGGGATCTTTGTCACTTACAATAATATTTGGGCTGCCATGTAGCTTTTGAACTATCTCCATGAATGCGGTTGCAACTGTAATGGCTTTGAAGGGATGATAGAGTGCACAAAAGTGTGTTTACTTGGTCAGTCTATCAACAATCACCATGATGACACTCTTTCCTTCAGAGTTCGGTAACCCTGTGATGAAATCCATGGAGACCTCCTCCCAGCCCTGAGTTGGGATGGCTAATGGTTGTAAAAGACCTTGGGTATTAATTTTTTCCACCTTATTTTGTTGGAAAACCAATCATTTTGCCACAAACCTTTGAACATCAGTTTTAAGGCCATACCCCAAAAAATCCTTCTTGACCCTATGGTAGGTTTTCAAAAATCCCGAGTGCCCTCCTACCAGAGAGGTGTGCAATTCCAATATTACCTTTTGTTTGAGTTGGGAGTTCTTACATAAATATAAGCGATCTTTGTACCATAGTGAATCATTTTTCCATGTAAATGTATCTGATGCACTGGAATCCTGTTGCAACTTTTGAATGAGAGTCCACACGTTTTTTTCATTCTTCCATTCATCCCTTGCTTCTATTATCCAATCGAGTTGGATGATCGAGATAGCATAGAAAAATGCCTCAATATCTTCATTCTTTCTTGAGAGCCCATATGCCACAACATTTTTCTTCCCTTTTTTATAGACAATTTCAAAATCATAACCCAATATCTTGGTCACCCATTTTTTTTGTTCTTCTGAAGATAGTCTTTGTTCCAAGAAGTATTTAAGACTATCATTATCTTTTTTGACCTTGAAGTGCCTACCTATTGTCTAAGGGCGCCATTTCTTCAATGCAAGTAGTATTTCCATCATTTCCTTCTCATAAATGGGTTTGTGTAAGTACTTTCCCTTGAGTTCTTAACTTTCAAAATCCAGGGGCCTTCCTTCTTGCATTATGACAACACCAATTCCATTTCCCGAGGCATCACATTCCACAATAAAGGTTTTTGTGAAGTCTGGAGTGGTCAAGATAGGAGATTTTCACATCACCTCTTTAAGTTGTTCAAAAGATTTAGTTTCCTCTAGAGTCCATGAAAATTCATCCTTATTAGTTAGTGTCGTTAAAGGTGCTGCTATTCTTCCATAGTGCCGAACAAAATTGCACTAGTAACCTGTCAAACCCAAAAATCCTCTAATAGTCTTCAATGTTTTGGGAATCGGTCAGTGCATCATGGCATTAATCTTGTTAGGGTCTACCTTGACACCTTCATGAGAGACAATATAACCCAAATACTCTACTTCCTTCACCCCAAAGAAACATTTGGATGGTTTGACATATCATTTTTGCTCCTTTAGTAGTTGTAGCACCTTGTCAACATGTTGCACATGATCCTCCCAAGACTTTCTATAGATTAGTATATCATCAAAAAATACTAACACTAATTTTCGAAGGAAGGGCTTGAAAATGGAATTCATCAACCCTTGAAATGTGGAAGGTGCATTTTTAAGGCCAAAAGGCATGAACAAAAATTCATAATGTCCTTCATGAATTCATAATGGGTTTTTTGGGATATCTTCTTCCTTCATTATAATCTAATAACACCCTGAATGAAGGTCCAACTTTGTGAAATAGATTGCTCCATGTAGTTCATCTAACAATTCATCAATGACGGGAATGGGAAACTTATCTTTAATAGTGATCTTGTTGATCTCTATATAATCTGGACACATACGCCATGAGCCATCTTTCTTGAATACCATTACCACCGGTGCAGAGTAAGAACTTTGGCTAGGTCTAATAATGCCGGCCTCTAACATTTCTTCAACCATGCACTCAATTTCACTCTTCTAGACATAAGGGTATATGTATGGCCTGATGTTAGGATGAAGACTCCCAAAAATTAGGTGAATATCATGATCATGATTTCGAGTGGGTGAAAGACCTTTGGGAATATCTTCAAATACTTTGGAATGATTATTAATGATCAATTGGATATCTAGGGGACAAAAGGGCTTAGATGTTTGAACATCTAGTGAGCATAGTTGTGCAATTACACCTTGATTCCCCTTTTTCAATAATTTTGTTAGGCCATTAGAGCTTATCACCGTACTGGGTTTCCTCGTGATACCTCTTAACTCAATTTCTTTTCCTTCCAATGAAAATTTCATGAAAAGTTCTTGAAAATTAAAAGTCATTGTTCCTAATGATTGTAAGCATTGGATTCCTAGTACGAAATCAACACCACCCATGGGTATAACAATCATTGTTCTATTCATTACATATTCCCCCATAGTAATATTGATCTTATTTCATTTTCCCAAGCAATTGATAGTTCCTTCATCGACAATCATTACTTGAAACTCTGGTGCTAGATATACAAAGCAATTGAGAGCTTTGGATAATTTATAGTGAATCAAATTATGAGTACTACCATAATCAATTAGGACTATTACCTTTTTCTTTTTGATATATCCTTCGATCTTGAGGGTTTGAGGAGTGTTATTTCCATCCAATGCATTACACGATATCATGGGAGTCAACTCTTCAGAAGAAATCACGTCTACATTTTCATCTTGAGATGGTTCTTGTTCTTTTTCCTCTTCACAATCTATGTAGAATAATTTATTCTCACCACACTTATGTCCCTTACTGTACTTGCTGTCACAATTAAAKCATAAAATGTTTTCTTTCCTTTCCTCCAATTGTGGAGGTGTCAACCTTGTAGGTTGAGGTGTTTTATAAGAAGGAACATTATTCTCTCGATAGATGTTAGGAGTGGTCCTTCTAGTAGCCATAGCCATATTTTTACTTTCAACATTTCTTGCCACCCTAAATGCATTCTCCAATGATTTGGGTTCCCAAAGAAGAACCTCATGTTGAATGTTATCCCTTAAAGTTCCTATGAATACATAAATCAAGTTCTCATATGGAATATCTGTTACCTTTATATTCAATCTCTGGAAGTTCTCAATGTGCTATGTAACTGAACCCTTTTGCTTGAGATTTATCAATTAGATAAATACGATATTGCTCCTTGTATCCTCATAGTGTGCTATCATTTCTTCCGTGAAAATTGTCCAAGTGACGAGTGCTTTGCGAGAACAAAGCCATCGATACCACACAAATTGATTGGGTTCTAAATATAAGGAAGCAATCCGTACCTTTTGTGTATGTGGCACATTATGTAGATCAAATAATTGCTCCATCTAAAGTATCCATGTGATTGGGTACTTGCCATCAAACTTCCTCATATCGATCTTAGGAAAGTGGTTGGTCTTCAACCCAAAGTTAGAGTTTCTCCATTCTTGATTCATCTTCCTTGTGTCCTCATCATGAATTTCATGGGACATATTTTCACTTTCATATGTCCTCTCTATTAGGAAAAATTTCAATCCTTCCATGATCTTCCTTTTTAAACCATCCATCTTAGTATCCATTATTTGCTCCAACTTAGTTTCCGTTGAATCCATCATCCCTTGTAGTACATATTTTGTTACTGTCTTCTTTTGTAAATCATTTATGTCCCTACGTATTTCTTCACCTTCATCAAGAGTCCAAGTAGGACTATCTGGAGGCTTATTTGGTGTAGAATTTCCCTTTTTTGGTGGCATGTTGGCCAAGTATCACTTTAAACCTTGATTTTGAGGTGGCTATGCTAAACAATCTTTCTTTTATTGTATCTCCAAAATTTCGTCCCTTCTGGGTATGAAATTTTATTTTTTTGTAGTTCTCTAATATTTATTCTCTGCAATTCCACAGGTTTGATAAAAATTGGATGTGCCAAGTGGAATTTATGGTAACTTCCCCATAGCTTGCTGATTTTTGGACTTTCCAGAAGATATCACTTGTATACTATGCCCCACACAAAACAATTGTTATAAAATTATGAAACTTGTACTATAAATACTGCAGATGGTCTAATATCCAATTCAATTGGTCTCACTCAATTTGGATACTCTAGGGAGAATTTATGATTGTTTTACCCAGAACACCTGCTTGATACTAGTCAAATACCCTATCTTCCACAGGGTGTATATACAAATGTAAGATGACCTAGAAGATGAATTTTTTATCACAAATACATTAATAATTTCTATGAAAATTCTCTAGATTTTAGGTTATGAAACATTACAGAAAAGTTTTTATAGAGAAAATTCCGCGATGACTCAATTCAGGATGATTCCATAACCCTATCTTACACGGGCTGTATCTCCTAAAGTATAAGGCCTCAGGATCTGAAATTTCAACCCAACATACCTTAATCCGTCTAATAAATACCCTCCAAAGGGTTCCTTTTGAAACACTGTAGAAAATAAATTATATCTAAAATTCCAAGGTGTCTCAAATGTAGCAGCAAAACCCCAATACCTTGAGCTTTGATACCATATGTTAAGAACCAAATATCAATATAACATAGAAAAACCTCAAAATAAGTACTCAACGCCTTGAAAAAGAGAGAATTTTAGGTAATAATCCTCTTTGGGGGGGAAACCTCCTTATACCCCACATAAATGTCCAAATACAAGATGCTTCCAAATGAAAATGTCTCCTTGGTATATATAGACAAATAGGAGGTACAATTACAACTAATGGAATCAAGCCGACATAAATAAAATAACATTACTAATGTAATATGCCCCAATTAAGGGGTAATGAGTCACTATTTATGGCTTAACACTTTTCACCCTTGTTTTTCTCTTTTTAACTTGAGACATCCACTGGTCTATTGTCCAGGACCCTGGTTTACCCCGAGAACCATTATCTGCCACTTTCCAAGGCTTTAAGGGAGAGAACAAATCATTGTTCACTTTATTTTGTTTGTTGTCCTAAAAATCAACGAGCTTATTTTCATCCCATTTTCCATAATTTTCACCTCCCAGACCATTTTGGCCATCGAGGATGATGAGGGAGGACAACACCTAGGTTGGGTGTGCTAGCACCATAAGTCACCCTTTGATTGAATTAGAAGGTGAGCCCAGTATCCATCAGTTTATATGTCACAGGTTGGTATTAAAGAGGTCAAATGGATGCAGACTCAAGACAATATCGTTTTAAATCAGAAAATAGGGACCAACATGCACAAGCAAGTGAGGTCTTGATCAACTTCAGTTAGTAAGTTGAGCTTAAGTGTGAGCAGAGGGAAGACTTAGTGAGAAAGGTGAGTGAGATTGCTATGGGCACTATGCCTTCCAACAACTCGGAGAAGACAAACTTAGACTTAGGATCACTCTTAAGCCTAAGTTTAGACATTGAAACATGTCCAAACGACACCGTCACAACAACACCATGATCAAACTTGCATCACGATGCAGCTAAGACAACTCGAATGGATCAGCCATGCCCAAGCCATTCATCGTAATAAGGGAAAAAATAACATAGGAAACTGATTAAAACTGGTCAAGATACTACTATGATCAAACCTACATCACAACAACATAACTACCCTCGACTGGATCATCCATGCCCAAGTGTTCTAACAAAATTTTTACAGAGAAATGAAAAAGAAACTGCCTTTCATCAAATAAGAGGTCTCAAATACATATACATAACCAGAAGAACCAGAGCTTCATCAAAACTTTACAATCCGGGAGCCTTGCTTAACCATCGACCCTAAAAAAATATAAAAAATGCACACTTCTACTCATAACTGCCTCCAACCGCCAGAGGCGTGATCAAGTCAAATATTTTAAGGCTTTACGTCGACGAGTTCTCTGTCACAATGTGCATGTAGTCTTTAGTCAGACTGCCCATGAGTTCTTCTATCAGACGTGATCTCTGGTCAGTTTGTGCTAACAGTCTACCTCCATGACTGGTCCTTTTTGGCTTTCCATTTATGGAGGGAGATGATGTCTCAACCACCTCCTTCTTTTTCATTAACTACTTGCATCATGATCGGGACAGACCTGAGTCAACTAGGCACTTGGAAAAAAATTTGGCCACACTCTTAATATCTGCTACCTGTGCTTAGCTGGGCATTTTTTAGGAACACTGGCAGACGGACATGGATGTTGACGATGGGGGGATGGCGAGGTGATTGACGTAGGCTACAACAAATGATCAACAACCAAGTGGAATGATGCAGTTGGCAGAGCAGTGACTGGGAATGTGTGGGCGCTAGTATGCGAGAGCTGAGGTGTAAAGGTGCAGGGGTGATGTGGCGAGGGGAGAGGATACAGTAGAAGGGAGGAGTGATTAGGCAGTGGGTAGACAACAAAAAATAGTGGGGGACATGGAAGGGAAGTGGAAGACACATGTCGAAAGGTGAGAGGCGAGATGTGACAATGGGTAGGGCACAAGTGCACGAGTGATGTGAATGGAGGACAGGTGGCGATGGGAGTGAAGGTGGTATCGAGAAGCGGTAAGGAGGTTAGCTCGGGGGAGGGGGGGGGGTCTGAGTTGACGAGGAGGTGACACGATAGTGGGGGGCTTGCACCTGAAAACCACCTGCTCAGAATCCCCTGTTAAAGGTAGAAGGTCGGGGGGGACGACATGGAACATAGACCATAGATCTAAGTGTGCCATGCTCAGTCGCCCAGATTTGGGCACGCCTTAGCACAACGCGCCAAGAGGTCAAATCACTCCTCCTGACATTGGATATAACACATTTTGTGGTTTTTTAGCCCGCTTTCCTTCATTTTTTCACCATGGTGTTATTTCCTAATGGAAAAAACACCCTTTATGAATAACTAATGTTAATATTAGGCTCCATGGGGGATAGAGGCCTCCCTGAGAGGCTATAAGAACTCCCTTTGCTACTCCAGTGCCTTATTTTTGGGTTGTGGAGTCATGCTCTGAGATATCATGCCAAAGATAACAAACTGACAACTTGTACTACTCTGCTTACAAAAAGGAATAAAACAGACATGCTCTAGAAGGATCTTATTTATGTGTAACCCTAGGCTAACTAATTTTTTAAAAAGGGCTAGGTGAAGACAAACTTCCACCACAACCACTCCAGTAACTTCCTAATGGAAAATTTTCTTACTTTGTCACTGATCAACAAAGGATAATGAAAACATGACAGTAAAATAATGACATTCTTCGGATTTCCTCCCAATGTTGAAGGTAAGATAAATCTTGGAGGCTTCAATAAATGGAGAAAATACAATTCCATGTACTCCCCCACAAGATCATAAAATAGGTGATAAAACCTACTGGATTGATAACATAAAGCCTACTATGCTTTACAACTGCTCACCTCTGGATGAATGTCTGTGGAAAGCATAGGTGAGTGAAAGGATGATGCAAGATACTGATCCACTTCTTCATGGCTCTCCCAAGGATCAGATTCATAATCATCATACACGTGAACCATGGGAAATCTATGCTCTTAATCATCCTCACTGGGATATTCATCAAAAATGGGTTGCTTTCGGTCAATATCAGTAAAAACTTCTCCCTCATAAGCAAGGCTTCCAAAAACATCTATTTCAGGGAAAAAATTGTCCTCTGCATTTTCTTCATAAGAGAAACAAACAACCTCTACCTTCAATCCTGAAAATCTAGGAAAAAACAAATATAAATCTTCATTAGTTCTCTTAACTAGCTTATCATCTATCTCAATTCCATACTTAGGAGGAATATCTAATGCATAACACATTTTCTCTTGGAACTCAGAATTTTCAAAAGAGACATGTTGGTTTGCATGAACAACTAAAGGAACAGATACCTCAAAAATGATGCCAGATGTTTCGGTGCTATGGTTATCATAATGAATATCATCCAACACCTCTAGCTCTTCATAGCAAATGCTTTTTTCCATAATAAAAAAGTAATCACAAATATGGTTTTTGTGACTAGCAGAAACTTTACGAAACAAAGAAAACTCATCACAACAGTTTTCATAAAGATATTCAGCTAGAAAATAATCTTTATAAAACGAATTGAAAGAAGCAAGAAAAGTTTGCAAAGAGTCGATGCTTGCAAGGGGAAGATATCGACACCAATCAAGAGCAGCTCCTTTTAAAGAATATCTGAAAATCTTGATCTGAACATCTTCATGCATGATATGAAGTTGATGAATGAAATCATGAAAACAGATCAAGTGTTCAGCTGGTACCTCCTCCTCTTTTCCTTGAAATTTGGGGAGGCTACATTCCCATTCATCTCTACTAGGAAGTGGGTTAGGGAAATTAGTTATCTTTGAAAAATCACAAAAAGAAAACCTCTGAGATAAGATTTTGTCCATTTCAAAACCAGTGGAGTTTCCAGGTGAATGATATGTAATCTGAAAGTGTCTAACCTTTGTTCACCATCAAAGGCCATATCTGATCATCGTCATTCTCCCAGGTAGCTTTTCAATCTGGAACATCAACTAAAGCCTTCTTGAGAAATATTTCCTTTCTGGATTATCCTCTCCGGGTCAGATTCAGGTGCAGCCAGAGGCAGCTGTGGAGTAGGCCTTGTGTGTCTGACTCTTGGAGCCACAACGAAAAAAGTGGAGTGGAAACAATGGAGTCGTCACAGTGGAGTCTCCAGGTGAAAGCTACAATACTCAATGGTTCTGATGTCTGATGCAGCTTCATAATCATAAGCTCTTTGTCATTCTATCCTAGAAAAATATCTTCAATTCGTTCCTTGGAAATGGCGCCAGAAATGTTAGCACCATAAGTCACCCTTCGATTGCATTCGAAGGTGAGCCCAATACCCATCAATTTATATGTCATGGGTTGGTTTTAAAGAGGTAAAATGGACGCAGACTCAAGGCAATAGTATTTTAACTCAGAAAACAGGGACCAACATGCTCAAGTAGGTGAGGTCTTGATAAACTTTAGTCAATAAGTTGATCTTAAGTGTGAGTAGAGGGAATAATTAGTGAGAAAGGTGAGCAAGACTGCTATGGGCAGCATGCCTTCCAACAACTCGGAGAAGACAAAATTAGACTCAGGATCACTCTTAAGCCTAAGTTCAAACATCGAAACATGTCCAAATGACATAGTCACAACAACACCATGATCAAACCTACATCACGATGCATCTACGACAAATCGACTGGATCATCCATGCCCAAGCCATTCAATGTAAGAGGAAAAAAGATAGCACATGAAACTGATTAAAACTGGTGAAGATACTATGGTGATCAAACCTACATCACAACAACATAAATACCCTCGACTAGATCATCCATGCTTGAGTGTTCTAACACAGTTGTTACAGAGAAATGAAAAGGAAAATGACTTTCATTAAACAAAAAGTCTCAAATACAGATCATAACCAGAAGAACCAGAGATTCATCAAAAATTTACAATCCGAGATCCTTTCTCAACCATCGACCATAAAAAAATATAAAAAATGCACACTTATATTCAAAACTGCCTCCAACCGCTAGAGGCATGATCAATTCAAATATTTTAAGGCTTTACGTCGGTGAATTCTCTGTCAGACTATGCATGCAGTATTTAGTCAGACTGCCCATGTGATCTTCTGTTAGACACGATCTCTGGTAAGTCTGGGCTGACAGTCTACCTCCACGACCAATCCTTTATGGATTTCCATTTATGGAGGGAGACGATATCTCAACCACCTCCTTCTTTTTCATTAACTACCTACATTGGTATCAAGAAGGGCCTGAGTCAAATCGACACCTAGAAAACAAGTTGGCCACACTCTGAATATCTGCCACTTGTGCTTAGCTGGGCGTTTGCCGAAAACACTGGTAGGCGGACATGGACGCTGACGATGGGGGCTGGTGAGGTGATCAACATAGGCTTGCAGACTACAACGAATCATCTATGACCAGGTGGAATGATGCGGTTGGCGGTGCGGTGACTGGGAATGCATGGACACTAGTACGCAAGGGTTGAGGTGTAAAGGCGCAGGGGTAATGTGGCGAGGGGAGAGGATGCAGTGGTAGGCAAGAGTGATTAGGAAATGGGTAGATGACAAAAAATAGTGGGGGACATGGAGGGGAAGTGGAAGACACATGTTGGAAGGTGAGAGGGGATATGTGACCTTGGGTGGGGGACAAGCATGCGAGTGATGTGAGTGGAGGATAGGTGGCGGCGAGAGTGAAGGTGATATCAAGAATCTGTAAGGAGGTCAACTCGANGGGGGGGGTCCGATTTGACAAGGAGGTGACACGATAGTGGGGGGCACATGCCAGAAAACTACCTACTTAGACCCCCCCCCCCCTTGTTAAAGGAAAAAGGTCGGGGGGGTCTGATATGGAACACATACCGTAGATTTGAGCGTGCCATGCTCAGCCACCCAGATCTGTGCGTGCCTTAGCATAATGCACCAAGAGGTCAAATCATTCCTCCCGACCTGTTGACGGGCGAAAAAGAACGCTCGCCAACTGGAAGAGTGGATCCGGTCCGGGGTTGTCTAAATAACCCAAGCCATTTGGAATGACCCACCCTGACGGGTTTAGCGGATCGGTTAGCCAATCTAAGTCCTAGGAAAACAAATGAAAACTACACTAAGGAACTAATCTAAATGAAAACAACAATTAAAGCAAACTAAATAATAAATCTAAAATACATATATACAGTCTATTACCTAAATTATACAGCAATGATTCTATAAAATTAAATGTTCAATTATCAACAGAATCAAGTCCAATTACAAATATACAATATTTACAGATTACAGATTTAAATGAAAACCTGCAAAAGTCATTTGTAATATGTCCTAAGACAACGAAACTATTGTTTTTTTATTTTTATAATTTTATGAGAAAGAAATTAAATAAAAACTATCTAAGCTAAGCAACTAAAATAATAACTCTAACTACAAATATGAACTATACATATATCTATCTAAACTACTTATATTATACTAACAAATTAACTATCAAATAAAAAATAACAAACTGACCTGAAGTAATGCTTCAGGCTTGTCCTGTATGCAGTAGTTGATTCAGTTGTTCGGTGGGAGGAAACCCGCACCGGAATCTCCACGAGCTTCTCGTAAACTAGAAGCAGCTGTGCTCTTCCAATATAAATGACAGGACAAACAAGACATAAAAAATTATAGAAATCTTATAATTTACAAATCATCGCAGTCAGATAAATCCTTGTGCAAAATTTGTACATAACAATTCAATTAATGAAAAAGATAAACCTGTATTCATCAAATTGAAATAGAGTGATTTCTTTATTTTTAAATAAGAGAGATCAAATATGGACAACGTATAAATCAAATCACATCAACGTGCAATGAATCATGATAGCTAAAGTAGTCGATAATTAATTACAAATTGATATGAGGAAAACTTGAAACAAAAGTTTGATATATTGAAAGAGAAAACTGTTACAAGACATCAACTTTCATCCTAGTCTGTATTATTATAAATCCATAGTCTGGTTCTCCCAACAATGATGATGATCCTGATTAAAAAATAACCAGTATTTAAAGACCTCCCACAAGGTAAAACACCCCTGTGGGAATTATCAAAATAGTTTACAAAAATCTGGGGATAATATCCCAAGTCCCTATTTTTTCCTATGACTAACAACTGAGAACTATATCTAAACTGATACAGCATGTCCCATTTGTCAATGAAATTCGTAGGTACCTGTAAGTAGACAAGAATACAAAAGTTTAGATATTGTTTTATTGATAAATTGACAAAAAACTAATTTTTAAGACTAGCTACAGAATCTTGCGATTCTGTAGCTGGTCTAATTTGAGCACAGAATCATTTTAAAATCAATCCAAAACTTAAAGAATTATATTCAAACTATTAAACAAATATTTAATTTCTAATTGGAAACCAAACGAATTATTCAAATCAAAACTTCTATGCTAATTTGAGAGCAAACGAAATCATGTTTGAATCTATTTTAACCAAAACAGGATGTAACCGATCAAGCATATTTTTCATGCAATAGTTTATGCCAACTCAACACTTAACAAAATTGTTGTTGAATCAAAACGAAGTTAACAAGATCGTTTAAATCCAAATTAACTTTGAATCCATCATATTATGCAAGCGACTGTGCTAATCGAGGCACGTAGCATTGTTTGTGAATCAAATCAAACAGGAACGAATTGAACCAATTTAAGATTGACACAATCATTATGCAAAATCAAAACATAGCCATGTCTGAATTTAGCAAACAAATCTTGTGTGCAAGTGGAATATAATCATAATCCAAAACAAAAATATTGATTCAATCCAAAACAGAATTGTTCCTGGTAAATCAAAGTTAACAGGATTGTTTAGAAACAAATAGACCTTAATCGAAATCAAACCCAATCGACTATCCATACAGAACTGTTTCAAAAAGAAATCCAAACAAAATCGGAAACAAATCAGTCATTTATACTAAACTGAGAATAATCAAATCTCATTAACTAAATCATAGCTGTGTCCAAGTTTAGCAAACAAATTTCCCACTCATCATTCATAATGAAATTGTTTTGGTAAAAGGAAAGCAACAGAATCATTTTGAATCAAAATGAACAGAGCTATTGAAAGAAAATCCAATCGGTTATATTAATCCAAACCAACTCATAAAACAAAATTAATATTGAAATTCATACCTGAGCAGTAAGAAAAGGCTTCGATCATGATAACTTGGAATTGACGAAGGCTGTTGCTGCTTTGACGTTCCTGAATAAAATTGAACCGATGTTTTTTTGTTTCTTCTCGTTGGCTTGAAGCCTGTCTCTTTCTTTTGACAGCACTGTAACTTGCTCCTCTAACGATTTGATCTTTGATTGCAACAAGGGAACATCGGTGTAATAACACTCTAGCCAAGCATTACATTGGATGCATAATGGTTGCTCGGGATTTGGCATCACAGGCAAGGGTTTGTTCAAGTTACCAGGGGTTTCCTTGTGCAGCTTGATTCCCAGGTAGTTTGGGTCGTTTTTGAGGCACGGGGGTAAGTTAGAGACATAGTCATAGGGTTTCTTAGAGCATAGGCCATGAGAATAGGGGTACTCCTCAGCAAGGAATCGTTCAATATCGGAGTCTGAGTATTCGCTCAACACTATGGGCTTTTGGTCAACGTTTGGATTGGGTTTGTTCCTAGCGTATCTCGATATCAATTGGGCATTTTTCTTTCCCCTATTGTTGATAGTAGTATCATTCTTACCTTTCTTGCTCACAGGCTTCTTAATGGCCTCAGTCTTGTCTTTAGTACATGGGTTGGCTATGGCATTGGGTAGATCTATGTCAGGGCGATCTGAGGGTTTGACAGGGGGTAGAAGGATATGAAGTGGCATGGCTAGCCCAACCAAAGTTTTCGTAACCACAACCTTGTCGATTTGAGTAGACTTGAGATTGGAAAAGCCATTCCTAGATAGGAAGGCTTGCCAACTATCACCATGAAGGCTCAAATGGTGGACGATAATGAGTTTAATCAAGCTGTGATGAAAAATGCTGCTATTAGCCTTCTCACGCTTGAATCTCTTAGACATCTTGTAAAGACTACACAAGAGATAATGCGGCATATTCAAAGGGTAGCCTATGAAATTCATCAATAACCGGAGGTGATACAGAAATACCAAGCCATACCGACCTTCACAGGTCACAAACTGTTTAACAATTACCAAAAGATCGTGCCACCTGGGTTTGAGGGTAGAGATAGGCATAGCTTTATCACATAAAACAATCTTTCTTGATATGAATAGTAAAGTTCACAACACCTCATCTATTTTGGAATTTTTAAACCATCTTTGAACTGTAGCTGGCATTCCTTTAGCCGAACTTAAGAATTCCTCTTTGAGCTCGAGCTGTATGTCTCCGAATTTAGCCCTGCACCCTTCGAAGGTGAGGGTGAATTGTTGGGCAACTGAACAGTTGAAACCCTCGAACCTCTGTATAAACACCAACCAACCACCATTTTCTAAATCCTTACGGGCATTATCGAATAGCAACAGAGTTTGGCTACTGTTTGGCTCTTTGCGCACCACTAGTGCCATAGATAGGAGCACACGGTGAGTAGGGTGATCGGGCAAGGGTTCTAACAGAGAATACATAGGGTCGATAGCTCACAGGCTTACCTGAAAACAATAGAGTTAACCCATGATAGGGGGAAGGCATTAATGACCGAATGTGCGAAGGTGGTGGAGCTAGCTCAGCCCATGCAAAACAGTCATTTCCGAAAGTACAAATGATGGTGCATATAACGATTCAAATCACTATTGCATATGTTAAAAACCATGCCATTCAAACAATCAATGAAATCTATGGTAAGTGGACCAAACATTTGCGCGAGCAATAGTTTTTGCATAGTTTTAAAACCAAAACAATGATTCGAAATCAACACCAAGGGTTCTATCATGTCAAATATGTATGAAATTATTTATACCAAGGGTCTAACCACAGCGTCAATGTGTTTTCATGCAACCAATGTGTCAAAGAAATCGATGAAAGACCATAGAACATCAAAACACCAATGTATCAAAATCTCGATCATAAGGATATCAGAACAGTCTTGTAAAAATGAAGTCATATTAACAATTAAAGAATGCCAAATGAGTAAAAATCCAGTGACGATTTTAATGTGACTTCGAAAACAAAGTTTTCATGCTTGAAGTCGTGAAAATGAGAACAAAGGTAAGTGTGCAAATGCACGAAATAATAGTGTCATTTTATTCCAAATATTACGATGAAAATCAAGGGTTTCAAAACACTGGTGTAGGTAGCTTATAAGGATAGCATAAAATTGCGAATTGGCTGCCAACAATGGCGACACACTGGTAGAAGCAGTTATCTCTGCCAAAAGAACAAATTCAGATTAAGATAACAAGCATAATTCCGCAGAAATAACCAGAAAATTGTTTAAACGTCATCAATGATCAAATATTCCAGCAGTGTTTAAAGGATGAAAACTGATAACAATCCTAAGATAAGCGGGCCACGATATTAAAGATAAAATCTCCAATACTGTTGACAAAGCCTATGCTGCCAATAGGCGTCCATAGCCTCGACAAGGTTTCCATTTAACCCACTCTGATATCTGTATCCTGCCAAGAAGTTCCAGATCAGAATAAAGGACATTTTACGGTTAAGAGGTTTCATATTTGCAAATTTTCATATACCTGACATTGCTTCCCTGCCAGCAGGCTTGTTCAGTACCTCGACGAAGTTGTCTTGGCGTCATGCATGCATTTACCCGCTGCCAGTAGACCTGTTCAGCATCCCGACAGGTTTACAAACACTTCCCACAACTCTTTTAATGATTTATTTTGTTTTTTACGATATATAGTTGAGCGGGGTGACGCTGAAAATTATGATATTTTAACATATTTTTTTTTAGACCTCAGCAGAATTTTTTAAAATTGTCCTTTATTAAGATCCAGAGATGGTTTATTTACAGAACCAACTTTCTAAGACAGGGAGACATCTTTCTGAGTCATTCCTTTAAGGAACAGGGACAACATAAAAAGATAATAGATGATCATGACAGGCTTTACTCATAGATCAAAATCAATTAAATTCTTTCAAACAACAATCTTTTCCAACACAGATTTAAATTTCAGAAGTCTACAATTGATGTTTATACAATTTTTCAGTAGTCATTTCAGTGAAGGAATTTTCTATTTTCTTTGTCCGAATAGCTCAGCATGCAGGTATGTGTATTTCCAAAAACAAAAACTGATAAGCGCAAAGGAGAAATCAAAGCCAAAACAGGAAATAAAAAGCAAACAAAAGAAAAATATGTACATAGTATACAACGAGTTGTCATCAAGCAAAATATATTTTCAGAGCTTGGCCATTCACCGGATAGGTGTCAGGCTTCCCCTCTAGATTCTGCAATCGGAAAGAGTTGGGACCCAATTTCTCAGCAATTAAAAATGGTCCAAGCCATAAGTTCTGAAATTTCGTGTGCTCTCCCTTTCCCTCATGCGGTTTGTCCCATTTCAAGACCAGATCACCTACTTCAAAGTTCCTGTCAGAGGCAGAGTTAGAATCAAACCAGCTTTTGACCACTAGTTGATGCTGATCTAACTTGCGTTTAGCTTGGGCTCTTACCTCTTCTAGCTTCATCAAATCATTAATTCGGTTTTCCAAAGGGGGACAGTCTTCTTCTTGTATTTTTTGTGATAGCTGAAGTGAAGGGAGAAGAATGTGGGGTGGCAAAATTGCTTCTCTACCATAAACGAGAAAAAAGGGGGAGTTACCTACAACAGTTTTTGGTGTTACCCTATCATCCCAAATCGCGTTTAATAGTGCATTGTGCCAGTTTTTGTGATTTTCAACCACCGTTCTCTTGATGATTTTAATCAGATTCTTATTTGTTGACTCTGCCAATCCATTGCCTTGGGGGTAATAGCTAGCATAGTAGTTCAATTTAATTCCTTTTTCTAAAGCGAACTCACTCAACTCAAGAGATGAAAAATAAGAAGCATTGTTGAATACTAAACAATCAAGGATACCAAAACGAGTGATAATATTCGAAATTAGAAAGGCAATTACCTGACTGGTATTCACAATTCTTAATGCGGCAGCTTCAGACCACCTAGTGAAATAATCTATGGCTGTTATGATAAACTTATGCTGTTGTGAGGATGGCGGATTGATTGGACCTATGATATCAAGGCCCCACTGCTGAAAAGGAGAGTCTATTGAAATGGGCTGCAAAGGAAAGGTTGGTTTCTATAACTGCCCTGATTCTTTTTGACAAATAGTACACTTACGACACAAGGCATGGGTGTCTCTAAAAAGCATGGGCCAATAATAATCAACTCTCAAAATCTTATGGGCAGTGGTGTCACCACCAAAATGCCCACCAGCTTCTCTCGCATGCAACTCTAGCAAGACTTTTTCTGCTTCGTCTTTCTCAAGACAACGCATCAGCACGACATCAAAATTTTGACGAAACAGAATACCATTAACCAACTGAAAGGAGGTAGATTTTAATCTCAATGTGTAGGGGATGAATAGATTTAACATCAAATAATTACATAATTGTAACAATATTGATTTCAGAAAATTCACAAATTTCTTCTATATTGAGCAAAATAGTAAAATTTTTCAAATTCCTTTAATTGAGCATATTCGCATATAGATTTAACAACGAATATTAAATTTTTCTAACATAATAAAATCAATTACAAAATTTTAAATACCTGGGTCTGATGCTAATAACCCTCCATTTGTCTTCTTTCCTTCTTCACCGCTGCTGCACTGTGTAAACACTGCCCAAAACCTAGTTCCACCCTGCCAACTAGGTAACTTCCTAGCTCCAGGATATCATATGGATATCCTGGCCCCCGTGCCCAAAACCTCCAGCAACCCCGGTGCCTGTACTGATACAATCCCACTCCCAAAACTCCACTCCTCTCTACAAATCCAAGAGCCCCCAAAGTCGATCCCCAATCTCCCGTCGAATGATCCTCTCGTAAACCTCCTTCCCTCCATATTCCTCCTTCACCAAATCATGCATTTACTTCCTTACCTATCCCTCGTTAATGCCCCTTATCCCTTCCTTTATTATTTCGTCCTCTCGTAATTAATAAGTTATCCCTTGTTGTGTACATAACCTTTTAATTTAAACAATATAACTTATTAATCTATTAAATTTAATACTCATGTTATTAAATGTAATAGGTAGTTAATTAATCAATTAATTAATCACATTACAACCATTAAATAAATTAATAATTATTTAATTAGTATTATTATACCTATCCTGTTTAATTAATACCATATTAAGACGATTAATCCCCTAATTAATTTTTACTTAATAATCCTTAAACATTTGTTCAACTAGGGTTGTTACATACACCCACCCTTCA
>ML784027.1:584262-597734 GCA_009831015.1 Picea engelmannii
CTGAAGACGGTTTCCACATCCGCACCATAGCTCTTATCTTAGGGTTCAATCCATAGACGAAGCGCTCTGCCTGTCATTGTTCATTGTCCATATACGAAACATATTTGATCAGTTCCATAAACCTGATCTCATATTCTTCTACAATTTTGTTTTCCTGTACTAAGGCATGAAATGCCCCTACCTGTTGTTCCTCGTAGTACGTTGGTAGATATCTCCTTTGGAACCTCTCCTCGAAAAGTTCCCAAGATATTGTGTCTGGGGTAAGGTGTAGTTGTCTTTCCAAGTTGCCCCACCAGTTCAAGGCGCTGTCTCTTAATTGAAAAATGGCAATCTTTGCCTTTGAGTTGGACGCATAGTCCCTTAAGGCAAAACACCTTGTCATGCCTTCCAACCATGCTTCCGCGCGTTCACTGGCGCGACCCCCGACAAAATCTGGAAGTTTGATCTTCTGCAATTCTCGCGTGATGTCTTCAGGTGGAGGTCCTCCCCCTGAATCCCTTGATGCTTTTGGATTACCCGTTCCAGACGGTGGGGGTTCCACTTTAGTCCCTGCCGGTTGTCGCCCCTTTAAAGTCTCATTGATGGCTTCCAACGAGCATAGTATGAGGGCTAGTTCGGGCGATGGTGGTGGTGGCACTGGCGGTGTTGGCGGTGCTTGGGATGACGCTGCCCTGCCTCGACTCCTTCGAGTCCTGACCATCCTGTATGCTTTAACCTGCATCACCCCAAAGTTGTCAAGGTGAGTTCAAGGATGTTTCAAATTGGTGCTACTCAAACTAGAAACAGGGTTAGGCGTAAGTTTTCTTTACTTGTCTGTAAACAGACATTACTCCATTAGGGGATTGTCTAGGTTAGGGTTAGGATTAAGCATCTAAGCTTGATTTCTTCGCACCTATGAAAAAAAAACTATTGGTTCCCTTGCCCTGTAGCTATGCTAGCCTTGGACCATACTCGCCGCTTTCTATGCTTACTCTCCTAGTGCATATGTCGCCTCCTTCCCACTTGTCCTAGTCTAAGCCCTTTTTTTTAACTTTTCACATACAACTTGATTAAAGTGACTTCCGACCTTATGTTGATTGATTTACGCCGAAAGGCGTACACCTATTGACAATGGGCACAATTAATGATCGTTTAATCTTATTTAACCTTAAACCATTATCTGATGGCTATGCATTGAAGATGCTGGCATATTCTTAGTCATCCTCCAAAATCAATGGGTCAAATTTATTGTTCATAACTTTCTTGCATTTATCAAGGCATTCGTTAACATGTTTACTTTTTAACATTTACCTAATCCCATTAAAAATTTGTTGTAAGGATATATAATTACAACGTTTAAATGATTAAATAGGATTAAACCATGGCATCTAAATAATTGTCCACAACTACCAACCACGTTTCAGTGTTCACCAACGCTATGTACCTTTCGACATTAGTGTTCTTCTTAAGACGCTTCGCTTGGTGGGGGTCTAGGGTTCAAAACCCATGGACCCCAAAACATTTTAATTTAATTAATTAATCATAATTACTTTTAATTAATTAATATACTTAGTTTTAATTTGTTGTGTATATTATATTATTATTACTGGTTTTTTTTAAAGGCACATACGTGGTGCGTTGGTGTTTGGTTGTTCCTTAAGGCTTAGGTAGTGGGTGGTCTTGGGTTCAAAACCCATAGACTCCAAAACAGTTTTAAATCTTTAAATAACCCTTAGGATTTAATAATCTTTAAATCTTTATAACATTATTTGTTGTTTTTTTTTAAAGATCTAAAACATATATAACATTTAAACATTTACTAACATATATTTTAAACCTTTTTTTTTTTTTCTTTATTAGATATTTTTCCTTATCCTCATTTTTTTTTTGTTAATAATTTAATTAATTTTTTTTTTACGATTTAAACCATTGAAATTTAAATTTAGTAAAATTTAAAAGTTAATTTAAATAAGTAATAAATAAATATAAAATTAAATATAAAATTAATTAAAAAAAATAAAAAATCAAATCGGGCACGCATGAAGCCCACATGCCCACTTTGCTTCCTCCAGATCCCTCATATCTAACCCTAAAACCTTACACCTGGCAGCTCTTCGAACCCTACGCGTCCTTCAAACCTAACACTCCATCACTGTCGCCTCTCTCCTCTGCGGCCTCTCGCCTCTTTCCTCTGCTCTTGGCACTGGGGTTGGTCTGGTTGTTAGTGATCAAGTCGATCAACTCCTGATTTTGCTACTCATGCTGCCGCTGCAAGGCATATTTTTTTTTTTCAGTTGCCCTGGTTGTCCCGGAAAAAGATCCGTGTGAAGCTAATTATGAGGTTGTTTTGCGACTGCTGAGTTTGTCTGATTTATATTTGACACACTCTTTTCAGGTTCAAATTTATCGTTCACCTTTGCCCCTTTTTTTTTACGCTATCCAACTTCACATGGGTAGTCCACATTTATCATTTATGAACCTTGTCTCGGTATAGCTTCTTGAGGTCTGAAACTCGGCCAGTACCCTTCTCTACTAGTTTTTGCATATTACGAGGCCTAATGCCAGGAACCATTTGGAGGTCTACAGTTTCTGGTGTTCAGTGGCTTTGAGCAAACCAGGCTATAGCCTTGCTGGAGCATTCGGGCTGCAGGTAAAGTATCTCGCATTGAAGCACAAGAATAACAAACCGACGAATTCGTCAGTTTCTTCTGAGATGATGAAGCAGTTGTGGTAATAGTGGCAGCGGAAGTGAAAAGGGTGGTTAGGCCCATTGATTGTTGTTTAATGATTTGCATCATTCAACTTATTTTCCCTTGTTGTTGCTTCTTCTATACCAAAATTCATGCCTGCTTGTCATTCATTTGTCGACCATCAAAGTTTTTACAAATAAAACACCAAAATTTCGCTTGAGGAAGCGCACACTGTTTTTCCCATACCGATTGACTGACATCGTGGAAGTGGAGTTATAAAAAACTGAAGAGGGAATTAATAACGGTGTTGGGGAGTGCAAGTGGGGTATAACATTGCGCTGATCATCCCTCCATTGGTGTTTGTGTTATTTATGGTATCGCAAGTGAGGAGGAGCATCAACAAGTTAACTCACGCCCGATCATCCATTATCGCCTCTTACTATGCCGTCCTCTGGGTGGTCGCTCTTCTCAATCTCCTCTGGTGCCTGCTTCAAGTATGGCAGGATTCTCCTGGGCAAGCAACTGCATGGAATGTATTGTCTTTGGTAACAAGATTTGGGATGCTGCTGTTGGAAGTCAGCGTTTTGGTGTTTTTGCTACAAGGGAGTTATGTTAGTGGATGGGATGCTTTGATGCACACTCTCATTCTCTCAACCACTATTGCTAGTGTTGATACAATCATTAAGGCGATATACATATTTGGTTTTGGTGTTCCATTGTTCATTGACAACAATGATACAGGAGATTGGTAGAAATGGGATTTATGGCTTTCTTATAAACTCATATTTGTTGCAATCTATGCTTCCATTTTATGCCTCCCTCACACCAAATGGCACAACAGATTACCAGGTATTTTTTTTCTTTTTGCTACTTTAGCGGTATTATAATGTTGATGCAATATAAAATTATTGTCAATCAATTCATAATTTCAGAATGTGTTAAATTTTCATTTAAAAATTGTCCATGTCATATGCTTGGTCATAAGCTCAAAATTATTATATTTTTAATTGTTATACGAACTTATGTCTGTGATAATATCCATTTAGGTCTCTGTCTAATACCATCTGGTCAATCATTTGTTTTTTTTTCTTCTTCACTCTCATTTCAATGTTGTGTCCTGCGTTCTGTAATGTGTCTGTTATCGCTCATGCTTTCTTAGTGATTTCTCCATGGATATTTTAGACAAGGGACATTCTTGTTGATTCTTGATATGTTGTACATTAGTCTACTGTCTATTCATGCTAAATAGTAATTCATATGTTGTTCATGTCTTTATGTTTTTTTCATTCATCATGTACTATTTGTTCATTGTCTAATTATGAATGTTGTGAGCATCATGAAAATCTGTTTGACTATGTTTGTTGTCAGCATCATAAAATTATAAGCGTGCGCTAGTGATTGCCTATGTGGAATTATTAGAAAGGAGATGTAGCAGCCCTAGTAGCTTGTTTTACTTTGGTAAATTTGTTTTTTACATTTTCAATTCTTGTTTCATTTATATATATTTAGATTTGTTTATATAATCAAATAATAGTGCGTTTGGTCTGCAGGTTAGGCGTAGCTGGAGTTGGAGCTGGGAACTTGGCCCATAGGCCCATATTTCAAGCTAAGAAGCTCTAATAGCATGTGTAGGGGCCGAATATATTTAACATCAAGTAATTACATAATTGTAACAATATTGATTTCAGAAAATTCACAAATTTCTTCTATATTGAGCAAAATAGTAAAATTTATCAAATTCCTTTAATTGAGCATATTCGCATATAGATTTAACAACGAATATAAAAATTTTCTAACATAATAAAATCAATTACAAAATTTTAAATACTTGGGTCTGATGCTAATAACCCTCCATTTGTCCGCTTGCCTTCTTGACCGCTATTGCACTGTGTAAACACTGCCCAAAACCTAGTTCCACCCTGCCAACTAGGTAACTTCCTAGCTCCAAGATATCATATGGATATCCTGGCCCCCGTGCCCAAAACCTCCAGCAACCCCGGTGCCTGTACTGATACAATCCCACTCCCAAAACTCCACTCCTCTCTGCAAATCCAAGAGCCCCCAAAGTTGATCCCCAATCTCCCGTTGAATGATCCTCTCGTAAACCTCCTTCCCTCCATATTCCTCCTTCACCGAATCATGCATTTACTTCCTTACCTACCCCTCGTTAATGTCCCTTATCCCTTCCTTTATTATTTCATCCTCTCGTAATTAATAAGTTATCCCTTGTTGTGTACGTAACCTTTTAATTTAAACAATATAACTTATTAATCTATTAAATTTAATACTCATGTTATTAAATGTAATAGGTAGTTAATTAATCACATTGCAACCATTAAATAACGTAATAATTACTTAATTAGTATTATTATACCTATCCTGTTTAATTAATACCATATTAAGACAATTAATCCCCTAATTAATTTTTACTTAATAATCCTTAAACATTTGTTCAACTAGGGTTGTTACACAATGCTCTTCTTTTAGTGGGATCCAGGTGATGGGGGCTGACCCATGTTCAAGACAGAATGTAATATCATCATACCAAGGACTGACAAAGTTTTGTATACAACATATTACATTTTGATTGTGTTGTCCTAGGTTTGACCTATCGTTTTCTTCTTGCTGTCCCGCTGTTGAATCAACAACTAACTTGCATAACCCTTGGCCTCTCACTATTTGAGCTAGGGTAATTTCTATGTCGTACTCCTGCAAGGAGGTAACCCAGTTATCCCTCTTTTCACCTAGTTCTTTCTGCACTAACAGGTTCCTGACGGCTGGATAAGGGACAATAATCTTTGTCCTGGATTTCAAAAGATAAGACCATAAGTGCTTGAATGCTTTGAAAACAGCGTAGGCTTGTTGATCTACCGCTGGGTAATTAAGTTCCACGCCTTTGAAAGTAGAGCTCATAAAGGCAATGGGTACTTCATTGTTTTCGACATTCTTTTGAGTTAGGACGATGGCGTAGGAATGGTCAGAAGAAAAAGTGTAGAGCGTGAAGTCTTGGGAAAAGTCGGGGCTCATGAGAGAAGGAGCGTCTACTATGGCCTTTTTTATTGCATTAAAATCTTGATTTTCTAGGGGTCCCCAGTGATATTGTGTTTTTTCTTAATTAGGTTCTGCAAAGACCTGACCATTTCGCAGAAACTGGGGACAAATCTCCTCACGAAGTTTATCTGGCCTAAGAAAGACTGCATAGACTTTTTAGAAGTAGGAGGGGGAAGTTTCGAGATGAATTGAGTCCTTTCGGGGTCGATAATCATCCCTTTGCTTGAAACAATAAATCCTAAGAGTTTACCCTGTTCTACTGCAAAGATGGATTTTTTAGGATTCAAGGAAATGTCGTATTTACGACATCGTTGTAGAACGACTCTTAAATGAGCTAGATGATCGGTTTTGTTTTTAGAAAATACAGTGACATCATTTAAGTAGACTATGACAGACTGATTGATTAAGCCTCGGAAAGCGATGTCCATCACTCTCTAGAAAGTGGCACCAGCATTAATCAATCCAAAGGGAATTTTTCGATAAGCGTAGGTGCCCCATGGAGTGCGGAAGGTAGTTTTAAGTTGGTCTGAACGATACATCAGGACTTGGTTATACCCTGAGAAACTATCCAATAAAGATAGCCTCTCAGAACCAGATACCTGTTGAAGGATCTGTTCCATGGGTGGGACAGGATAGTTGTCTTTATCAGACAATCTGTTAAGGTTTCGAAAATCGACACATAGTCGGATTTCCCCACTTTTCTTCCGAACAGGGACAAGGTTAGAAACCCATTGAGTGTGCCTAACAGGGAAAATTATCTTATCATTTAGGAGCTTATTTAATTCTTTTTTGACGGTCGGTTCGAGCTTAGGGTGCATTTTTCTTAATTTTTGTTGAAAGTGTAAGGTTTGGGGTTTAATAGGAATGACGTGTTGTATGATGTTAGGGTCGAAAGTTTTAAGGTCATCATACGTCCATGCAAAGACATCTTTAAATTCTTTAAACAATTTAATAAATGCAACTATTTCTTTTTCAGAACATCCTACCCCTAAATTAATGCACTACGGATTGTCATTAGTTCCTAAGTTTAATTTTTCATATGATAACGAGGAACTATTGGTTTTACAGTTGACTGACTTTGTGAATTTATCTTGAAGATCATTAAACTTCTCTAATCTAACTACAGATTTAGAGATCGAATTTACCATGTCCGATGAAGATTCAGGAGTTCTCGGATCTGGTATTACCGTGAAATCGTGCAAATTGTCATCGTGGGTGCATTCGTCTATCACCACACCTTGAAAAGTTTCTTCCATATGCAGGAAGCTAATAATCTGCTGATCATCGTCGAAGACTCTCCAGTTCATGATGTTTTCGGGAATGAATGGCCTAAACAACAGTTCGACGAAGAATGTGTCTGGGAACAAGCCTTCTACAGGAAAGAGTTTGGAAGCTACGTTAGCTAATAGATCAGCTTCAAAATTATTCAATCTAGGAATAGAATTTATATTGAAAGCAGAAAACTTATTCATTAAATTCCATACCTCGGATTGGTAGCTTTTAAGATGCAGAGATAGACAGTGGATAGAATCTCTTACCTGTCTAACCATGATTTTGGAATCGCCAAAGATAGTCAAGTTTTGAATGTTCATGTCTAAAGCTTTTCCGAGACCCTGCAGTAAAGCCTCATATTCTGCTGTGTTATTAGTACATTCAAATTCTAGCCTACATGCAATCAGGGTTTTGTTACCTGCCGGATCAATAATAACGCAGCCTGCACCAGCTCCTTCTTTGGACTTTGACCCGTCAAAATAAAGAGACCAAATTTGATTTTTATCAGGTGTATGAGACCATTGTGTAGAGGCTGTTGGCTGCACATATGCTACAATCTCGGATTGTTGTTCTGGGTTGGTGATAGCTGAAGTCTCGGCCATGAAATTGCCAAAAAATGTATCCATCCCTTGTATTTTGGGTGAATCAGCAGAAGGTGTAAATGGTTCGTTGGGATCATTCAAATCTGTGACTGTGAACTTAAGGCAACATTCACAATTTACCTTGATTTTGTTGGGCTTGTCGTTCTCTGGAAGCCACAGGTGAGACCAATCTGTCGCGAAATAGCCGTGTAGTTGCTCCGACCAGTCCCTGCTTAAAAACATACCATACACTTCTGGAATATCCACAACAATAATATCAATGACTTGATGAACCTTGGGGTTAGACGATAATCTTATAATCACATTCCTTAATTCGCCTACAACTTTAACACTAGTTCGATCAAGTTGTATGATTTTTAAAGTGGATGGTTCAACTTCAACGTTAATCTTCTGACACACAGACCATGGCATCACATTGGATGACGCTCCTAAGTCTACCATATAATTGTGCACGTTTCTATTAAAGATTTCGAAAGTTAACAAAAATGGAGGTACATTTCTGCGAGTACTAAGGGTGGTAGTTTGTGGCTTTTTACTCGCATCTTCTAAAGCTACTTTAACTACATTATTTACATTATTTACAAGAGGGCTTCCTTTATCATGAGGATCAGGATTGTTCTTAGCAGAAGTCTTCGGAGGAACTTTGTTCTGAACAACCTTGTTACTGCTTGAATTACCATTTTTGTCATTCTCTGCGATATTCTGTAACATTTTTTGTAGCAGAAATGGAAATTTCAATAACTCATAAACATAAATGTTAGCCCTTAACTTTTTAAGATCTTCAACTAAATCATAATCTAAGTTGGGGTTTACATGACTCTGTTTAGTCTCAGCTGGTTTAGATTTCTTTGGAGGCAAAGTCGTAGCATTTTCGGAAGAAGGTTTGTTTGTTGTCTTACTCCTAGTATTATAGGGATGTACAGTCTTGAAGTTAGCTTGAAAGATGCTATCCAAGAAGTGTCCAAAAATGTTTGGAGAAGAATCTTCTTCTTGAATTGTCTCTTGTTCAACTACCTCTTCAGGAATCTCAGGAGGCATCAAGTTATCCCGGGCTTCTAAAATTGTTTGAAGGGCGTATTGTAGACTTTCTAGGTTAAGACCCTCGGTAGCTGGATTAGGTCGGTTGGTGGGGAAAGGCTTCCTGAACGGGGGCTTGTAAGGCCCTTTGCTCGAAGAAGATTCTTCAGCTATCCTTTTCAAATCTATAACTTGATTTGACAGTTTTTTAACGACTTTAGTTAAGTTTTATAAATAAGAGCTTTCAGGTTGTGCTTTATTTTGAGCAGGTCTAGGGAGGATTTCGATATTCTTTTTGGAAGATGAACTAGTGTTTGTTTCATTGTTAGTAGAGTCCTTTAGACTAAGTATGTCTTTTTCAATCTGGCTGGCCTCCTTGAAGGCTTCTAACAACATGGCTTTCTTAGATCGTTTAACCCAAATAGCTATACTTTGATGCAAGGCTTTAGTATAGTATGCTATTATAAGGTTCTCGGTAGGCATGGAATCCATAGGGATTCAGTTTTTAAGTGTTAAGAATCTTTGATTAAAGTCTTTAACTTTCTCTTTTGGGTTCATTCTTAAGTTAGAAAGCTCAATCAATAGGACTTTTGGAGGGTTATCGTCTCCTAAATTTTCCAAAAAGCATGACTCAAACTTTTCCCAAGACACGATGGTATGAGGTTGCTAGGAAAAATACCATGTAGATGCATTGCCCTTGAAAGTATAGGGGAACAACCTATAGACTACGTCTTCATGCTCGACATTGCGGAGTATGATGGCTAACATAAACATTTTAATGTGATCTTCAGCGATCTGTTTAGAGTCAGGGTCAAACTTGGGAAGACACTTCTCCAGATGTTTGGGTAAGGGATGTTGAGCCCCAGGTACGGCTACTGCATCCTGGTCGAGCCAAGGTCTAGAAAGATTTTTTTGGTTGGCCATTGGTGTAGGCGGTGTGGAAGGCTGCAAAGGGGAAATGCCTTCGTCATAAGAGTCTTCTCCCGAAGAAGAAGGAGATGATGGAGGTGGTGAGGGTGGTATTCTAGATCCTCCTGCAACAGGAGTGAGGATTGGATCTATAGGGTTTATAGTGAGTTTAGTGCCTCCGAGTTGTCCTCTGATATCAGAGAAATCTAAAGGTTGGTCCAATGGTCGATTTGGTTGCCTCAAATGGGCTAAGGCACTATGTGTTCTTATGAGAGATTGGTGAACAATCTCTTGTATGTCACCACCTATAGGATTTGGGGTCGCTGGCTCAACTATGATCCGTGGATCGTCGTTTGATGTGTTTGCTGTTTGAGGGGGGATGTTTTCATTCGAATGACTTCTTGTCACTATAGGTGAGAGATTAGGTGGTGGAGGAGTCTTACGACTACCTCGTGCCATTAATAAATTTCAGGCCCTCCTTCTAGCGCCATTTGTTGACGGGCAAAAAAGAACACTCGCCAACTGGAAGAGTGGATCCGGTCCGAGGTTGTATAAATAACCCAAGCCATTTGGGATGACCCACCCTAATGGGTTTAGCGGCTTCGTTAGCCAATCTGATTCCTAGGAAAACAAATGAAAACTACACTAAGGAACTAATCTAAATGAAAAAAATAATTAAAGAAAACTAGATAATAAATCTAAAATACATATATACAATCTATTACCTAAATTATACAACAATGATTCTATAAAATTAAATGTTCGATTATCAACAGAATCAAGTCCAATTACAAATTGTACAATATTTACAGATTACATATTTAAATGAAAACCTGCAAAAGTCATTTGTAATTTGTCCTAAGACAACGAAACTATTGTTTTTTGATTTTTATAATTTTATGAGAAAGAAATTAAATAAAAACTATCTAAGCTAAGAAACTAAAATAATAACTCTAACTACAAATCTGAACTATACATATATCTATCTAAACTACTTATATTATACTAACAAATTAACTATCAAATAACAAATAACAATCTGACCTGAAGTAATGCTTCAGGCTTGTCCTGTATGCAGTAGTTGATTCAGCTATTCAGTGGGAGGAAACCCGCACCGGATTCTCCACAAGCTTCTCGTAAACTAGAAGCAGTTGTTCTCTTCAAATATAAATGACAGGACAAACAAGACATAAAAAATTACAACAATCTTATAATTTACAAATCATCGCAGTCAGATAAATCATTGTGCAAAATTTGTACATAACAATTCAATTAATGAAAAAGATAAACCTGTATTCATTAAATTGAAATAGAGTGATTGTTGTATTTTTAAATAAGAGAGATAAGATATGGACAACGTATAAATCAAATCACATCAACGTGCAATGAATCATGATAGCTAAATTAGTCGATAATTAATCGCAAACTAATATGAGGAAAACTTGAAACAAAAGTTTGATATATTGAAAGCGAACGCTGTTACAAGACATCAACTTTCATCCCAGTCTGTATTATTATAAATCCATAGTCTGGTTCTCCCAACAGTGATGATGATCCTGATAAAAAAATAACCAGTATTTAAAGACCTCCCACAGGGTAAAACACCCCTGTGGGAATTATCAAAACAGTTTACAAAAATCTGGGGATAATATCCCAAGTCCCTATTTTTGCCTATGACTAACAACTGAGAACTATATATAAACTACTACAGCATGTCCCATTTGTCAATGAAATTCATAGGTACCTATAAGTAGACAAGAATACAGAAGTTTAGATATTGTTTTATTGATAAATTGACAAAAATCTAATTTTTAAGACTAGCTACAGAATCTTGCGATTCTGTAGCTGGTCTAATTTGAGCATAGAATCCTTTTAAAATCAATCCAAAACTTAAAGAATTATATTCAAACTATTAAACAAATATTTAATTTCTAATTGGAAACCAAACGAATTATTCAAATCAAAACTTCTAAGCTAATTTGAGAGCAAACGAAATCATGTTTGAATCTATTTTAACCAAAACATGATGTAACCGATCAAGCATATTTTTCATGCAATAGTTTATGTCAACTCAACACTTAACAAAATTGTTGTTGAATCAAAACGAAATTAACAAGATCGTTTAAATCCAAATTAACTTTGAATCCATCGTATTATGCAAGCGAATGTGCTAATCAAGGCACGTAGCATTGTTTGTGAATCAAATCAAACAGGAATGAATTGAACCGATTTAAGATCGACACAATCGTTATGAAAAATCAAAACATAGCCATGTCCGAATTTAGCAAACAAATCTTGTGTGTAGGTGGAATATAATCATAATCCAAAACAAAAATATTGATTCAATCCAAAACAGAATCGTTCCTGGTAAATCGAAGTCAACAAGATTGTTTAGAAACAAACAGAACTTAATCGAAATCAAACCCAATCGACTATCCATACAAAATTGTTTCAAAAAGCAATCCAAACAAAATTGGAAACAAATCAATCATTTATACTAAACTGAGAATAATAAAATCTCATTAACTAAATCATAGCTGTTTCCGAGTTTATCAAACAAATTTCCCACTCATGATTCATAACGAAATTGTTTTGGTAAAAGGAAAGCAACAGAATCATTTTGAATCAAAATGAACAGAGCTATTGAAAGCAAATCCAATCGGTTATATTAATCCAAACCAACTCATAAAATGAAATTAATATTGAAATTCATACCTCAGTAGTAAGAAAAGGATTCGATCATGATAACTTGGAATTGACGAAGGTCGTTGCTACTTCGACGTTCCTGAATACAATTGAACTGATGGTTTTTTGTTTCTTTTTGTTGGCTTGAAGCCTGTCTCTTTCTTTTGACAGCACTGTAACTTGCTCCTCTAACAATTTGATCTTTGATTGCAACAAGGGAACATCGGTGTAATAACATTCTGTCCAAGAATTACATTGGATGCATAATGGTTGCTCGAGCTTTGACATCACAGGCGAGGGTTTGTTCAAGTTACCAGTGGTTTCCTTGTGCAGCTTGATTCCCCGGTAGTTTGGGTCGTTTTTGAGGCACGGGGGTAAGTTGGAGACATAGTCATAGGTTTTCTTAGAGCATAGGCCATGAGAATAGGGGTACTCCTCAGCAAGCAATCATTCAATATCGAAGTCCGAGTCTTCACTCAACACTATGGGCTTTTGGTCAACGTTTGGCTTGGGTTTGTTCCTAGCGTATCTCGATATCAATCGGGCATTTTTCTTTCCCCTATTGTTGACAATAGTATTATTCTTACCTTTCTTTCTCATAGGCTTCTTAACAGCCTCAATATTGTCTTTAGTACATGGGTTGGCTATGGCATCAGGTAGATCTATGTCAGGGCGATCCAAGGGTTTGACAGGGGGTAGAAGGATATGAAGTGGCACGACTGGCCCAACCAAAGTTTCTATAAACACAACCTTGTCGATTTGAGTAGACTCGGGATTGGAAAAGCCATTCCTAGACATGAAGGCTTGCCAACTATCACCATGAAGGCTCAAATGGTGGACGATAATGAGTTTAATCAAGCCGTGATGAAAAAGGATGCTATCAGCCTTCTCACGCTTGAATCTCTTAGACATCTTGTAAAGACTACGCAGGAGATAATGCGACATATTCAAAGGGTAGCCTATGAAATTCATCAATAACTAGAGGTGATACAGAAATACCAAGCCATACCGACCTTCACATGTCACAAACTGTTTAACAATTACCAAAAGATCGTGCCACCTAGGTTTGAGGGTAGAGATAGGCATACCTTTATCACAGGAAACAATCTTTCTTGATATGAATATGTTGTGGGGTATTCTACCCTATGGACTAATAAGCTAGGGCTCTAAACTTATACGCAGAAAATGACCCTTAAGACTTAACTTTTGACCTTCTACCCGAATCTGAAACCTCTTTCTTCACATGCATACAAGAGAAGAATAAACC
>ML784027.1:610605-648587 GCA_009831015.1 Picea engelmannii
CGCCCAGTGAGAAGTTAGGGCGCGGGTTGTTTGTTTTAAGTGGTTTTTTGAGGAAATACTCAGCATGGCTTTGGCTAGGAAGAGGCATGAGTTGGCCTGATGCCAGGTAAACCTGTATGGTGCATTTTAGGGTTATAACAGAATAGTAAAGGCCACGACACCTCATCTACTTTGAAATTTTAAAACCATCTTTGACCTGTAGCTGGCAGTCCTGTAGCCGAACTTAAGAATTCCTCATTGAGCTCAAGCTGTATGTCTCCGACTTTAGCCCTGCAACCGTCGAAGGTGAGGGCGAATTGTTGTGCAACCGAATGATTGAAACCCTCGAACCTCTGTATAAACACCAACCAACCACCATTTTCTAAATCCTTACGGAAATTATCGAATAGCAATAGAGTTTGGCTACCATTTGGCTCTATGCGCACCACTGGTGCCATAGAAAAGAGCACACGGTGAGCAGGGTGATCGGGCAAGGGTTCGAACAGAGCATACGTAGGGTCGATAGCTCACAGGCTTACCCAAAAACAACAGAGTTAACCCGGGATAGGGGGAAGGCATTAATGACCGAATGTGCGAAGGTGGTGGAGCTAGCTCAATCCATGCAAAACAGTCATTTCCCACAGTACAACTGATGGTGCATATAACGATTCAAATCACTATTGCATATGTTAAAAACCATGCCATTCAAAAAATCAATGAAATCTATGGTAAGTGGACCAAACATTTGCACAAGCAATAGTTTTAGCATAGTTTTAAAACCAAAACAATGATTCGAAATCAACACCAAGGGTTTGATCATGTCAAATATGTATGAAATGATTTATACCAACGGTCTAACCACAACGTCAATGTGTTTTCATGCAACCAATGTGTCAAAGAAATCGATGAAAGACCATAGAACATCAAAACACCAATGTATCAAAAACTCGATCATAAGGATATCATCATAGTCTTGTAAAAATGAAGTCATATTAACAATTAAAGAATTCCAAATGAGTAAAAATCCAGTGACGATTTTAATGTGACTTCGAAAACAAAGTTTTCACGCTTGTAGTCGTGAAAATGAGAACAAAGGTAAGTGTGCAAATGCACGAAATAATAATGTCGTTTTATTCCAAATATTGCGATGAAAATCAAGGGTTGCAAAACACTGGTGTAGGCAACTTATAAGGATAGTATAAAAATGCGAATTGGCTGCCAACACGACCTTGGATATAACACATTTTGTGGGTTGTTATCCCGCTTTCCTTCATTTTTGCACCACGGCGTTATTTCCTAAGGGAAAAAACACCCTTTATTAATAACTAATGTTAACGGGGTGGTCTTAAGAATCACTTCTCGTAAGTCTTTTACGTCTCTTTTTGCCCCTTCCTTACCGCCTTAGGACAAGGACCGTATGAGGTGAAGGTAGTCTCTACCTTATGTCAAGCTATCAAAGATTCTATAACCAACTTCACAATCAGATAGGTTGGATCTATCCCAACGAACATATTTTTCTTATACCACATATTCCCCTTCTTTAGAGTCCTTTTTCAATAGTTAGACCCACCACACCTGTTGTTAAATTGAAAGGATCTTCAAGCCTAGTTACATCATCCAGAAGCTATGTAGAGAGAAATATCAAGAAAAGAATGGCATTGATCACAGAGGCATGGGAAGTTTCGAAAAACATTGTTTCTTTTGGCTCGAGGGTGCATGCCTTCCAGGAATATTTGCAATATGACCTGAAGAATGAGCAAGGTTTCTACATCGATGTTGTACTACCCTTTGGAAATAAATTCTCTAAAAATATGGAATTAAGAATAAGAGAGGAGGAGTTTCCATCCGCAAGTCAGATAAAACAACTAAATGCTTCCTGGAAGAAAAATATTAAAAATTTGAATAATATTGTTCAAGCATGCAATGAAGCCATACTGAAAGGGGAAGAACTATTCAAGAGGCTCACAGAGATATACCTAGAAGGTAGTACTAACAAAGTAAAATACCCAAAATTAATTCTCAACTCATTGTTCCTAACAAAGCAATAGTTTGACGAACAAGTTGAGATTTTTAAAGGGTTATCAGTTGAAAATTTTTATAGTATACTCGAATATAATGAAGACGAAATAGACAATTGGCTAGTGGAATACTCCAATCAAGATATTGAAGAAGAATTACATGATATTTCCCTTGATTTAAGAGACTTGTAGGGTGAGTTATTCAACATCAAAATCCGCATGAGATAAACGTGGCACCAATGAAAAATTAAATTGAAGAATGGTTCAAGAAAGAAATCGAAAAATTGACCAACGAGGGGCAAGAAACAATTGAGATGGTTCCTGTAACCATTAATGAAGACCATAAAAATACAACATAAATCAAGTAAAGACACGAGAGACCATCATAGTAAGTTTATGCTGATCATATCTTTCTTTCATTATCAGTTCTTTCATCTAGTTACTTTGCTTATTTGACTAGAAAGGTTTAACCGAGGTCTGATAACTTCTCCTTTTCTTGTTTCCAGGTCTTGTTGTTTTTTAACCGCCCACCATCCTCCTTATACAAGCTTAATTCTTGTTTATATTTTTTTTATGGTCCGCGGGAGCCCCAATCCCAGTCCTAAGGACAAATGCATTTTAAATTTCAAAGAATATGTAACACACTATATGTTTTTTTTTCAGAACTTTCAAGAGAGCTATTTTGGGATCAATTTTGATTGTGCTTTGTAACTCTAAGTTTTGAGTATAAAGTATTTGAGATTGATCTATCATTATCTTTATTTGAGCTACCCATGTTCACTCTGTTAAAGTTCTCTTATGCATGCAAACCATCTTATTTTTATTTTTACATGATTAGAAATATTTAGTTTAACTATGATGGATGTGAGGAAATTTTGTCTATCTTTTCAAAATGTATGAAGTGTGCGGTTCTTGGTCATTTCTCAGGAACTTTCTTTAAAAGAAAAAAAAAGTTTTTATTTCATGTTATTATTTTATTTCTTTGATTACCACGAAAAACTTCTGCAAAGTCCCATATTCTAAATATTTAGAGTCCCAAGAAAATCTTAAAGAGGAATACCACCTCTATAAAAAGGCAGGGAGATTTACATCATCACGAGGTTGTTGTTTCAGTCCTAACAGATTCAAGTGTCAACAACGATGTGGTTCCATAGGACATAGTTCCTGGGGTCATAGTTCCTGGAGTCAAAGTTCCCTAGGTCATAGTTCGAGAGGTCATAGTTCAAAGGGTAATAGTTCATGGGGTCATAGTCCCACAAGTCATAGTTCCATAGGTCAAAGTTCCCAAGGTCAAGGTTCCTGAGATCATATTTCCTTAATTCAAATTTCCCAAGGTCAAAGTTACACAGTTCATAGTTCCATAGGTCATTGTTCCATAGATCAAAGTTCTTGGGGTCATAGTTCGAGAGGGTGTAGTTCGATAGGTCATAGTTCCACATGTCATAGTTCTAGAGTTCATAGTTCCAGAGGTCAAAGTTCCCGAGGTCATAGAAATTGGGGTCATAGTTCCATAGGTCATAGTTCTAGGGGGCATCATTCTAGATCTCATAGTTCTAGAGGTCGAAGTTCCCAAGATTAAAGTTCTTGAGATCGTAGTTCCTGAGGTCAAATTTCCTAAGGTCATAGTTCTAGAGGTCAAAGTTCCATGGGTCATAGTTCCAGAGGTCATAGTTCCACGGATCATAGTTCCACGGATCGTAGTTCCATATATCATAGTTCTAGAGATTAAAGTTCCAAAGAGAATAGTTCCACATATCATAGTTCCATAGACCATAGTTCCACAGGTCATAGCTACACAGGTCAAAGTTTCTAAGGTCATAATTCTAGAGGGCATAGTTCTAGAGGTCATAGTTCCTGGGGTCATAGTTCTTGTGGTCAAAGTTCCATAGTTCAAATTTCCAGAGGTCATAGTTCTAGGGATCATAGTTCCATTGGTCATAGTTCCATAGGTCAAAGTTACCAATGTCAAAGTTCACAAGGTCAAATATCCCAAGGTCATAGTTTTAGAGGTCAGAATTCCATGGGTCATAGTTCCAGAGTTCGTAGTTCCACAGATCATAGTTCCTGGGGTCAATATTCTAGAGGTTAAATTTCCAGAGTATGTAGTTCCATAGGTCATAGTTCCACCTTTATTTGGGTATTTTCCACCTTCATCCTTAGATTTTGTATATAGACAAGAAGGAGGAGGAAGGGAGGACCTCACAAGAGATGCCTTAAAATATGAATTTTTTTTTGAGAAAATTAGGTAGATCCATTTGCAAGTATAGGATATGTTGAGGAAGTCACAAGAAAATTACAAGGATGGACATGACCAACACAAAACAAAGAGAACATTTAGAGTGGGAAATAGAGTATGGCTACAAATGAATAAGGAAAGATTGTAGGGTCCTGGTAAGAATATCAATGCTTTGTGCTATGGTCCTTTTGAGGTATTGGAAAAGGTGGGGGATAAATCCTACAAATTCATTCTACCCCACACACGTGCATTTACTTAGTAGTGAATGTGGAGAATCTCAAACTCTATGAGATTTCCATGTTGGATCAGGAGGAGAAGGTCCTACCTTCCATATAGGAATTAGCTCCAGATGCCCAGGCATAGTTCACAGAGGGCATATTTTTGCAGAAGAGTTCCATAACTAGAAGACATGGGCATCGTGACCTTTGGAATATTGGGTTGAAAGGGAAAATTTCGAGCAAAGAAAAGTGGTAATCCAGGGAGAAGATAGAGGAAACATTTCTTCACCTCATTTAGTTCCTAAACCAAAAATCAATATTTAAATGGACTATTGATTGTTTCTCCTATCGATAGGATAGAGATCAATCATCTACAAAATCTGAAGCCTCTAATCTCCAATATAAACTAGATTAAAAATAATAAAAAATATTAACAACTTTAACAAGTTTGTTACAAATGATCATTCATGATCAATAAATATTGGAGAAAGAAACTAAAACTTTACAAAATAAATAACATCCCAGATCTCTTATAGTGTAATCATCATGTCTGTCATCCATCCGAGTGTTACAAAGACCTGAAAAAAGACACAAAAAAATAATATCAAAATCTATTTAACTAATTTAAGACTAGCTACATAATCTTCGATTATGTAGCTAGTTTATCACAACCAAACGTGTTATTTGAAAACATTATTCAATAAAATAAAATGACATTTAATTACACATAATTAAGCATTTGAAAGGTATGGATGATATACTTTATATCCTATGATGACATTAAAATTTGTTAAATATTTTATAACCACATCTTCAGGTTGCTTAGACCTTCTAACTGTGCAAACTATGGACTTCTAGGCTTTCAAGTTTTGTTTATAATTATCATTTTCTAGCTCCCTGTTTTGCATCGTGACCTGATTCAAACACATTTGTAGATAAGGAATGTTACATTAATACCTCTGTGCCCAAGCGAGACAATCATGGAAATGATTAGGATCTATGTCAGGAACCAAATATTGTTGTTCCTTTTTTGAAAAACCCTCCTTGGCTTTTAAATCAGACTGTATGCTAGAGAATCCTTTACAATATTGAAGGCAAGGAGGTAAGTTTGAAACAAAATCATATTCCATATGATCTTCTTTAGATGAATCCTGGTCTATCATAATAGTAGGGATAATATCATCTTTGTATTTATTTTTATTACTTATCAACCTGGAGATGACTCGACCAACCATTTTGTTCTTGAAATCCACCTCACTATTGAATCATGATGGTTTACCCTTTGTATTTAATTTTTCTTCTCTAACAGGGCTCACAGGCTGTGGTTGGATCTTATTCATAAATCGATCCTTTAAATCAGAAACCACCACTTCTAGTGATTTCTTGGGGAGAAATTTCTTCTTTTTAAATGTTGCCCGTGTCACCGGTAAGGATACATCTTGGAATTTAGATAACGAAATAGGTGTTTCACCAATTTGAATTTCGATTTTTAATTCCTGTGATGGAGATTGTAGAGGTAAAATCCCTTCATCATTTTGTACTACACCCACTACAAGGTTATTCCTCAAGGATAGAAAATTATTTCTAATAAGAAAATTTTCCCAATTATCCCCAACACTAACCAAATGACATTCGACCAGAGTTATGATAAAGCCATGATGAAAGAGACTGGTTTGGGGATTGCTAATCGGACGTTGATAAAACCTGGCCATTTTTTGGAGGCTTCAGAGAAAATAAAAGGGTAAATTTAGATGAAACCCCAGAAATACCATGAGAAAATGTATGTGGAAGTAGAAAATCAAACCAAAATGACCTTCACAGGTTATAAATTGATTTATAACCATCAAGAGGCCATGCAATTTAGACTGGAATAATTCTGGGGGTAATTCTTTGACATGATACTTCGTTTGTTTAGATGCTAACAATGACCACCAAGGGATATTTTCTACCTTAATATTCTTGAACCATTTATTTCCAAAAGCAGAGAGACCAATGGCTCTAGAAATAAAAACCTCATCAACCTGAAACTGCATATCACCGAATTTTACCCTCACGCCATCAAATGTTTTGGAAAAATTCTTGGCTACATATAAGTTAAAACCCCTAAATGATTGAATGAAAGGTAGCCACCTAACCAGGGCGAGTCTCTCATTGAAACCATCATAACATAGAAGGGTTTGGTGGTCATTAGGTTCAATCTTAACGATAGGAGCCATAACAGAGACAAAATGAAGAATAATGAAATGAACTTTGTAAGGATGACCAGAATGAGAATTGAGTGGGGTAAAGAGATAAGTTTCAAAGTGAGATAGGTAACCATACCTGGCGCTAAGCGAGATGTGCATAAGATGAAAGTATTCGATTATCATTGATTTGGAATATTGATTTCCATCGTCCGAGCAAAGGACATGCATGGTCTGCATAGTAAAAATTAGCTAGCAATTGTTGTTCACCATGAAACCCTAGTCTGAAACCTGAGAAACTTCCTCTGATGTGATCATAATGGAAATAAAAATCTAGAAATTTTGGTGAGGAGTAAGGGTTATCATAAATGATCATGATAAGGCATAGGTTTTGATGTAATGATGAGTTTTTTTTCCAAGCACTTAGATTTCACCAAAGTATTTCACAACGTAATGATTTTCTTAAGTTCAGATATAGGTCGATATGTCCAAAAAAAATAAAAAAAATCATATGTATCCATTTTATTTACCTAGGAAATAATTAATGTTTTAAATGAAACAATAATTAATAGATCATTTCTCATAGGTTACAACTAAAAGAAACAAGAAATCCTTTTAAATTATGCATGTGATAATCACATATCAAGTTCCTTCTTAGTTGTTGCTAGACAAAAGATGACTAAATTCATGCTTCTTAGTCACGAATTTAGAGAAGGGTAACAAACATCAAGTCATGAAAAATAAAAATGAAAAATCAAATGACAGGCAAAACAAACCTACACTTTCTGATCTATTAGTTTGAAGAATCCACTTGCTTGGAACTGAAGCACACGATGTAAATAAAATGCTTCGAATAGAAACATAAAACAAGAGACTAGTTGGGCTGCCAACAAATGGCGACTCACTGGGTGAAGAAGTTATATCTGACCTGTTAAACTTTCATCACAGGGAGATAAGGATGAGACTTGAAAATGATTTTAGGATTCTTTGAAACAAAACTCTTTTAAAGTTACACAATACTAGGATCAACTCAAATTTATAGCATATTACCATGTTTATAATAAGAATAATTGTTTTTTGAGAACTACAACATGAAACTATGTTTAATCAAAGGGTAACGATGTTTATGTAAATGAATTCAATACCGTTGATAGAGCCACTGCTTCTAGCAGGTGTTTATAGCCTCGACAAGGATGTCATTTAACCAACTGAAATACTTTGTTCCCATTCAATAGATATATACTCATGATATATAGTTCCAAAAAAAGTTTTCCTATAAGCACATACCTGACATATCTTCAACTCGACATTTCTTCGTTGCCAGCGGGCCTATTCAGTACCCCGACGAAGTTATCTTGGTATCATGTGTGTATTTACCCACTGCCAGCAGGCTTGTTCAGTACCCCAACGAGTTTACACATTTCCCACACTTACGTGTTTTCAACCTTCTTGTGTCATATTTAAATAATATAATTGGATATTTACCAAAGACAAAGAAGGCGGGGTGGTACTGGAGATCAATTATAGTACAAGTACATTTTACGATCATTTATTTCTTACTTTAAAACTGGAAAGTTTCCTCATGTTTTATAGAGATATAGAATTTATGTTTAAGAAATATCCTAAAGCATGGGAAATCCCTTGGCAGTTATCTTTTATGAATTAGGACAGTGTGAAAAGTCTAAGGATTATCGTAATTCCCAAGGATTTTAACATATTTCTAGTGAAATGTTTTGGACAAACATTTGCAGTAAATATTTCATAGTGATCAAATTTCTCATAATCTGATGAACTTAACCTTAGTATTAGAAAATTTCTGAACTATTTCAAATTTCTTTCAAATTATAAGTCTTGAAAAGAATGCTCCCTTTGACAATTACTTTTGGTTGAGAAACAAAGTAACTCAAACATAGAGAAAAAAAAATGAGATAATTTTTAAACACAACAAACAAAAACAAACCATCTGTATAATATTTATAGGGTATATGATCTCAAATGATTAAGTAAAGTATTTTTTGAGGGCCTACCCATTCACTGGGAGATTGTCTGATTTCCCTTCTAGATTTTGTAGATGAAAGGAGCTAGGACCCAGTTTTTCTGAGACAACGAACGGTCCCAACCACAGATTTCAAAACTTGGTGTGTTCAACTTTATCCTCGTGTACCTTATCACATCTAAGACTAGGTCTCCTACATTGAAATTTCCATTTGAGGCTGAACTTTCATCAAATGAGATTTTAACAATATGTTGGTGCTGATCTAACTTACATTTAGCCTGTGTTCTGATTTCTTCGAGTTCAGGTAAAGAATTTATTCAATTTTCTAGAGCGAGACATTCTTCTTCCTGAACTCTTTGGGATAACTGAAATGAGGGTAACAAGACATTAGGAGAAATAATAGCTTCTTGTCCATACACAAGGAAGAAAGGGGAGTTTCCGATTAATGCCTTCAGGGTTACCCTGTTAGCCCATATTGCATTATATAGGGCAATGTGCAAATTCTTATGATTATCCGACAATGTTCTTTTCAGAATTTTAAGTAAATTTTTGTTTGTTAATTCAGCCAAACCATTCTCTTGGGGGTAATAGCTAGCATAATATTTTAGCTTGATTCCTTTTTCTAGGGCATACACATTCATGTCTAATGAGGAAAAATAAGAAGCATTGTCAAATACAAGACATTCTGGTATCCTGAAACATGTTATGATGTGAGAGTTTAAGAAATAAATAACCTGATTAGTGTTGACTACTCTTAAAGGCATGGCTTCAGACCACCTAATAAAGTAATATGTTGCTGTGAGAATGTACTTGTGCTGCTGTGAAGAGGTTGGATTAATTGGCCCTATAATATCAAGACCCCATTGCTGAAATGGTACATTGATTGTAACATGTTGCAAAGGAAATGCTTCTTTCTTTACTCGTCCAACATCCTTTTTACATATGGCACATTTGAGGGCTATGATATGGGCATCCTTGAATTGTGTGGGCCAATAGTACCCAACTCTGAGGACTTTTTGGGCAGTCGTTTCACCACCAAAGTGACCTCCTGCATCACCAGAATGTAATTCAGTCAAAAACTTCTCAGATTCTTCTTTTTCTAAGAAATGTAACAAAATACCATCACAATTTTTTCTGAAAAGAACATTGTTAATTAGTTGGAAAGGCACATATATGAGTCTTAGTGATCTTCTTTTTTTTGGATCAAGATTGAGAGGGGTAGTTCCATGTGTTAAATAAAAATTAATATCATCATACCAATAATTTGGCATGTTATGTGTACACCAAATTTGTGTTTCATGTGGTAATGTCTCGTCTGTTATTACTAGTTCATTTTCAAGTGAACTAACTGAATCAACAACTAATTTTCAAAGACCTTGACCCTTATTAATTTATGCTAGTTTAATTTCGATATCGTATTCTTGAAGAGAGGTCATCCAATGAGCTCTCTTCTCCCCAAGATCTTTTTGAACTAATAATTTTTTTACTGCAGGATATGGAACAATGACTTTAGTTCTAGACTTCAACATGTAGGGCCTAAAGTGTTTTACTGCTTTGAAAACAACAAAATATTGTTGGTCCACTGCAGGATAGTTTAATTATGCTCCTTTAAAAAAAAAACTCATGAATGAGATGGGGATTTCATTATCATCATTATTTTTCTGAGTAAGTACTGCAACACATGATCTATCCGATGCAAAAGTGTAGAGGGTAAAATCTTTAGTAAAATACAGACTCATCAATGATGGGGCTTCTGTTATATATTTATTGATAGTATTAAAGGATTGATTTTCCCGTGACCCCCATTTAAATACAACGTCCCTTTTTATCATATTTTGCATAGGTCTAACCATCTCAAAAAAACTAGTCACAAAGCGTCTTACCAAATTTATCTTTCCAAGAAAATATTGCATGGATTTCTTGGATGATGGTTGAGGAAGATTGGATATGGCTTGAGTTCATTCAGGGTCTATTATCATTCCATCCTTTGAAACTACAAAGCTAAGTAATCTTCCTTTATCTATCGCAAAATTTGATTTCTTGGTGTTTAATGAAATACCAAACTTACGACAACGTTCTAATACACTTCTGAGATGTGACAAGTGATCTTTTTTATTATTCAAGAAGACAATAAAATCATCTAGGTAAACAACCACTGATTGATTGATAAGGCCATGAAAGGAAATATTTGTTTCCCTTTGGAAAGTGTCTCTGACATTAATTAGTCCAAAAGGCATTTTTCGACAATCATAAGTTCCCCAAGGGGTGCATAATGTGGTTTTAAGATGATTTGATGGAGACATTAGGACCTAGTTGTACCTCGAGAAACCATCCAATAAATATTTCCTTTCATAACCAGATACCTGTTGCAATATTTGTTCCATGGGAGGAACGAGATAGTTGTCTTTATCAGAGGCTTGGTTTAAGTTGCGGAAATCGACACGGAGTCATATTTCTTCGTTCTTTTTTCTTATCGGGACTAAATTGGATACCCATTGGTTATGCCAGACAAGAAAACTGATCTTAGCAGACAACAATTTATTTAATTCTTTTTTTACCATGGGTTTCAACTTTGGATCCATCTTCCTAAGTTTTTGTTGAAACAGTTGGGTTTGGGGTTACATGGGGATTACATGTTGTATTATGTTTGGATAAAATGATTTTAATTCATCATAGGTCCAAGCGGACACATATTTAAATTCTTTAAACAATTTAATAAACACATATTTTTCTTGTTGTGTACACCCTTTTCCAAAATTAATGTTCTGAGGATTATCATTAGTCCCTAAATTTACAATTTCATAATTCAACGAGGAACTATTTGTTTTTCAATTAACCACTCCTTTAGATTTATCATGTAAATCATAAAAAATTTCAAGTTTGATGACATATTTAGGGAAAATTTTTACCAAATCAGATGAGATTTCAATCGAATGAGGATCATATATTACCGAGAAATTTTGAGTATTTTCATCATGAGTGTTTTCGTCGATCACTGCACCTTGGAATGTGTCCTCCATATGCAAAAAAATTATAATCTGTTGATCATCATCGAACACTCACGAATTAGTGATATTATCAAGAATTGATGGTCTGAACATTAATTCAACGGAAAATGAATTAGGAGAGAGGCCTTCAACATGTAATAATTTTGATGCTACATTTGCTAACAATCAGCTTCAAAATTACTAGACCTAGGAATATAACTTATGTTAAAAGTGAGAAATTTATCAATCAGGTTCCATACCCTGATCTGGTAGCTTTTTAGGTGAGGTGATAAACATTGAATAACATTTTTCACATGTTTGACTACAATTTCAAAATCGCCAAATACTGCTAAGCTTTGGACTTCAATATCTATGGATTTATGGAGTCCCTGTAGGAGAGCTTCATATTCTGTTGTATTATTTGTACACTCGAATTCTAATCTACAATAAATGAATGTCTTATTATGTAATGTTCCCAAGCCAATTTTTTTGCTTGGAACACTAACTGACCACTGATTTGCTTGTTTGTGTATGTTTATTGGCAGGTTTTCCTCTTAAGTTTCGGCCTTAGGGTTTATATTTCAGTATTTAAGTTTAGATATGAAGACAAATAATGGAGATACAAGATAACACAAGATATGGAACCAACAATAATATCTGACCTTTATTGATGTAATAAGAAAGAACCCAATACAAGAAGGATGCATATCTGGAATAGCCTCAGATAGCTCCAATAGATAATATATGAGCTGCTACAAAATTCTCCTAGTAAGAAGATGCAAGCCCCCAAGGATGGACATACAATGAAGATCAATACAAGAAGAATCTGGGCTCAAGTCCAAACCCCCCTGGCTGCTGGTACACTCTCCTGGATGGTTGTGAAGACCTAGTGTTTCGGCCTAATAGAAGAAGACCTCAAAATAGCATCAAACTCCACCAAAGGATAGATCGGGGCAAGTAGAAGCCCTCCTTGAAGTCTCAATCCATTCTACCAAGATCTGCTCCTCCAAACTGTTGAATCCTCAATCAATATTGTGCCCTCCTGAAGACTGTCAAGCTCAATATTTAAGCCCTAATGATTGAACCATCCAAATACCCTTAAACTTCATAGAAAGATAGACCGAACAATACAAGGCACTAGGTGAAGACTCAGGTACATATATGAAGTATAACCCATCCAAACTGGGCATATTTGAATCTCAATATCACCCTCCTTCTCTCCAAATCGACTCAATGCTCCAATAAATAAATGAGGATTAACCCTCTCCAAAATCACTAGAATTATAGATGAAGGACTTGCAAAGAAAACCCAAGTGCCCAAATATTCAAAATCCCTCTCAGACCTCCAGATCGAAATCCTCTCCAAATAATGATGCACCCCCTCTGTTGGAAACCCTCAAGGGTATGACCTGCTGCTCTCCTGGATGAGTGATGGAACCTGTGAATGTTGTAGAATGGTGTGGGAGGCATATTGCATCCCCGAGACCAAGCTTGGAACAAGATCGGTGGAATCTTTCACCATGGAGTTGTTCGCTAGGGTTTGTATTCTCAAAACCCTCAAAGCTGTGTGCTCAAGAGCCCAATAACAAAATGAATAATAATACAAGATGAGTGAGAGGTGATCCCTAGGCTTCCTTTATACCTCCTTCTATTCTTCTGTTGAGTTAAGTTAACCCTTAGTTTCAACTCCTAACTCAACCTCAAGCACTCTAATCTCTCAGTGAGTTACTTTTTACTTTTTCAAGTCAACTTCAAATTATAACATTAGGTTTAGCCGAATGTTTCCCCAAACTCCATGAGACTATAGTCTAGTGGGGATGACTAGAATATGAGTCTCTCCAAACCTCTTCATCAAGAGGTTGGGGACATTACAGTCTCCCCTGCTAGAAATTTATTTCCCACAAGCAATTATTAAACCTATCTCCTGTAACACATGTTCACTCTACCACGTGGCATCCTCAATAGGCAGATCCTTCCACTTGACTAAGTATTCCTTGATACTTCTCCTTTGGAGTTTCTTCTCCCAAACCTCCAGTATTTCCTCCGACATTAGTACCAACTGTCCCTCTTCATCTAAGGGTGGAAGTACCTCAAGTGGTAGGATGTGTTGGCCAATGGCCCTCTTCAAGCATGACACATGGAAGACGTTGTGAATTCTGCTGCTCGGTGGAAGCTCAAGTTCATAATCCATGACCCCTACCTTCCTGTTGATCCCGTAGGGTCCAAAACATTGGGGTTAGAGATTTTCTTCTCCTTCTTTTAATAGAAGCCTTCCTGTACAGTTGGAACCCTAAGTAGACTAAGTCACCAACCTCAAATGTATTCTCTACCTTGTGTTTGTCCGCCTGGACCTTTTGTTGATTCTGTTCCCTTTGCAGATGATCCTTCAATTCCCTGAGTATATCTTGGCTTTGATGCACCCAATCCTGTACCATAGAAGATTTTTTATCCCCAAATGCAATCTTTATAAAGGAGAGAGGGTCATAACTATACAAAGCCCTGAATGGAGTCATACTGATGAACATGTGATAAGTGGTGTTGTAACAGTATTCCCCCAAGTGTAGGCACCTAACCTATGCCTTCTCCTGCCCTACTATGTAATTTCTGAGCTAGCCTTCCACCCATTTGTTAACTATTTCGGTCTTCCCATCAATCTAAGGATGGTAGTTGGTGCTAGGGGTTAAGGCTGTACCAACCAACCTGAATAGCTCTTGCTAAAAGGTGCTCATAAATCGGCTATCCCTATCAATAATAATGGTCTTGGGAAACCCGTGTATCCTGAAGAAAAAATATGCAACATGTGCTATGCTGAAGTTTTTGAAAATGGAGAATAAGTGTGAAAACTTAGTTAATCTATCCACCACCATGAAAATATAGTCTTTCCCCTCTGCCCTCGGCAATCCTGTGATGAAGTCCATGGAGATACTTTCCCATTTGTGCTTTAGAATGGGTAAAGGTTGTAATAGTCCCGGGGGATGGGTATGCTCATCCTTGTTCTCCTAGAAATTAGTGCACTCTTTGATGTGTCTAACTACATCTTCTTTGATACCCCTCTATGAAAACCATTCCCTCACTTGTTTGTATGTTTTGATAATGCCTTGGTGCTCTGCCACCGGTGAGTCATGACATGCTTGTAGTATCTTGGCCTTGAATCCTAACTCAGGAACCAAGAAAATTTGGCCCTTGTAGTAGATGATGTCATTTATGACCCTCAAGTTGTCATCCTGTATTTTCCCATCCATCAACTGACAAGTGAACTAGTTTTTGGAGTATTCTACGAAGAGGTGGGCCTTTTGGTCAACTAAGATATTGGTCATGGCGTAAACTGATGGCCTCCTGGATAATGCATATACAACTATGTTATTCTTCCCTTTGACAAATTGAATGTCAAATTAATAGGCCTATATCTTGCTGATCCACTTTTGCTGCCTCTCATTTAAGTCCTTATGTTCCAAGAAGTACTTAAGGCTGTTGTGATCTGATCTCACCACAAATATTTCCCCTACCAAGTACTTCCTGAATTTGGCCAAGGCGTGCATGATAGATATCATTTATTTATCATAGATGGTGTAAATAAGCTCAGGGCCCCTCAATTTTCAGCTCTCATAGGTAAGGGGATGCCTATTATGCATCAATATGGCTCCAATGCCCTCTCTGGATGAATCACACTCCAGTGTGAAGGGTTGGCCAAAATCTGGCAAGGCTAACACTGGGGATGTGCTCATGACCTTTTTCATCTTGTCAAATGTAGATTGTGCCTCTTCACTCCACTTGAAATCTCCTTTCTTAGTCAAATCGGTCAAGGGTGCACAAAGTTGTTAGAACCCCTTGACAAATCTCCTGTAATAACTACAAATATCGATAAATCCCCTCAATTCTGTAAGAGTCTTAGGTGTGGGACAATCAATTATGGCTTGGATCGTTTCTTGGTGTACATGTACCCCTTTAACTCCAATGATGTGCCCCAAGTAAAGGACCTATGTCATCCCAAATTCACATTTGGACTCCTTGGCATACAAGGATTGGTCCTCCATGATAGTTAAAATCTATTCCACATGCTGAAGATTCTCCTCCAAAGTCTTGCTATAGATCAAAAAGTCATCAACAAACACAAGAATATGTTTCCTCATTTGCTTGTTGAAGACATGATTCATGCATGACTGAAATGTGGCTAGCGCATTGGTCAATCCAAATGGCATCACTAGGAATTCATAGTGGTCATAGTGACATCTGAAGGCAGTTTTGGGGATGTCCTGCTCTCTCATTTTGATCTGATGATAACCATAGCACAAATCAATCTTGGTGAAGTAGACAACCCCATGGAGCTCATCCAATAGCTCATCAATCCTCGGAATGAGATACTTGTTCTTGATAGTTTTCTTGTTTAATGCCCTGAAGTCAATGCACATGCACATGGTTCCATCCTTCTTCTTTACTAGTACCACTGAAGATTCAAAAGGACCGGAACTTGGTTTAATGTGACCCATGTCTAATAGTTCTTTGATGGACTTATCTATCTCGTCTTTGTACTTATTTGGGTGTATGTAGGGAGTGGTGATGACTGGTTTCCCCCCTCTTCCAACTCTATGATATGTTCAAACCCTCTATCTAGTGGAACTCTTGGTGGAATGGATCCAAACACCTTACTGTGTTGTCAATGATCCTATGAATCTTTGGTGCATAGTGAAACTTCCCTTTCTTGTCCACACATGCCAAAATCTTACACTCATTAGCATATACAATCTCCTCTCTTATGAAAATGGCCTCCATATGATTTTCGGTAACTACTTTGGTTGTGTTTCAAGACATGCCCCTGAGAACTACCTTTCTCCCACTCTCCTCTGTGAAATACATCTCCATAGTCTAGTAGTTAGTGGTGATAGGTCCAAATGTACTAAGCCACTGAACTCCAAGGATTATGTTTGTATCAGGGAGGTCTATCACATAAAATTCCTATGCTAAGTCATGCCTACCCAATGTGAGCTTCATCCCATGAATGTACCTGTTACAAGGCATGGTGCTTCCTCCTGCTACCTCCACCTTGAATCCCTCAAATTCAACTATGGGTATGTGCCTCCTCTATAGCAGTGCTGAGTCAATGAAGTTGTGAGAAGCACCCCCATCAATGAGCACCAAAACCTTTTTCCCTTGCAATACCCCTCTCATCCTGAAGTTGTTGAACTTGGGTACATTACTTGGATTCCAACGTAGCCTTCTCCTCTGTTTCACTGCCGTGACCTGTAGCCTCCTCTTCTGTAGTTTCAATGGTGTCTACCTCTATGTTATGGATGTGGCCTAAATCCTCATCCTCATTATTAGATGTCACCTCAATATAATGAGCCTTTCCATGACCCATACACTTGTGGGATGGATCCCAAGGTTCTTTGCATGTGTAGCATAGATGAGTTCTTCTTAATTCCCTCCTTGTGTTCTCATCCATTCTTTCTCATCCTCTGTCAAACCCCTTTGGGTCTCTTCCTCCTGGGTTTGTAGGAGGTCTTTGGTCTCTCCCTCGAGTATTTAGAGGTGGTCTAGAGGTGAATTTAGACTTTTCTACTGGGCCTAGATCTCTAGTCCTCCATATGGAATCCTGTAAGTTGGTAGGCTTGAAAGCCTTAACCCGACCCTTTAAGGGTTCCATCAAACCTTCTGTAAAAAAAATCATGAGTCTTGACTGAGATACATCTTGCACCATGAATGCTAGTCTCTGAAACTCCTCTATGTATATCTCTAATGATCATGTCTTCCTAAGTTGGGTAATTTCCCATAAAGGTAGCTTTGGATCCCCCTGTTCAAACCTGTCAATAAGTTTTTGTGTGAAATCTATGCAGGCCACTATCTGATTGTGGCCAATTGTAGTTAACCCATGGTACCACTAGTCATGAGATTTTCGCTCCAAATACATTGTGGAAAACTTGATGGCATATATCTCTCTCATGGGGTTGAGTTGTAGGTAAGTATCAAGTTTCTACACCCAAGCTTGTGCAGTCATCTTGGCCGAGCCATCAAAGTAGTGAATCTCCATTTTTCCAGCCCCGCGCTCCAACTCATAATTGTTCCTGTGGTACGACCTAGGATTGCTTCTGAACTTCAACCCACAAAACTTATCCAATGTGATTTTCCTTTGAATTGGTGTGCTTAGTGAGTTGTACTCCCTGAGATACTAATCAAACTAATCATCAAACTCGTCTGGATGGTTGGGTTGTGTCCGTTCATCCATGAATGAAGGAAGGTATAACCTATAGGTGGTCCTACTGTGTGTTTTTCCCTTTGGTTGTCCCTATGGTGCACCTTCACCGCGAGTCTGTCCCTCAGTATGGTAATAGGGAATATACTCATGTTGATGTTTATTCCCTCCATGAGATCCATTGGCTTCTCTGTTGCCATAATTTTCTGGACCCTTTCCCCCATGAGTCATCTGCAACAGAAGTTTTGATATCATTTCCTGGCTAGCACTAACCTTCCTCAAGGTATCTGATATTTTGTCGCATCCCCTACGTGTTGTCTCTTGGTTTTCCTACAGGTGACATACAAGTTTACTCTGTGACACCTCTATGGAGTGTTGTAAGTCTCTCGTGATTCTTGATAGAATCTGTGGCTCAGTGTCCTCACCTAATCCCTCCATTTCATCCTCTGTCTCCTCTGTTTTTTTCCTTCTTTTACCCATATAAATTCCACTAAACTTCTGTATGCGCTCACAGGATGGGAGGATGAACGCTTTGATACCACTGTAATGATCCCAAGCCATTTTTTTTTCTTGGAACACTAACTGACCACTGATTTTTTTTTTTGCGTATGTTTATTTACAGGTTGGCCTCTTAAGTTTTGACCTTAGGGTTTATAGTTTAGTATTTAAGTTTACATATGAAGAAAAGAAATGAAGATACAAGATAACACAATATATGGAACCAATAGTAAGATCTGACCTTTATTGATGTAATATGAAAGAACCTGATATAAGAAGGATGCAGATCTGGAATAACCTCAGATATCTCCAACAGATAAGATACAATATGCTACAAAATGCTCCCGACAAGAATATGCAAGCCCCCAAGGATGGATATACAATGGATATCAATATAAGAAGAATCTAGGGTCAATTCCAAACCCCCCTAGCTGCTGGTACAATCTCCTAGATGGTTGTGAAGACCTAGTGTTTCATCCTACCTGAAGAAGACCTCCAAATAGCATCAAAATCCACCAAAGGATAGACCGGGGCAAGTAGAAGCCCTCCCTGAAGTCTCAATCCTTGGTACCAATATTTGTTCCTCCAAACTGTTGAATCCTCAATCAATACTGCGCCCTCCTAAAGACTGTCAAGATCAATATTTTGTCCCTGATGATTGAACCATCTAAATACCCTGAAACTTCATAGAAAGGTAGATCAGCCACTGCAAGGCACTGAGTGAAGTCTTAGGTACAAATATGAAGTATAAACCCTCCAAACTGGGCAGATCTGAATATCAATATCACCCTCCTTCTCTCCAAATCGACTCAATGCTCCAATAAATGATTTAGGAGGAGTAACCCTCTCCAAAATCAATGGAATGATAGATCAGGGACCTACAAAGAAAACCCAAGTGCCCAAATCTCCAAAATCCCTCTCAGACCTATGGATCGAACTCCTCTCCAAAGAATGATGCACCCCCCCTGTTGGAAACCCTCAAGGGTATGAATTTGTTCTCTCCTCGATGAGTGATGGAACCTATGAATGTTGTAGAATGGTGTGGGAGGAGTATTGCATCCTTGATACCAATATTGGAACAAGATGGGTGGAATTTTTCACCACTGAGTTGTTCTCTAGGGTTTGTATTCTCAAAACCCTCAAAGATGTTTTCTCAAGAGCCCAATAGAAAAATGCATAATAATCCATGATGAGTGAGAGGTGCACCCTAGGCTTCCTTTATACCTCCTTCTATTCTTTTTTTGAGTTAATTTAACCCTTAGGTTCAACTCCTAACTAAACCTCAAGCGCTCTAATCTCTGAGTGAGTTACTTTTTACTTTTTCAAGTCAATTTCAAATTATAACATTAGGTTTAGCTGAATTTTTCCCCAAACTGTATGAGACTATAGTCTAGTGGGGATGAATAGACTATTGAGTCTCTCCAAACCTCTTCATCAATAGGTGGGGGAAATTACATATTACTTTTACGGTCTATCAATAAACAACCAACACTGACTCCTTCACGTGATTTTGACCCATCAAAGTATAAAGACCAGATTTCATCATTCTCACAACTATTTACAATATTTACATAATTTTTAGAGGTTGATACCTGAGTGCAGACTGCTATTTCAGATTTCTAATTCAGGTCTGCAATAGTAGATAATTCATCCACAAAATTCCCAAATAAAGTGTTCATACCCTGACTTTCTAATGCATTCACGCCGGGGACAAAAGGTTCATTTGAATAGTTTAGATCTATAACAATGTATTTCAGATAGTGTTCCATGTTAATTCTGAGCTTATTTGGTTGACCATTTATTGGTAACCATAAGTGAGACCAATCTGTGGAAAAATAAGCATGCAGTTTCTCAGACCAATCTATGCTCAGGAACATGCCATATACCTCTGGAATATCAACAACTACTATGTCAATTATCTGGTGCATGTTCGGGTTGGATGATAATCTGATCAATACGTCTTTAATCTCACCAAACACTGTGACATTAGTTCTATCCAGCTAAATTATTTTCAAATTAGAAGGTTTAACATCATCATTGATCTTTTGACAAACCGATAAAGGCATCACATTCGATAAAGCCCCAAAATCCACCATATAATTATACACATTTCTATTGAAGATTTCAAATGTTAACATAAATGGTGGTACGTGTTTTCGTGGTGTGGGAGAAGAAGTCTATTGATTTTTATCTGTTGTATTTGAGGGTATTTTATCTATATTTCCTATGCTTTTATCTAGAGTATCATTCTTTTTTATTATAGTCTTCATGTACCTTTTTGTCCTCAACATCCTTTCTTTTATCAATGCTATTTTCCATCGAGTTTTTGTCTAAAGGGTCTTGCTTTTTACTGTTATTGGCTATAATTCGCAACATTTTTTGTGGTATGGGAGGAAAATTAAGCAACTCATAAATTGATATATTTTCTTTAATCTCTTAATATCCTCAATAGGATTGTATACTAGATAAAACAAAACATAATTTTTTGATGTTTCATCTTGTCTTGATTGTTTTGATAATGTATTCTTATTTTCTCTAGGTGCATATTTATTTTGATCTTTAGACTCAATTTTACTACGCATATTATAAGGATATTGGTTATTATGGACAATTTCAAAGTTATATTGAAAAATACTTTATGAAATATGCCCCAAAACTGGGGGAGATGAGTCTCCTTGATCAGGTGTTTCTTCATCTTCATTTTCTGCATCATTTTGATTTTCAGATGGGACAACAACATAAATATTAGCTCCTTCCAATATGGCTTGTATAGCATGGTGTAATCCTTCTAAACTCATACCTTCAGTCGAAAGGTTTGATCTATTGGGAGGATTTGGAAGTGGTCGTCTAAAAGGTGGTCAATAATTTCCTTTACTTGAAGATCCTTCCTTTGCAGATCTTTTCAAATCTATAACTTGTTTAGATCACTTTTGAAAATATTTTTGTAAGCTCTCCAAATATAAGGGTTCTTTCTCTTTCTTATTTGAAGGAGGTCGGGTGAGAATATATATCTTCTTCTTAGAAGAAGAAGTTGATTCAACTTATGGGTTTGCATTATATTTCAATCTAATAATGTCCTTTTCAATGAGGACTGCCTCTTCAAAATCTTCTAATAGTGTGTTTTTATTATACCTTTTAACCCACATAGATGTATTATGATGTAGGGATTTATCATAGTAAGAAATAACCAAGTTTTCAGCAAGAATGGAATCTGCAGGGATCTTATTTTAAGTGTAAGAAATATCTGATTAAATTCCTTGACCTTTTCTTTGGGATTCATCTTCATGTTGGATAATTCCATAACTAGAACTTCCAGAGATTTGTCATCCCTGAACTTTTCTAAGAAAAAGGATTCAAATTTATCCCAGGAAACAATATTTTGGGGTTTTGTGCAAAATACCATGTGGATGCATTTCCTTCAAAGGTATAGGGAAACAATCTACAAACGACATCTTCATGTTCAACATTTCTCAACCTGACAACCAACATGAATTTTTTTATATGATGCTTGACTGATTGCTTAGAATCAGGATCAAACTTGGGTAACCATTTTTGATGTAGGAGCATCCCTCACATCAAGTGAGCCAACGTGGAAGACAAAGGACAGCTGGGCAGACCCAGCCAAATTTTTGAAATTTTCTCTTGAAGTTGATGCGCCAAATATAAATGAGATCATTTAATAAAGGTGCCTTGGTATAATGTAATCAAACCTTGAATGCCCCGCTCTCGTCTGAAGTAGATGGAGGCATTTATAGTAGTTAATGCAGGTAGATAGAGATTTAATTCTAGATTAGACTGTTTGAGAGCGCACGAGGGAAATGGGATATAGACACCCTCATTGTGCATTGTAGCATAGTTAGAAGCACTGGAACATAGAAGAGAAGCATAGAGCTATGTAGAAACACCCATGTACAATTATTTGGATTAATAGAAGAAGTTGATTCAAGTTCATGGTGTTGTGTTGTTCTCTGTGTATGTGTGTTGATTGATATCCTCATGAATGCTTGTTTCCTATTATACATTTGCTTTGATATGTTGTGTATATGATTTCATGTTCTAAGTGAAGTCTGAAAGGAAGTAGAAGAAATGAGTTTCAATTGTTTCTCTATCTTAGCAAGGATTCCTGCAAGGAATGCAGTTGAAGTCATCTGCAAGGAGTGCATTGACAAAAGGCTCAGATAGTTTAACTCTTGTTCTCGTTCACCCAGAAGTGAATTTGGGTTATAGGAGTCGTGCAAGGAGTGCGCAGGCTAAGGAAAGTCTCAGTTGTGAATCTGAGCGAAGTATTGAAGGACCATTGTTGCAGGTGTGCGCAGAGTCGAAAGAACTCAACACTTGGAAGTGTTCGAGGATTGCCGCAAGGAGTGCGTGCAAGGGTCTTCTCGAAGACTCAGAATTATGTGAAGCTCAGGAAGGACAAGGCTTCCAAGATCGTCGAAGAGAAGCACAGAGAGTCTGTGTCATGGAGTGTTTGAACAGGCGCTCCAAAGTTACACACAGGAGGACCAGTTTTCACAGAGGAATATTGGGTTCACCCATAGAAAAAATCAAAGAGGAAGAGATTGACAGTTAGGATCTTGAGGAGAAGATTTGAAAAATCTCACCAGCCATTGGATTTGCCAAAGAAGCAAGGAGGTTACGACCGCGTTCGGAGTTCAAGCTCTAGGGGTCGTGAGTCGTTGGATCGTTGATCAGTTACCCATCAGCCGTCCGATCTGACAAGAGTTGCATAGGGTTTAAACCATCATGAGCAGAGTAAGAACCCTGAGAAGCATTGGGATATCGAGGCATCGGGGTTCAGGAAATTGGGAGTCACGAGAGCAGAAGATCGGGAATTTTCATGGTAAAATCCCCGGGAAGGATTAGAGCCGTCCATTTGTGGAGACGCGTGGCGGACATCGAGGCGCCGGGAGTCGGGATATCGGCATTCCTGTGGACAGGAGATCGGGTAAGTCCACCTTGAAAACCCTGACACAAATCTGGGCTGTCCATCTGAGAGAGGACGCGTGTCACGTGATCGTCCATTCCGAAGATCCGGGCACTAGACATCGAGATATCGACGCTCAGGAAATCAGAGTTCCTGAGGTCGTGAAAATTGGAACATCAAAAGTCTCAAAAACGCGAGGAGAAATATGAACCGTCCATCTTGAGGGGACGCGTGGCAGCAATCAGAGTCATCTGGGAAAGTCCAGACATGAAATCGTCTATCGGCATTTTGGTCATCGGGATATCGGGAATCCTGGTGACAAGGTATTTATGCATTTCGAAATCGCAAAGTTTGAAACCCCGATAAGGAGGGAAGCGCCATTTTGGGGTCCAACTGTCAGCATAGCGGAGAATCGAGATTCGAGGGATCGCAAATCATGAGGACATATGTATTTGGACATTGGAAAATCTGAAACCCCGATGGGAGGTATGACTGCGGTCATATAGAGGAGGTCACGTGGACCAAGAGTCTAGCCTGGAGGGCTAACGGAAATTGGAGCGCATTGGGATTTTGAAGCCAAAAACCCTGACGAGAGGTAAGACTGCGGTCACGGGGATAAAAGTCATATGGGCCAAGAGCCTAGCTAGGAGAGCTAGTGCGTAAAGAGCATGTCGGGATTCCTCAGGATCGCGGATCCTGAGGACAAGTTCATTTTGGCACTTGAAAGTCCGAAACCCCGACGAGAAGGAATATAAGGCTGCGGTCTTATGGAAAGTGGTCACATGGACCAGGGCATAGCCAGGAGGGGCTAAGGAAACAAAGGAGCGCATCGGGATATTGGAGGTTGAGACATCGGGAGTTTGGAAACTCCGAAACCCGATTCTCTATTCTTCTGTCGTCGAAGAGAACAATGACCGACCTAAAAACTGTAAAGTGATAAAAAGACCTGTGGGTCAATTTTCGAAGGAGATTCCAGTGGGAATTAGAGGAGCCACTCTGGCTCAAGGGAAGAAATTGAACGATCCTTAAGACCAGGAGGTCAAGCACGGGACCTGCTGAGGTAGGTGCCCGGGTGGACACCATCAATTGGTATTAGAGCTTGGAAAAGATTCTTTGCTTTCTATAGAGGGCAAAAGGAAAATCCACCATGCTGCCAAGGAGAAGGGATAGGCAATCACCCGATCCAAAGGAGGAAAGGGAGATGCCCAGAGGAAGGGGTAGAGAAGTGCAGAATCCAGAAGTAGAAAGAGATCTGCATAACTTACGTGCTAGGGTTGTGGACATGGAGATAAGACAAAGGCGCACAACTGATGTAGGATATATCAGTGAATCCAAAAATGAAGATGATGCTCGACATGGAGAATAAGAAATTCCGATAGAATATGCAGCAAATGAGCGCTTACTTAAAGTTGTTGCAAGAATGGGTGCAAAGGTGAAAATGGAAATTTCAGTTTATGAGGGAAATCTGGATGTAGAAGAGCTTCTAGACTGGATTAGAGCTCTAGACACCTATTTTGACTATGAAGATATCGAAGAGGACAAGAAGGTCAGGCATTCCTTCACGAGATTAAAAGGACATGTAGCCTTGTGGTGGGATGAACTACAAGCTGACAGGCGTTGCCAAGGCAAGCATAAAATTAAGAGCTGGGACAGGATGATTGCAAAGATGAAGGCAAAATTCATTCCCAAGGACTATCAAATTTCTCTGTTTAGGAGGATGCAGAACCTGAGACAGAAGCTGATGTCAGTAAAGGAATATACTGAGGAATTTTACAGGTTGAATATCAGGGAAAGTCATCGTGAAAGAAATGATGAAAAAGTGGCCAGGTATATGAATGGCCTGAGACATGAGATTCGGGATGAAATGAGCATGGAAACCATCCGAACAGTGGAGGATGCTTATCAGATGGATTTAAAAGATAAAGAGAAGCTGAGCCAAAAGAAGAGTCAAAGAGATTGAGGTAGAAGTCAGCCCAGAGGCAAATCGGTTGCCCAGGAAAGAACCCAGAATCCTAGGGACGAGTGGAAGAAACCTCAGACTCGGACAGAGAGAGGTGGAAGTTCCTAGCGAGGGCAATACGCAGAACAGAGAGGACAACATAATGAGCAGAGAGGGAGGTATGCTGATAATAATACTTTTCCTCGTACTAGAGGTCGGGGAAGAAGAAGAGGTGGAGTAATTACATGCTTCACATGTGGAAAGAATGGGCACAAGTCTTACGAGTGTCTAGAGAAAAAGAAAGAAATTGGAGAAGCTCACATCGCTGAAGCACAGAGGCGAGATGTTGAAGCAGAAGATGTTGAAGGTGGAAGATCGTTGGTGATGCGAAAAGTCCTTTTGACACCAGAGAAAGAAACGAAAAGTTTAGTCCAAAGGACCAGACTTTTCAAAACACCTTGCAAGACCAAGGGTTGGGCATGCAAGGTCATTGTGGACAGCGGTAGCACTAATAATCTTGTTTCAACCGAGATGGTAGAAAAGCTGGAGCTGGAGACGACTGATCATCCAAGTCCATATAATGTTTCATGGCTACAAAAAGGACATCAGGTAAATGTCACTAAACAATGTTTAGTTGAGTTTAAAATAGGGGGATATAATGATAAGATATTATGTGATGTCATTCCTATGGATGTTTGTCATCTATTGCTGGGTAGACCATGGCAATATGATAGAAATGTGATTCATGATGGGAGGATGAACACATACACCCTAAAGAAGAATGGGAAGACACACATGTTGCTTCCAATTAAAGATAAGGAGGTGAAGTCGGAAGTGAGTAACACTGTACTCCTCATGAGTGGGAAGGAACTTCTTACCGAAGTTAAGAAGAAGGAGGATCCACAGTTCATTGTGGTCAGAAAACCGAAGATTGTTTTGACTATCACAAGAGTGGATGATTTGTCAGAGGAGGTTCAGGAACTACTGGGAGAGTTCGTTGACATTGTAGTGGATGAATTACCTCGTTCGTTGCCACCGATGAGAAGTGTGAGTCATCATATCGATCTCATACCCGGAGCCAGTTTACCAAACAAAGCCACATACAGGTTGACGCTGCAAGAGAATGAAGAGGTCAAAAGACAAGTGCAGGATTTGTTGGACAAAGGTTTGGTTAGGGAAAGCTTGAGTCTGTGTGTTGTTCCGACAGTACTCATCCTGAAGAAAGATGGAGGCTGGAGGATGTGCATTGATTCAAGGGCGATTAATAAGATAACTATCAGGTATAGATTCCCATTTCCAAGAATGGATGATTTGATGGATTGCTTAAGTGGAGAAAAATTATTTTCAAAGATTGATTTGAAGAGTGGATATCACCAGATTCGCATGAGAGAAGGTGATGAATGGAAAATAGCATTCAAGACAAGTGAAGGTCTGTATGAATGGCTTGTTATGCCATTTGGCTTAACAAATGCACCAAGTACCTTCATGAGGTTGATGAATGAAGTCCTGAAGGATTTCATCGGAAAATTTGTTATCGTATATCTGGATGATATACTGAATTTCAGTAAAACGAAAGATGAACATTTGAAGCATTTAGCCATTGTGATGAAGAGATTACAACAAGAAAAGTTGTTGATAAACATAAAGAAGTCCTCATTCATGAAGATAGAACTCATTTACTTGGGGTTTGTTATTTCGGCAAATGAGTTGAGGATGGATCCAGATAAGGTGGAGGTAATCAAGAATTGGCCATCACTGAGGAACATATTTGAGGTGAGAAGTTTTCATGGATTGGCTAGTTTCTACCGAAAATTCATTAGGAATTTCAGTGGAATTAGTGCAGCAATGATGGATACAGTGAAGAAAAGACATAAATATTTTCACTGGACTGAAGAGGCTGAGAAGAGTTTCAATTTGTTGAAACAGAAGATTACGGAACAACCAATTCTGGTGTTTCCGGATTTTCAAAAGACATTTGAGGTGAAATGTGATGCAAGCGGGTTTGGAATAGGAGCAATCTTAAGTCAAGATGACAGACCAATTGCATATTTCAGCGAGAAGCTGAATGAAGCGAAGGTGAAGTATTCCACGTATGATAAGGATTTTTATGCCATCATCCAGGCATTGAAGAAATGGAGGCACTATTTGATTCCGAAGGAATTTGTTTTATATAGTGATAACCATGCATTGTAGTTTGTGACTCAATAGGAAAAGTTGAATCAGAGGCATGTTAAATGGGTTGAATACATGCAGAATTTCACTTTTGTGATAAAACATATTTCTGGTACTGCTAACAAAGTTGTTGATGCTTTGAGCAGGAAGTGTTCACTATTGCAGGAGTTCAAAGTCAAGACGTTAGGTTTTGATGATCTCAGAGACATGTACGCAGATGATCCAGAATTTAAGGAAGCGTATGAAGCAGCTGAGAATCCAGTTCTCAAAGATAGCAACAAATGGGCTGAATACATGATCCAGGAAGGATTGCTATTTAAAGGCAATCAACTGTGTATTCCAAATTGTTCCATGAGGGATAATCTGCTGAAGGAGAAACACAGCAGAGGATTGGTTGGACACTTCGGTCATGATAAGACATTCGCGAGGTTGAGCGAGTCATACTTTTGGTCAGGGATGTGATCAGAGGTCAAGAGGTTTGTAGACCGATGCAAAATTTGCCAACATTCAAAAGGAAGGAAGCAGAATGTGGGTTTTTATCAACCATTGCCCATACCTGAGAGGCTGTGGGATGAAATTAGCATGGATTTAATATTGGGATTGCCAAGGACGCAAAGAGGATTTGATTCAATATTTATGGTAGTGGATAGATTTTCCAAGATGGCACATTTTATCCCATGTCAGAAAACCAGTGACGTGACGCACATCGCGAATCTATTTTTCAAAGAAGTCATTCGACTTCACGGCTTACCAAGGAGTATTGTTTCAGACAGAGATAGAAATTTCTTAGGGCACTTTTGGAGGACGTTATGGAAGAAGCTGGGGACTAAATTGTTGTTTAGTTCAGCTTATTATCCTCAGATGGATGGATAGACAGAAGTGGTGAACATAAGTCTGGGAGACTTGCTGAGGATCCTGGTGGCAGATCACCACAACAGTTGGGACAATACATTGCCGCAGACAGAGTTTTCTTATAATGACTCAGTGAATTGGAGCACAGGCTAGAGTCCATTCTAGATTGTATATGGCACACAGCCAAGAGGATTTTCTAAATTGAGAGATTCATAACAGACTACTACTAGGAGCGCTAGTGCAGAAGAATTCACGGAGGCGATGAAATAACTTCACAACCAGGTGAAGGAGCGACTGCAAAATTCAAGTCAGGAGAATAAGTGGAGAGCAGATCAGCATCGAAGATGACTCCAATTTGAGGTTGGTGACTTGATTCTAGTGCACTTGAGAAGAGAAAGGTTCCCGAGAGGAAAATACAATAAATTGAAGATGAAGAAAATCGTACCATGTAAGGTCTTGAAGAAAATTGGAGAGAATGCTTATGAGATTGAATTACCCGATGGGATCGGAATTTCTCCGATATTTAATGTCTTAGATTTATACCCATATAAAATTGAGGAAACAAGAGCAGAAGGTGAAAAACCAGAGGTTTAGTGGCAAAAAGAGATGCCAGTTGCACAGAGATCATAGATGGAGTGCATATTGGACAAGAGAATTAGCAAGAAGACCAGAAGGAAAGAATACTTTGAATATTTGGTCAAGTGGAAGTACCATCCAGTTGAAGATGCTTGCTGGGAGAATGGACAAACAGTGCAGGAGCTCATGGACATGAGCCCATGAAAGTTTTCAAGCGAGGGAGTATGATGCAAGAGCATCCCTCACATCAAGCGAGCCAGCGCGGAAGACAAAGGACAGCTGGGAAGACCTAGACAAAATTTTGAAATTTTCCCTTGAAGTTGATGTGCCAAATATAAATGAGATAATTTAATGAAGTCACCTTGGTATAATGTAATCAGACCTTGAGCGCCCCGCTCTCATCTAAAGTAGATGGAGGCATTTATAGTAGTTAATGCAGGTAGATAGAGATTTAATTCTAGATTAGACTGTTTGAGAGCGCAAGAGGGAAACAGGGTATAGACACCCTCATTGTGCATTGTAACATAGTTAGAAGCACTAGAGCATAGAAGAGAAGCAAAGATCTATGTAGAAACACCCATGTACAATTATTTGGATTAATAGACGAAGTTGATTCAAGTTCATGGTGTTGTGTTGTTCTCTGTGTATGTGTGTTGATTGATATCCTCATGAATGCTTGTTTCCTGTTATACATTTTCTTTGATATGTTGTGTATATGATTGCATGTTCTAAGTGAAGTCTGAAAGGAAGTAGAAGAAATGAGTTTCAATTGTTTCTCTATCTGAGCAAGGATTCCTGCAAGGAGTGCAGTTGAAGTCGTCCACAAGGAGTGCGTTGACAGAAGGCTCAGATAGTTTAACTCTTGTTCTCGTTCACCCAGAAGTGAATTTGGGTTATAGGAGCCGTACAAGGAGTGCGCAGGCTAAGGAAAGTCTCAGTTGTGAATCTGAGCGAAGTATTGAAGGATTGTTGCTGCAAGTGTGTGCAGAGTCGAAAGAACTCAACACTTGGAAGTGTTCAAGGATTGCCACAAGGAGTGCATGCAAGGGTCTTCTCGAAGACTCAGAATTGTGTGAAGCTCAGAAAGGACAAGGCTTCCAAGCTCGTCGAAGAGAAGCACAGAGATTCTGTTTCGTGGAGTGTTTGAACAGGCACTGCAAAGTTACACGCAGGAGGACCAGTTTTCATAGAGGAATACTGGGTTCACTTGTAGAAAACATCAAAGAGGAAGAGATCGACGGTTAGGATCTTGAGGAGATTATTTGAAAAATCCCGCCAGCCGTTGGATCTGCCAAAGAAGCAAGGAGGTTACGACCGTGTTCAGAGTTCAAGCTCCAGGGGTCGTGAGTCGTTGGATCATTGATCAGTTTCCCGTCAACCATCCGATCTGACAAGATTTGCACAGGGTTTAAACCCTCGTGAGCAGAGTAAGAACCTTGATAAGCATCGGGATATCGAGGTGTTAGGGTTCGGGAAATCGGGAGTCACAAGAGCATAAGATCGAGAATTTTCATGGTAAAATCCCCGGGAAGGATCAGAGTCGTCCATTTGTGGAGACGCGTGGCGGACATCGAGGTGTCGGGAGTTAGGATATCGACATTCCTATGGACAAGAGATCGGGTAAGTCCACCTTGAAAACCCTGACACAAATCTGGGTCGTCCATCTGAGAGAGGACACGTGTCACGTGATCGTCCATTCCGGAGATCCAAGCACTAGACATCGAGATATCGACGCTCGGGAAATTGGAGTTCCTGAGGTCGTGAAAATTGGGACATCAGAAGTCTCGAAAACGCGAGGAGAAATCTGAACCGTCCATCTTGAGGGGACGCGTGGCATCAATCAGAGTCATCGGGGAAAGTCCCAACAAGAAATCGTCTATCGACATTTTGGTCATCAGGATATCGAGAATCTTAGTGACAAGGTGTTTATGCATTTCATAATCATGAATTCTGAAACCCCGATATGGAGGGAAGCGCCATTGTGGGGGATATCTATCAGCATAGCGGAGAATCGGGATTCGAGGGATCGCGAATCCTGAGGACATATGTATTTGGACATTGGAAATTCCGAAACACCGATGGGAGGTATGACTACGGTCATATAGAGGAGGTCACGTGGAGCAAGAGTCTAGCTTGGAGGGCTAATGAAAATTGAAGCACATTGGGATTTTGAATCCAAAAGCCTCGACGAGAGGTAAGAATTCTGTCACGGGGATAATGGTCATATGGGCCAGGAGCCTAGCCAGGAGAGCTAGTGCGTAAAGAGCACGTCGGGATTCCTCAGGATCGCGGATCCTGAGGACAAGTGCATTTTGGCACTTGAAAGTCCGAAACCTCGACGAGAAGAAATATAAGGTTGCGGTCTTATGGAAAGCAGTCACATGGACCAGGGCATAGCCAGGAGGGGCTAAGGCAACAAAGGAGCGCATCAGGATATTGGAGGTCAAGACATCAGGAGTTTGGAAACCCCGAAACCCAATTCTCTATTCTTTTGTCGTCGAAGAGAACATTGACCGGCCTAAAAACTGTAAAGTGCCGAAAAGACCTGTGGGTCAATTTTCGAAGGAGATTCCAGTGGGAATCAGAGGAGCCACTCTGGCTCAAGGGAGGAAATTGAACGATCCTTAAGACCGGGAGGTCAGGCGCGGGACCTGCTGAGGTAGGTGCCTAGGTGGACACCATCAATTTTTTAGGATGTTTTGGTAAAGGATGTTGGGGTCCTAGTGTTACACATTATTTTCATCATCCCTATGACTGATAATGATGTAAACCTATATGTTGCCTTCAGAGGCGTCAGTGGCCTGATTTCCTAAAGAGAGAAGGGAGAAGAACTTTTCCTAAGAAAAGAAGTTGCATTTTCCTTTGTAAAATCCCTGTAAAAAATGAAGTTCGTAAGTTGCTATATAGGCAGGGTGCGAGAATGCCTGATTCTTGTAGGTTGCACCATAGCTGGGTTGCGAGAGGTTCGCAGGTTGCACTATAGGCAGGGTGCAAGAATGCTTACACATGGGAAAAATGAGCATTTTCTCGTATCTTCTAGAAGGAGAAACTTCCATGGTGAGGTGGTATCCGAATGGTTTGGATCTTACTCGCTTTCATGATTTAGTGGGATCATCCTAACCTCCCACCTTATCCTCTTCAACTTATAAAAGGAGAGGAGTTCTCATGGAGAAAGTTAGCTTTGGTTGGTTTGGAATTGTTAGCTTGTTTAGAGTGGCTTTGAGATTTGCTTTGTCAAGATAGATTGGGAGTAGCTATCAAATCCGTGGTTTCAGAATCCTTGGAGAAAGAAGTGTGTGGGGAACAAAGGACAGTTGGAAGGGACCTTATGACATCAAGGCCATGGTTGTAATCTCTCTTTCACATTTAATATGATACAGTAATATGATTCTTTCCTATAAAGCTTATTGTGTTTTATTGTATGATTCCTTGATCACATACATAGGTTTATATTGAGTTTATGCTATTACTATCACTTTGGTTTGTTGTGTTCTTTTGAAGGTTCATCATTGTATGAGCGTTGGAACGGAGCTAGGATGGCGATGGCAAGAGGAAGCGAAATTTAAACGGTATGTCACTCATCCCTCTTTAGTTAGTAAATTCAATATCTAAAACTTAAGGAAAGCGTCATGTTCTGGTGTGTTTTGTTCTAGATCCAGGTGGATCTAGGGAGATCAGTTAGTGTCCGCACCTACCAATTAGTCCGATAAAAAAATTGGCAACTCCAATGGGGAATAGATTGTTTCCTAGTAATTCTAGTTTCCCTTACTTTGATTGCTTGTTTTCTGGTCTCTGAGTCTGTGGGAGATCCATCTAGACTCTCTGGATCTAAAAGTTCACTCAAATTTATTCCTTTTTCAAATTTTTTCTTGTTTATAGGCATTCTCACACTGTACCTTTTAGTGGCCTGTGAGAAACACCTAAGTTCGCACCCTGGTGTTAAGTCCAGTGCGAACCCCTCGTAGTCAGCCTTTGTTCAGCGTGTGAGAATCTTTGATTCTCGCACTGTAATACACTGCCAGTCTGCGAACTTGTTTGTAAAATTTTTTGGATTGGGTCTTGTCATTTTTTTATGCCCAATTTTGCTTTGAACAACTGGATTGAACTTTTGGACCCTATATTGATCTGCTTACAGTCTGCTTGACATCCTTTGAGTTGCTTTTAGCCACTTTTGCTTTGTTTGGTTTTGAAGGATTAGTCTCTTGTTTTGAGTGTCTTTCAATTACAAAGCATGGGTTTTCTTTAGAATTGTTTAGGGAAAGATCATATTTCTTCTGAATAGTTTGCTTTAAAAGAGAACTTTTAGTTTGGGTTTCTTTGTTTCAAGAAAGTTCATTATTGCTTTTAGTGAAACTTTTGAAACAAAAAGATTTAATTTCTTGCTTTATATTAGATTGGGGGCATCCTTGCATTTATCGGTACCTTTTTCTCATTTCTTGAGAATCTTGATATTGATGAGTTTAATATATTTTGGGACATCGTGCATATGGGAATGATAAATGTTTTCTCCTTCTCGTAGCATAGTTTTCATCGAAATGAAAAGATTGCATCTTCATATCTTTGCATAATTTTCGAGTCGGTCAAAACACCATATTTTCCATGCCATCTTCCTTTTGATTAACAACAGCCTTAAAAATAAAGTGCTTATAAAAATTGATTAGACATTTTTATCTTCTCTGGTAGAAAACCTACATTAGATTAGTCGTAGGTCTTTGGAATAGGTGTGAAAGATAAGTTTCCAAAGTTGCAAACAAACATAGTATCTTGTGATAGGGAGAGTTAAATCCACTTATTACATTTTGTCCTGGGAAGCCCTTCTAACACAAGGGTCAATCACGAGGTCGCATTGAGACTGGCAGAGTTACTCACCCTTCTTTGTTGGTCTTGGTGTAGAGGTTGCACGTATTATGGGGGTCACTTGAGAGGTATACCCACAATGATGAGTGGAAGCCTCTCAAGTTTATTTTGGGCTAGATACCCTGCCCTTGCGTGTGGATCGGACTGTCAACTGTCCCCCCAGGATTTATTGTTGTCAGTGGTAACCTTAGTGGCCTATCTCTTTAGGTTCTTTACACGAGGTGACTGTGGAGGGGAAAGTCTTCACGGTACTTGGAATCGACATTGGCCAAACTCACTCGGGCTCCTTGGAGGGTATACCCACAATTATGTGTGGGATCTTGCACTAGGGTGTAAGTCCGTTAAGTAGGTCATCAATGTAACTTTTCCACCCGCTCTATCTCAGCCCCTTCTTACATTGTTCCCGCGACGTTGGATTTCATCACCAGCTAGTGTGTTCATATTGAGAAGGTTTTGTTTGTTTTCTTGCTTCCTAGATTTTTAGCGTGTGCTATTTGTTTTCCCTAGCAAACTCTAGGTTGGATTTATTTAATGGTGTCAGTTCCTAGAATGACCAATGAAGGAACCCCTGCTCCAGGGGAACCTTTTGTTTTTCTCTCTTATGGAAACATTGGTCCTCCTCACCTCGCTACTTTGAGCCTTCCAGGTCTCACAATTGGATTACTGGTATGGTTGTTTTAAACTTAGGTAATATCGAATGCAGTAAGTTCTTCAGTCGTAAGCACTTCCCCCCAAGAGCATCAACCTCATGTTGATCCTTCACCATCTTCACCAATAAGGTCTTCTTTTCCTTCTTCTCTTGCAAGGTCACCTTTCATTTCATCTTCTTCGTCGAGTGAAAGTTTTGAAGCTAGTAACCTGGTGAATAAGAAGAAGAAGAAAAGAAAGAATAAGAATAAGAAAACTAAGCAAGGCCAAACTTCCAACCACTATAAAACATGTTGGAAAACAACCAGTTACTGTTATTCATGCTGGAAGTGTTGATGATGTCAAGATCACCCAAACAACCCGTAAGCCCAAGTACCCTTGCAGGATTTGTAAGGGTAGCCATCTTCTTAAGGAATGCCCTGGTCTGTCCAAGGTTATAGAAGCATGGTCTACACATCCTCACCAACCCATGTCATTATCCTCTGAAAAACATGCTGACAACCCCCTGTCAACCAGTCATGATACAGTTGGGAAGAATAAAAGTAGAGTCAAGTTCCCATGTATGTTATGCAAAGGGAGTCATCTCACTCACTTTTGTCCTCATATGGATGAAGCCTCGAAATTACTGGAAGACATGACTGTTTCACAACCTCAACTCCCAGACGCTTATCACAAGCTTTCTCTCAACCCACCTATAGTTGATGGAATGATCACTCTGGTCCCTTCACCGGTCAATCCAGTTGATCATGTCATCAATCTAGTCACATCCTTAGTTGAACTAGTTGACAGAGTGGTTGATCCGATACCATCCTTGGTCAATCTCGTTCTCCCCTCAGAGAGTGAAACTAAAGAGGTCGATCTGATCCCATCCTCGGTCGATCCCACTCTCCCATTAGAGAGTGTCACCCAAGTGGTTGATCCATTTACACCTGTCGACCCCATTCTCCCATTGGAGAATGAAACCCAAGTGGTCGATATGATCTCATCATCGATCGATCCTACTCTCCCGCTAGAGAGTAAACCTGATACTGCCCATGTTTTTCTCGTTGATACAGACTCTGCCGTGTTAGGGGGTATTCCTCCTTCTCCTGTGAAACTCCCTCCAAGTAATGAGGCCATCCGTTTTGATTGGAGTGTGCTGACTGGACCTCATCTTCCCTCTTACATTCCTTTCCAGATTACAGTACAGGTTTGTGGTTGAGACGTTCCTCATACACTGATAGATGAAGGTCCATCTGTTAGTATTTTGTCCTCTTTTGCTTGGCAAGATTTGGGTTGTCCTCCACTTGTGCTGGTTACGCATAATCTGTTAGCTTTTAACAAAAGAACTAGTCAACCTTTAGGGACCCTTCCTCAGTTTCCTGTAACTTTGGGAGGGAAAACTGTCTTCATTGATGTCATGGTAGTCCAAGACCCCTTGGATTTTTCTTTACTCCTTGGGAGAGATTATGTCTATGCAATGAAAGCTATTGTGTCTACTCTTTTTCGTGTGATATCTTTCCCTCACGATGGACGAGTTGTGACTGTTGATCAACTTTCATTCATTGACCCTGACTGGATTGCCTCCCTAAATGTTTTTTATATGCAGACGGTATCACCCCCGCCACAGGTCAATTATGTGGCATTGTCTCCCATGGCTTCGACTTTTGATGACTTAGATCCAGTAGTTGACATGGCGATCTCTTCGATAGGGTTGTTAGAGCTTGATCTCTTTACTCTTGTCACGACCCTCGACATGGTGTCCTTCCAGAGTGTATTTCTTCCTTCCAGTGAAAACATTTTGGAATCCATGACCAAGTTTTGTCCCTTGACATGGTGTCCTTCAGGAGCATTGTCCTCTTGGAATCCATGATAAAGAAGAGAGACTTCGAGGATAGTTTTTGCGTCTCTGAGGTAACCTCGTTAAAAAATGAAACAGAGGTTTATGAGCACGATTTTCTGATTTCAAGCTTGTTAAAAAATGAAACCAGACTTGAGCATGGTTTTTTGATTTCAAGCTCGTTAAAAAATGAAACCACTTTTGAGGATAGTTTTTGCATCTCTGTAGCAACCTCGTTAAAAAATGAAACAGAGGTTATGAGCATAGTTCTTGTTTCTATGTCAAGCTCGTTAAAAAATGAAACAATTTTTCCCCCTCTCTATTTGAGTCAAGTCCTTCATCTAGTATTTGAAGCTTCATTTCATTCTCCTTTATAGTTGGATGAAACACAACTTTGGGGGCATTTTCTTGCAGCCTCTAGACTTCATGCTGAAGTTTGAGCCACTAGCTTCTTAAGCTGGGGGCTAAGTACCAACCATCCATGTGTTATGCGTTGGGAAGTCACAAGAATAGTTTTACATGGTTCAAGCTTGTGTAAAAATGAAACCACTTACCTCAAGCATAGTTTCCTCTGGTTCAAGCTTGTGTAAAAATGAAACCAGGTCTAAGCATAGTTTTGTTTAGTTTTTAAGCTTGTGTAAAAATAAAATCTGTCCCAAGCATAGTTTTGTTTTGTTTTAAAGCTTGTGTAAAAATGAAAACAATCCCGAGTTTAGTATTTGTTCTTTCTCATGCTTGTAAATACATGAGAATAAGTTACTGATCTTAGTCTTTGTTCTTTCTCGTGCTTGTAAATAAGTGAGAATGTAACCGAGTATACTTTTATCACTTTTTCGGACTCATAAAGGTTATATGAAAAAGGAACCCACTGGAGTTCCCTTTAAGCTCTTTTGTAATGACCCTTTACTTATTAATATGAATAATTTCATAAATAATCCTAAAAATTAGCTAAATTATAATTAATTATTATATAACCTTAATTAATTATATGTTATTAATTAATTATTATTTTTTTACTATGATTAACTTAAGTATGAGTAACTCTTTAATTAAGGGTTAATGAATGATTAATTATTAAGTGAGTCATTAATTGATTAAGTATTAAATTAATGGTTAAAAATAAAATGTAATGATTAAATGGGGTTACGTATCCCATAGGGGGATAACGTAACCCATACGTAAAAGGGAACATTTAAGTAAAGGATAAGACAATTAATAAGAAATAAATGAATGGATAAGGCATTAATAAAGAGATAAGGTGTTTGGTGGGGGGAAATGAATGTGCGAGGGCGGTGAAGGAGGAATAAGGGAGGTGGAGAAGGAGTAGGAGGGGGATTTTCATTCATGCATGCTAAGGGAGAGGAGATTTTGGGAGTATTGGGACAGAGTTAGTTAACAGTGGGATTTACAGTGCATCGGGGCTGAGGAGGTTTTGGGCTCGGAGGGCTAGGACGTCCATTGATGTCCTAGGGCTAGGCGTACTAGTCGGTAGGGTGGCTGGTTTTGGGGTGTCCTAAGGAGCAGGTTCAAGCGAAGGGAGCAAGCTGCTGCAGATAGCATCAGAGAGAGGTATTTAAACTAAAATTTGTGGATTGTTTACTTAAATTTAATATTTATTGCCAAATTTTATTTACGCAAGTATGGAGATAGATTTGCAAATTATGAAAATTATACTTCTTAAAAAGCTTACAGAAATTAAGTAATTTGGTAGAATATAAATGTCTTTACAAATCTGGTCTTTACATCTATATAAATGTCTTTACAAATCTGGTCTTTACATCTATATAAATGTCTTTACAAATCTGGGCACTACATCTGGTATCAGAGCGTAGGTTTGAAATCTGAGCCTAAAGGGCCAAAACTCCAAGCCCAAATTGCCCTCCGCTCAAC
>ML784027.1:660725-738999 GCA_009831015.1 Picea engelmannii
GTATGTCACTCATCCCTCTTTAGTTAGTAAATTCAATATCTAAAACTTAAGGAAAGCGTCATGTTCTTGTGTGTTTTGTTCTAGATCCAGGTGGATCTAGGGAGATCAGTTAGTGTCCGCACCTACTGATTAGTCCGATAACACCTAGTACTGCCACAACATCTTGGTCAAGCCAAGGTCTAGCGAGATTATTTTGATTATCCATCAAAGATGGATATTGTGAAGTGTTAGAGGTTTGAGAAGATTCAAATGATGAATTGTCCTCGTCGAAGGAATCTCCTCCTCAAGGAGGTGGAGAAGGATTGGGTGGTGAAGGAGGAAATCTATATCCCCCAACACCTAGGATTAGTGCTTCAAATGAATCAATGATGATATCATGCAATGCGTAATTGGGTGTACCAATGGCAAGAGTATCTTCTTGTTGATTGGAAAAATCAAGGGGTTGATGTAATTGTTCACCAAACCGTCTAAGTCTGGCCAATGCACCTTGGGTTCTTATTATTGATTGACAAGAATTATGGATAATTTCTTGTACATCAATTCCTTGAGGAATCAGTGTCACGGGTTTAGTAGGAATATCATGTTGGGCTTCATATGTAGTGGCTAGATCAGGTACAACAATGGAGTCTAAGCGACTACTAGTTATAATTGGAGAGCGATTCTTAGGAAATGTCTTTTGACCCCCTCTTGACATTAATATCTAGTTGGACCTCCTTTTAGCACCATTTGTTGATGGGAATATATGAACACACTGTCAACAGGAAGGGAAGATCCGGTCCGAAGTTGTCTAATTAACCCAAGTTGTTTAAAGTAACCTACCCTGACATGTTTTACGGATCTGTTGGTCAGTGGAAATAGTAAGGTTAACTAAGAAAGAAAAATGATTATCTATCTATACAAAACTAATATGTACATTTTCTATTTTATCTATATTTAATATATAAATACCACACAGTCTTATTCATATACGATATTTATGTACATATTCAAGGTTTATGTAAGCCTTGTGAAACTGAAAATTGTACTATTGAAGCAAAGTTTAAGTAACACATGAAGGATAAAGAAAATTGTTTTAAAACTAATTAATAACTTGATAAAAGAATCAACCTAACAATAAAGCGAATGAAAATGATTTATAATGATATAACTAAAATGATCAAATCATGTAAAGTTTGATTTTTAATCATTATTCATTCAAATAAAATAAACAAACAAAAAAAATTAAACAAATGTGTTACCGATCGGTGACTAAAAAAGAAATGTGATTTTATCTTCGTGTGTATGATGTACTCCAATAACATGTTTTCCAAGCATAAATCTATAGAAAACACTATACAAAATATACAAAATATAAATTATGATATTACCCGAAGAAATTCAAGCAATTTCAATAATTCGAAAGTGATTTGTAAGAAACATAAAGATAAATATAATCCACACGATGTTATGTGATTCAAAAAACAGAGATGAAAACAATTCCAATCACTTGCAATTGATATAACAAATTCAAATGTTCAATATAACTCAAAAGACAAAGATATATGTCTTATATTTAATGTACCATATGGATCATAATAACTAGAAATAATGAACTATATCATGGACAGAAATAATAAAAAACATTAAACCACATAAAGATGAAAAGACGAAAGCTAATTCATGCAATATATGTTTTATGCTTTGAAAAATATGAAAGGTAACACGACCAATAAATAATCACATCACACAATTTGTTGTCCAAACTAAATCCATAGAGCATACTTCCTCTTCATATCTTTCATTCAAAACATTTCAATCCATCCTTCCTGGTTCCAAAAAACATATCCAGTTCCTAAATCAAAAATCAATATTTAAAGGGACTATAAATTGTTTCTACTATTGATAGGATAGAGATCAATCATCTAAAAATTCTTAAGCCTCTAATCTCCAATCTAAACTAGATTAAAAATAACAAAATTACAACAACTTTAACAAGTTTGTTACAAATGATCATTCATGATCAATAAATGTTGGAGAAAGAAACTAAAACTTTCCAAAAGAAATAACATCCAATATCTCTTATAGCATAATCATTGTGTCTTTCAGCCATCTGAGTGTTACAAAGACCTAAACAAAGATACAATAAAATAATATCCAAATCTATTTAACTAATTTAAGACTAGCTACAAAATCTTTGATTCTGTAGCTACTCTATCACAACCAATCGTGATATTTTTAAACATTATTCAATAAAATAAAATGACATTTAATTACCGATAATTAATCATTTGAAAGTGATGGATGATATACTTTAGATCCTGTGATGACATTAACAATTGTTGATTATTTTATAACCACGTCTCCAGGTTGCTTGTACCTTCTAAATGTGCAAGCTACGAACTTCTGGGCTTTTAGCTTTAGTTTGGAATTCTCTTCTTCTAACTCCTTGTTTTGCATCATGACCTAATTCAACTGAATTTGTAGATAATGCATGTCAAAGTAATACCTTTGTTCCCAAGCAATATAATCATGGAAATGATCAGGTTCTAAGTCAGGAACTGAACACTGTTGTTTCTTTTTTGAAAAACTATCCTTGGCTTTTAAATCAGATTGTATGCTAGAGAAGCCTTTACAATCTTGAAGGCAAGGAGGTAAGTTTGAAACAAATTCATATTCTATATGATCTTCTTTAGACGAATCCTGGTCTATCATAATAATAGGGATAGTATCATCTTTGTATTTCTTTTTATTATGAATCAACCTGGAGATGACTTGACCAGAACTTTTATTCTTGAAATCCACCTCACTATTGAATCGTGATGATTTACCCTTTGTATTTAATTGTTCTTCTCTAAAAGGGATCACAAGCTATGGTTGGATCTTATTCACAAATCAATCCTTTAAATCATAAACCACAACTTCTAGTGATTTCTTAGGGAGAAATTTCTTCTTTTTAAATGTTGCCCGTGTCACAAGTAAGGATACATCTTGGAATTTAGATAACGAAACAAGGGTTTCACCAATTTGAGTTTCGATTTGTAATTCCTGTGATGGAGATTGTAGAGGTAAAATCCCTTCATCATTTTGTACTATGCCCACTATAGGGTTATTCCTCACAGATAAAAAAATATTTCTAATAAGAAATTTTTCCCAATTATCCCCAAAACTAGACAAATGATATTCGACCAGAGTTTTGATAAATCCATGATGAAAGAGACTGATTTGGGGATTGCTAATCGAACGTTGATAAAACCTAGCCATTTTTTGGAGGCTTCGGAGCATATAAAAGGGTAAATTTAGATGAAACCCCATAAATACTATGAGCAAACGTATGTGGAAGTAGAAAATCAAACCAAAATGACCTTCACAGGTTATAAATTTCTTGATAATCATCAAGAGGCCATGATCTGAAAATGATCTTTAAAGACTTGGCTAAGTTTTAAGCATGTGTTAAATTACCATTCAAAAACTTAAATGAGTACGAAGGTTTTAATGAAAGAATGTTGCAGCCATGTTAAACAATACATAACCGAAAATAGACATAAGGAACAACAAATCATAACACCAAACTTGATAACGGACTTCGACAAGGTTGCCTATGTTTGCAGGCCTTTGTCTCAGTGGGGGAGGCTTCTTTGTTAATTATTCAATGCTCTAAATGTACATCAAAAGTACATAGAGTAAATCTTTGACTGGCTCAACTATGTTCTTCTCTGCCTCAGAAACCCAATACAACATACGACACTGAAAAATGTTGAGTGTAGCTCCTGGAATAAGCCTCCAAAGTTTGCTTGGCTCGCTGGTTTTTCCTGCATAAAGTGAACTGTTCTGCATAATTTGGCATGATTCAACCTATGGTGTAGTGGTAAGTCTTTTGGTTAAATAAAGTGAGGTTGAGGGATCATATCCCAACAACCCATGATTTCTTGGGCATTGAAATTTGGATTGAGCGCCTTATTATAAGGTTTTAAAACCATATAATAAAATTGTGACACTAAACTATGACTTGGGCACATTTTTTTATGGTTAATTAACCGTATATTTCAAATCGTGGAATATATTTTGTATTGGTAGCATATGTTAACATATAACATATTTTATATGTTGTATGAAATTTTATCGGATGACATATATATATTTGAACCAACAACCATATAATATATGGTTCAAATCTTCCATGGAGTTTGATGCTCTTTAATAAGGGAATAATATATAGAGTTTAAAACCTACATTCCATATGGCATGATTGGTATACCATTTGATTATGATCTAACATATTTTTATGAACAATATCAACAATGTATCACCTTTAATACATAAGCTTGCCACATAATTTCATTAGTAATGAATGCGCTATGGTGGTTAGCATAGGATGTGGAGTCCTTTGTGCTCGGGAGGTTGCGAGTTCCATTCATACAACATAAAGTTTCAAACCAATTTTGACTAAGCCTTATTGGCCTGATCCAGGGTGCCACATGGCATCATTGGATTGGGCCATGTGTCACTCCGGTATTGGCCTGCACAATCCCAGTCACTTCTTATTCATCCCACAACCTCATCTGTCCAGTCAACTACGACATGTACTATTATGACACTACCACGTGTCACCTTCAACATATTCCATGTGTCCAATATACCCTTCCACGTTTCAACTTCATAGGATGCCATGCCACCCTTTGAGCAGTTGACTTTTTGTCTGTTTGGGAAATCGGTTAGAATGCGATAACTTTCGCATACAACGTCCATTTGCAAAAAAGAATTATATGGACAGAATCAGAGTGATGAGATAGACGCAATTGTGTTGGTTTCATATTATTCCAAGAAATTTTCTTTTTAGGCCTTCCTAGATCCATTTTGGATCATGCCTCCCCACTAACACCTTTTGGTCCTCCAAAAGGGTATTAACTAGTCACCAAGTGCGAGATATGGCACCCCACTTATTATTTGACTTTAAACTCTTTCCTGTGCACATGTCTCATCATAATCAATTGCAAAACAACCATGACAATTGACAACATATTGTTATCCACTTGTACTCTTTCACATCTTACTAAAGCCACTACCATCCATGTTGAAAACATTAGCAATGATAACATCATAAATATGACTGCAAATGAACTAATATGTTTGAAGTACTTGCACGACATTATCTTATCTTGAAGCAAATTATGATTGAAATTTCATTCCACAACCATCTCATGTTCATTCTTAAGATCAATTGCTTGATTAGTCACAATTATAGGTGTGTTGCTTGCATAAGCTTCCTTCTTTAATTATTCCATTGTTTGAAGGGACTGATTTGATTTTAAGTGATGAGCATGTACAACATATTCATTGCCTTCTTGATTAATTGATATCGATTATGTTCCTTGTAGAAGATTTCTTTATGATCATACAAATAAGGATTGCCTAAGACCATTCCACATTCATTGAGTGGCACCACATAACACGTTACCTCATCCACAAAATTTGATGAAATTACAAACTTTAAAGTGCATTTCTTTGTTATGTGCAATTTATGATTGTTGCTTATCCATTTAAGTGAGTAAGGTTTATGATGCATCTTAGTGTTTAATCCCAACTATTTAACCACTTCCTTTGAATCAAGTTAGATTGAGATCCACTATCTATCAATGTATCGATCTTAGTGTGTTTCATTATCACCCTTATGTGAAACAATTTGCATCTAGAATCATATATATCACCAATTTTACCTGTCAAACCAACTGTTGTGATCTTAGTTTCATCACCTGAATCATATCCCAAGTCTGTTGGCCGTGTTGTTTCTGCAACTGTTTGCCTCCCTTTTCTTTCTTTAAACCACTTTGGTCTCTTCTCAAGATGTAATTGCCAGCAATGGTCATCATCATGCCCTTCTTTCTTTCCATTCTTGCAAGAGAGCTTCTCTTCCCTTCTTTTCGCTGAATTTTATTTCTTTCCATTCCCCTTCCTTTTGTCCTCTTTCCTTGAAGAAGATTCCCCTGATACACCAACTCCTATTTTCCCTGCTTCAATTTATGTTGCTTGAACATAAACCTCATCAAGATTAGTAGGTCCAAACATAAATACATTATTATGAATGCGTGTAGGTAAACCTCCTATATACTTCATATGAGTTTCTTGGGTATGTAATGGAATATCCAACATTAATTCCTTCTTACTAAATTGATCTATGTATTCTTGCATTGTTTGTCCCTTTCTTAGTTTAAGACCTTGCCATTCAATTAAAGCCTTATCTTTATAACCCAAAGGATTAAATTTCTTTCTAAGTGCAAAAACAAAATCCTTCCATGATGGAACTACATTACCCACTTCTTGCGTGTCAGTTTACAACTTTCTTTGCCACCATATGAGTGTGGTGCCTACAATATGAAGTGATGCCAAATTGATTTGAGTTGCAACTTGCCTCATCCTTGATTTGTTGCACACTGCAATAAACTTCCATCTGTCTGACCCAATTATCAAGCCTCTCTACATTGACTTCACCATCATACATGGGTAATTCAAATTTCACATCAAGCTTAAGTAAAGGCATATCATGTTTATGTTTATGGGAATGTTTTCTTGCGGTGGATTTGGAACTTGTACTTGAAGAAGAAGAAGCTAATGGAGAAGAAGAAGGTGAAGGAGGAGGTTTAGGAGGATCCTCTCCTTCTTCACTTTTATCTTGTTTAAAATATTGCCCTTGGAAAGGCCTCTTCTGTTCCAAGTAATCCTCATATAATACCTTTACCATATCTGACATGGCGAATAAAGTCTTTTGCAACTTGATCTCATTATGAGACATGCCTTCTTCTGATGTCATCTCCTCACTTTGAGAAGTCCTCTTTCTTGATCAAATATATGGATCCCCTTCTACAAGATTTCCTTCACAATGATTCATCTTTTCCCTGGAAATCATGCAAACTCAAAAACCAACTGTCAACCTGCTCTGATACCACTTGATCCGAAAATGATCTTTAAAGACTTGGCTAAGTTTTAAGCATGTGTTAAATTACCATTCAAAAACTTAAGTGAGTAAGAGGTTTTAATGAAACAATGTTGCAGCCATGTTAAACAATACAGAACATAAAATAAACATAAGGAACAACAAATCATAAGAACAAAATTGATAACAGAGTTCGACAAGGTTGCCTACGTCTCCAGGCCTTTGTCTCAGTGGAGGAGGCTTCTTTATTAATTATTCAATGCTCTAAAAGTACATAAAATAGATCTATGACTGTCTCATCTATGTTCTTCTCTACCTCATAAACCAAATACAACCTACGATAGTGAAAAATGTTGAGTGTAGCTCCTGAAATAAGCCTCCAAAGTTTGCTTGGCTCGCTGTTTTTTCCTGCATAAAGTGAACTCTTCTGCATAATTTCAAATAATTCAACCTCTAGTGTAGTGGTAAGTCTTTTGGTTAAATAAAGTGAGGTTGTGGGATTAAATACCAACAACCCATGATTTCTTGGCATCGAAATATGGATTGAGCACCATATTATAAGGTTTAAAAACCATATAATAAAAATGTGGCACTAAACTATGACTTGGGCGCATTTTTTTTATATAGTTAATTAACCATATATTACAAATTGTGGCATATATTTTGGATTGGTAGCATATGTTAACATATACCATATGTTATACGTTGTATGCAATGTTATCGGATGTCATATATATATCTGAACCAACAACCATATAATATATGGTTCAAATCTTCCATGTAATTAGATGCCCTTTAATAAGAGAATAATATATAGAGTTTTAAAACCCACATTCCATATGGCACGATTGGTATGCAATTTGATTAGGATCTAACATATTTTTATGCACAATATCCACAATGTATCACCTTTAATACACAAGCTTGCCACATAATTTCATAAGTAATGAATGCTCCATGGTGGTTATCATAGGATGTGGAGTCCTTTGTGCTCGGGAGGTTGCGAGTTCCATTCATACAACATATAGTTTCAAATTAATTTTGACTCGGCCTTATTGGCCTAATCCAGGGTGCCATGTGGCATCATTGGATTGGGCCACGTGTCACTCCAGTATTGGCCTGCACAATCCCAGTCACTATTTAGTCATCCTACCACCCTGTCTGTCTAGTCAATTGCTACATGTCCTATTATGACACTACCATGTGTCACCTTCAACATCTTCCATGTGTCCAGTCTACCCTGCCACATGTTACCTTCACAGGATGCCATGTCACCCTTTGACTAGTTGACTTTTTGCCTATTTGGGAAATCGATCAGAACGCGATAACGTTCGCATACAACATCCATTTGCGAAAAAAAAATTATATGGACAAAATCAACAGGACGAGACAGACGCAATGGCAATGTTTTCGTCCGATTTTGGGAACTTTTATTTTTAGGCCTTCCTGGATCCATTTTGGATTAGGTCGTTCCATTTAGACTGGAATAATTCCAGGGGTAATCCTTTGATGTGATACTTCATTTGTTTAGATGCTAACAATGACTGCCAAGGGATATTTTCTACCTTAATATTATTTAACCATTTATTTCTAGAAGCAGAGAGACGGGTGGCTCTAGAAATAAAACCCTCATCAACATGAAATTGCATATCACCGACTTTTACCCTCAAACCATCAAACATTTTGGAAAACTCCTTGTCTACATCTAAGTTAAAACCCCAAAATGACTGAATGAAAGGTATCCACCCAACCAGGGTGAGTCTCTTAGTGACACCGTCATGACATAGTAGGGTTTGGTGGCCATTAGGTTCAATCCTAACGACATGATCCATAACAAAGACGAAATGGAGAATAAAAAAATGAAATTTTCAAGGACAACTAGAATGAGAACTGAGCGGGGTAAAGACACAAGTTTCGAAGTGAGACAGGTAAACATACCTGGCACTAGGAGAGATGTGCATAAGATCAAAGCACTCGATTATCATTCCCAACTTGGAATACTAATTTCCTCCGTCCGAGCAGAGGACAGACATGGTCTACATAGTAAAACTCATGTAGCCATTTTTGTTTGCCATGAAACCCTGGTTTGAAACCCATGAAACTTCCCTTGATGTAATCATAATGGAACGAAAAATATAGAAATTTCAGTGAGGAGTAAGGGTTATCGTAAATGATCATGATAGGGCAAAGGTTTTGGTGTAATGATGAGGTGTTCACCCAAGCGCTTAGATTTCACCAAAGGATTTCACAACGCAATGATTTTCTTAAGTTCGTATATAGGTCGATATGTACAAACAAAAAAAAAAAGAAAATCATATGTATCCATTTTATTTACCTAGGAAACAATCAATGTTTTAAATGAAACAATAATTAATAGATCATTTCTCATAGGTTACAACTAAAAGAAAAAATAAATCCTTTTAAATTATGCATAGGATAATCACATATCAAGTTCCTTCTTAGTTGTTGCTAGATGAAAGATGACTAAATTCATGCTTCTTAGTCATGAATTTAGAGAAGGGCAACAAACATCAAATCATGAAAAATAAACATGAAAAATCAAATGACAGGAAAAACAAACATGTATTGTATGAGCTATCAGTTTGACGAATCCACTTTCCCAGAACTAAAGCAAAAGATGTAAATAAAATGCTTCGAATATAAACATAAAACAAGAGACTAGTTGGGCTGCCAATAGGTAGCTCATGTCAGACTAATGCTAAAAAACATATGTGGTGCAACAAGCTCTAAGTCAAGGTGGATATAGATTCTTATGTCTGGATGATGCTTTATCTAATTGGAGGATGTTGAGCAAGGGGGTTAGGACTTCTCCTGAGAGGACAAGGACCCAACACTAGGTGACACCTAACATTTTCTATATCCTTTGTAGAACCATGACCCACCCCCCTGAAATTATCTAATGTCAAAGTAGTTAACATGGATACCTAACATAAACTATGCCCATAAATTTATGAGAAAATATATAGACACCTCCCTATTATTGTAGGGAGGTTTTTAAAAAACCATAAACCACCTATCCATCCAATTATGTAAAAATGATTGGTAGGTGCACAAATCCATACAAATGCATCTCTTTGTGACTAGTGGTTGTAATTTGGCTCTTGAGCTTGAGGTGAGATCTCTCCCCCAATGTTAAGTTGGGGAGGTCACAAGTTCGACTCTCTTGATTCGTTGGGGGGTAAGGTGAATCTAATATTTTTGGAGAAATCTATCTAAACAAATGCATGTTATTTTTAGTTTGTGCTTATTACTAAGTTAAATATTGTTTTCTTTAATATTTGTGGGTTACTGACTCCTCCTAAGATAGGCCAAATGTGAGCTATTAAAAAATATTGAAACATCATGAATATTTTGTTCAAGAGACAAAAGTGAATGTCAAATTTCAACATTGATTCAACATATATAAATATAAATTAGTTATATTATAACATGATATTCAAACATAATTATCTTAAGCAAAGTGGTCTTACCTACACTTTGAAAAATTTTGCAGGGACTTAGGAATGAAACCGTTTGATCTCCATATTCACCACACTGAAGATCATCAAGTTTTACCGTTGGATGGTAAATGCATGTCCCATGGATTGACATAGACACCATGCTCTCCAAAGTGATGATACCACACTATCCTTGTTTTCTTTAATGTTTTGGTTCCTAATAAATCCATGTTCGAGTTCTCTCTGTATTCACTTCTATGAAAATATATGGGGTGTTTTAAATTTTTGATTCTCCCTTCTGGAGAACCTATGCAAGGGAATATTTTTTTGTAATGTCCAAAAGGGTAAGTGGGAGGCCAAAAATATACCTAGAAATGGAAAATATTGAATCCAAGGAGGATTAGGAAAAGAGTTGAGGAAGGTCAAAGGGATATCCCAAAAGTGAGATTATGACTATAAATGAATCATATTTAGAGACAATTAAAGACATAGGGAGGCCTAAAATTTCACAAAGTTGTGTAAAATCCAAGGTTCTAAACATACAACCTCTATAGCTTTTCTAAAAATGGTTAACATGTTCTACATATAGAAAGTTATGAAATCCATGACACACATGAAGGAGAGGTGCAAATCACATTGAGTATTAGTTTTCATCCAGGTTAACTAATATGTGTAATGGAATAATACTACATCTCTTTCAATTCAAAACATTTATTTATTTATTTTAAGTGATAATAATATAAAAAAAAAAAAACCCTAGAATTAGCTCAAGCGGTCTTGAGCTTGTGGTGAGATGTCTCCCCCGATGATAACGTGAGGTTGCTATGTAGGAATCATTCATAGTTTATTACAACACCACAATGTATTTTTTATTATTCGATTTCATAGAATATCCTTTCTTATGGTTATTCGAGAAGCTATACATTCTCATCCAATAAGAAAATGTGAACCAGACATGGACGATTCCTTCACAAAATCTCCTGGATAAATTCTTCGATATTTTTGTTTGAAGACCTACCTTCCACCTATTGAGGGGTCCTAAATCCATTTAACTCAAAAACAAGAACCAAACCCTCCACCAAGGCCCAATTAGACTCTACAACGTTTGATAGTGGAATGGTTCTCCATATATTTTGATCCGGACAAATAATCAATGGGCTTTACATAGTGATTGACAGGATATCTTATTATGAAAGTTCCTCCTTCAGTTTAAACGTTCTCTTTTTGTATTTTATTTTATTAGATGGGTATGATAAAAATATGTGTGCTGGTATAAGCCAGCTAGTAAAAGGGGGAATATTAACTATTGAAGAAGGCTGAGCTTGGGATAACCCTTGTGCTCAAGCATGCAGACAAAGATTTTAACACTTGTGACAAGCCTAGTACTAATACATCAAATTGTTGGTATTTTAATTATTGACTAAGATACGATTATTGAAAGAAAACATACATGCAATAAAATTATGGCAAGAAAAATAATTTCCTTAGCTCTATCATTAATCATACATTAACACAACAATTTCATTTCATCATTAGAGACAAGAACTACAAAAAATATTGAAACAAAGAACTTATCAATAGATTCAGAAACTCTTACTCATTACAACATCGATTCATGAAATAAAGTCGGAAGTAGTTCCTCCTCAAATCCGGTCACACAATGCCTTTGATGAAAAACAAAAGTTTGTCTCCGGTCCTAAACATGACTTCCCAATTAAGGTAGTTCAGAAATAGTTCTTTACAATTCCAAAAAATGAGGGTCTTTTCCAAAACCATCGACCTTTTCTAAAATGTCAATGCTCTTATTTATAATGAAACATTAACTAAAAATAGCTATTAAAAGTGAAAGCTAAGTAAAACAAAATATCGCCACATGGCACTTTCATCTATCTGTCTTCTAAGAGTCATCAAATAGTTTTACTGGAGCGGATGACTCTTCTCATACTCTGACCATTTGATGAATAGTTCCTCGCATGTGTTGGCATACGGGAACCTGTGTTGGTCCATCGGAGCCAAAAGTATTTATTTTACTTCTACTGCCCGTGCTCGATACTTGACTATTTTGACACTTAACCACTACAAGACTACTCGAGACTTGATCATACTCTCCATGAAATTCTATACCTGACCTAGCGCCATGCTCGCCACCTTTGCGATCTTTGTTGTCCATGCCAAGTCTTGTTCCACATGTTGCTTGACAATGTCATGTAGGTCGAAAAAGTCCTCGGGTGAGCCGAATTCTGGGAGGTCAATGTCTTTCATCTCCCAATTAATATTTAACCAAATCTTTTCATAATCGACCCATTTCTCTTGAATCTTCAGCTGATGTTCTTGGGTCATTTTCACCCAGTATTCGACCACTTTCCTGATCTGATCTACGCCGCTGTCCCTCAACACCCGAATGTCATGCTCTTCGACATCTTGACCCTTTTGAACTGCACTAATGTAACCGATCCTTTCCACTGCTTGGTGAGACTTCTCATACCACCTTTCCATGTCCTTGCAGGTCTATAATACCATAAGGGTATATTCTTGGAAGTCGGCTATTCCTGCAGTAAAAATGTGTCGTTCGTTCGTCAATTTTTCATAGGCATCTTGGAACTTGCTTCTCAAGAAAGTCGTGGCTTATGTGGAGTCCTGATAGTATTCCGCAAAATGGCGCAGATGCTCCAAATCCTTAAGTGCATCGACCAAATCCTTTTCATCTCTTCTTTCTCTATCGAAGGTTGCATCTATGATAGCCATCGCTGTGCCAATAAGCTCCGACATCTTGGCATGTTCTGTGTTGAGCAGTTTTTCCTCTGTGGTGATGAGAATTGAACTATCCAATGTAAGCCTCCTCTTCTTAGTGGTTTTCTCCATGATGAATTTTCTCTTTCGGTCATAGGCTATTGCTTGTATATCGGTGACCTCATCAATAGGTTTGGGGATTTGTTTCTCTCCCCAAGTTAGAGTATTTCCTAGGATCCCGACTGTGTGTATTTGTTCTAGGATGGGTTCCTAAACCTCTTCCATATATCTCGATGGCTCGAACTCCATTTGTTTCTCATCATATGGTAAGGTATTAGCCAAAACTGAGGAACCAGGGGTAGGTTCAATACTTACTTGGAAATTGACTGTTGAAATGTTGATTTCTTGTCATGGAAAATCCTCTTTCTGGTCTCCCAATCCTAGCTCATCCCTTGAGCTATCCATTAGGGTTCCCGACACGTCGAGTGGATTAGTTTCTAAGTCACTTTCAACCTCATGCTTGTTCGGCGGAAGTCTCTGAATTGGATAATTGGGACCTAGGGTAGATGCTCTCTTAGGTTCTTTATCCTCTGTAATCTACACTGGAGTCACCAGGGACACCTTCAAACTCTCCTCATCATCATATATGGTTATGGTTGGTGTCCAGGTATGAACGATTTATTCACCCTTTTCCTACATTAATTTATCAATACGGGTGTGTATCCTTTCAAGGCAATGCACAAGGTATATGCAGGGGAAAGAGTACAATTTGTTCTAGCCAAGGGTTCACGATTAAGATTCAAAACATTACTGTCAACTGGATTAACTACAACTTATGAAAAGTACTCATAAGAATCACACACTGTAACAACAAGCATAAACTAATAAATAACATTGTAACAACAAGCATAAACTGATAAATAACACACTGTAACATCAAGAATAATCTAATAAATAACACACTGTAACATCAAGCATAAACTGATAAATAACACACTGTAACAACAAGCATAAATTGATAAATAACACACACAGGAAGATGCAACACCTGATCAGAAGAGCAGGCCCAACTCTCTGATCAGGGCTGCGTTGGTCACAGCGAAGATGAAGACAAAAAAATAGATAGTGTTTTATAAATCTGAAAAAGGTTATTACAATATCAATGGGGACATCCCCAGTTATAGGAATAAACTGTATTATATACATCAAAAGGGAGAACAACCTCTTTCCCCAAAACATGGTAACCATATCCCCAAACATATACATTAGTTTGAACGACACTAGTACCAGATGGACAGGATCAACGAAATTCCCAATATGGTTCAGGGATCTACGACTCCAGCTGCGCGACCTCTTTATGGCTTGGTTGTTGCTATGAAGAGCGAATATGCTGCAGGATGAAGCCCTGGTCCTATTCTTCAGAAGCTGCGGTCAAACATTCATTTTAGTGCTGCGAATAGGCAAAAATCCGTGACTTTACTTCATTAATAAAATATTCCAATAGACAAGGTAGGGGTATTTACCTCATAGGTTTAGCATAGTAAACATAGGTAAATAAGTGCAAAAAGGTCAAAAAGGTAAAAAAGGTGATTTGGTGCTCAACATCTCCCCCCAACTAGCCTTCTGCATGCCTTCATGCAATTTGCCGCCTCCGCAGGTATGGATTTCGCTGACTGTTGGCTTCCTGAAAATGGGTGAGATCATATTCTTCGGCCATCTCTATCCCTGAAACTTTAAAACCATCTGAAAGTTGGACTTCTTCCCACCAATCTTCTAGGACTATTTACGCTAGAGTGTAATCTTCTACTGGCAACCAAATAGTGGGAAACTGAAACTGGAGTCCCATCCATCGGACCCCGCTTGTTCGGATACATGCCACATATCTGGGCACCCTAGGGAGCACTCATGAAAAATTTGGTGCCCCAAAAGGTTCCCTGTTCCAAATAGCTGTAGGTGTCATCATCCACCTTTTCTGATAGCAATCAAGGGCCTCTTCATGAAATGTGACTATTTTCTTAACGCAAAGATCAAGGCACCAATTTTGTGTCCTCAAAATTCTATCTCTATTCGCCTCAATTCCAAAAAAGGTGTTGTGTTTATTGAACATGGTGACTGACCTCTCAGGTTCTCCTCTTACCATAAATGGATTTGTAACTTGATTAGATTCAAATGTGTTAAAAGCCTTCTGCTAGCTGATCTGGTTGAAAGTGTAAGAGGTGAGGGCCCTTAAATGAATGTATCCCACATACGGGACCAGATTGAAGTCTTTGTCCAGGCACAGTAGATATCCATGCAGGTGAAATTCACACATCAAATGCTGAGTTGGCATGTCGTGGTGCCTCATTATTTGGAGGAATTGTACACCATTTTCTATTTTATAACTAATCTCATTTTTTATGTTCTCCATGTAGAATAGAAGAAAATGTTCATGTAAGAATAAAGAATAACAAGAAGTAGGGGGGTGACATGCCATCACCTCTTGCGCCAAATTAAACATTTTCTCTTTATCCATTTTTATCTCTGCCACTTGCTTTTCTAGCTGTTCCATCTTGAGTTGATGCTTCGCATGCCTTAATATCATGATGTCTATACACTCCACATATTCAAAAATAGTTGTGGAGGCTCATTCCTGAGTTCTTATGATCTTGTTTTGATACTGAGCCGTAGTAGATTTCCAAGTCTACACTTCGACCATTAAGGCATGCTCACGGTCTTCAAACAATCACTCGACTGGGTCTGTTTGAGTAGCAGCAGAGGTTATGGCTGCCTAGTCTGTCTGAGTCTCTGTTTCTACTCCTATGGCCTTGGACTTTCTAGCTTGCTGCTTGTATTTCTTCATCCACTCCTACATTTTGTGTACCTATTTCCTTAGTTTCCTGACCTCCATCTTAAACTGCATTGTCTCCTTAAATTGTAGTTGATGTTTTTGTTTGACTGGGAGTCTTACGACCTTCTCGCCTGGCTCTTCCATTGGCTCATTCGTCGGGACCGCTTCGCTTGGTCCCTCCTCTTCACCTACAACTATTTCCTCTTTTTGCACGCTCATCACCACCAGTGGTGACCTTGCGAGATGCTCTCCTACTAATGTGTCTATTTGAGTATCATCCACCCCACATAGTTGTGGTTTTTGTGATAGAATTGGAGGAATGGTGAGATATTCTTCTGTACACCGAAGGGAACGAGTTTTCCTTGCTCCTCTTGGAATAAAGGAGAAAAAGGAGAACTGGAAGGGATCTTCAATATTCAGTCCCGAGGTCGACGCTGGTTCTTTTGGTTCGGCGTCAACCTCACACCCTAGTTCTCCCAGAACTTCTTCCATGGGCTCTATGGTCGGGGTGGTCACAACCTCTTCTTCATTCTGGTTATCCTCCTCCATCGACTCCATGGTGACAGGAGGTCCTTGTGGAGTACCCTCAGTTGCAATATCGACCAATTCACCTACTCCTGTCTGTTGTGAAACCACTTCTATGGTTGTCATGCTATCAAATTGCTCTGCTAGTTCCATAGGCGAGGTTGGTTCTTGTGGGATAGCCTCAGATGTGGTACTAGTGGGCCTTTCTGTGTCAACTTTTGCATCTTCCATTGGTTCCATGGTTTCATCTTTCTCTTAGGGAGCAGCCTCTTCTTCAAATGCTTCATCTTCCATCTCCATCTCTTCTGGTTCCTCTTGGTCAACATAGTCATCTTCTCCTACATTTTCCTCCTCCGTGGCTTCTAGTTCATCTTCCCTAGTAGCCACAGTGGCTGCTACTTCTTCCTCTATGGAATCCCGAAACAGTTCCCATGGGATCAAGATTTGTCTGATGGCATTCATTACTAACATATGAACCAACCCATGGTGGGTGATGGTCACCAATACCTGTCGTGACTCCTGAGCCGAATGTGCCATTAGGTGAAGGCTTCTTAATAAGAAACAAGGCACATTCAGTGAAAAAGCCTCTGCTTGGAGAAATCGCAGGTGAGTTAGTATTCAGAGATGGTATTTGAATATGGTGGAGTATCTCCCTTCACAAGTCATATATCTCATGACGAACTCTGCTACTTCCTTCCATGGATGCGGCAACGAATTTCGGTCGTATACTCGACCCTTCTGCACAATGATTTCTCCTGCCTGTAAAAAGGCTTTGGGAAACTCTGGAAGGACAGACCTTCTTGAAAACCATTGTTGTTCATTTTGAGGGAGTCCACTGACTTCTATGATAACTTCCTTTGTCACAGGAATTTCAATTCCGTGGACCCGAGAGCTTCCTTCTCTCAAGTTCAGTGTGAATTCTGTTTCAATTTCTTCGTTCGACCCTTTCAACCTGTTAAAGTAAACATTCCAGCCTACATTCTCAAAGACCTGCCATACCTCCTGATTTTTCCAAACTCTCATTGTAACTTCAGGTTCATGCTGCACAGATCGTCCACCCATTGCTGCAGAAGCAGAGTCATCACAATGAATGCAGTTAGCTGGTAGGGGAAAATGACAGGGCTCCAAACCATTGGAAACTAAAATTCATATCACTTTTGGGGACGATGGATGAAACACCGCTGGTATGTTTGGAAATGATGACAGATTGTGGTGGTACTATCAGAAATTTAATGTAGCATGTTGGGGAGGTGACTGATTATGACTCTGCATGTACGAGTATGCATTTCAACATATCAAGTTATGATTACGGAGTGCCGAAATCATTGAATTATGTTTGGTGAGGATTGTGTGTTATAAGCATTTTTTCGTGGTATGTCGTCGTTTATTATGATGGTTCCCCCACTAACTTAATTACAGCCATCCACGACACGTTTTGATGTCTTTTTTTTGGAATATTTTAATTAAATCCATAAAAGTCAATGAAGACGTACCCGGGGACCTACCTTATGGTGGAGTAGCAACAAAAGGTCTGATGGAGTAACGACAACAAGGCGTAACGACAACAAGGAGTAACAACAACAGTGAGTAACAACAACGACGAAGTAATTGCGACGAAAGAGTAGCGACAGTTGCGGAGCAATGACACCGGAAGAGTAACAACACTGGTGGAGTAACGAAAGTTGCATAGTAATGACACCGACGGGGTAACGACAGTTGCAGAGTAATAGCCTCAGCGAGGTAATGGTAGTTGCGGAGTAATAGCACCGGCGGAGTAACGACAGTTGCGGAGTAACAACACTTAGTGAAGTAATCAATACACACCAGTGGAGTAACATCAATGTCTTTATAGCAACACTAGTGGAGTAACATTGCCGAGTGTTACATTTCTCCTAGCCATATTCCTTTGTTATTCCTGCAAAAATACAAACAAGTAAGTAATAACAATAATTTTTATTTTTTTATTTTTTGTTATATATATATATATATATATATATATATATATATTAAAGGCAGAGTGAGATTGTCCTTCATTCCAACAATCATTGAATTAGATGAGTCAGAGAGGTGTTTGAAAAAGGAATTTCTAGAGGCTGGACGATGGTATAGTTTTAGACGGTGTCCGTTTACTAAGAACGAGGTATGATTCTCATCTATTGTAATTAATCTAACTGTCCCATTGTCGAACACTATGTCCACTTGGTATGGCCCCATCTAGTGAGTGCAAAGCTTGCCTTTGAAATCCTTAAATTAGGAATCGTAAAGTAATGCCCAGTCTCCCACATGAAACACCTTACTTTTGATGAATTTATCATGCCATTTCATTCTCTTCTGTTGAACAACAATGGTCTTCTGGAAAACTACTAACCAAATCTCATCCAACTTATTCAGTTGTTCCAGACGGTGTTTCTGTGCTTCTGATGGGTCTAGGCCTACTTCTAGAGCTGTTCTGAGTGTACTGATCTCAAATTCCACTGGAAAAAAGGGGACTTTCCCATAGACTAATTCAAATGGTGAAAACCCAGTTGTGTTTTTCCATGTTGTTTTGTATGCCCATAAAGATTCTGGAAGTTTCTGTGCCCAGTCCCAGTGATGACTTGCTACTGTCTTTGTCAATATATTTTCTAATACCTTGTTTGTGCTTTCTACTTGCCCGTTCACCTGGGGGTGATAGGGGGTTGTCACTCTATGTTTGACTCCATATTTCTACATCAACTTTCCTATCATGTGAGATGTGAACTGTGATCCTCCATCTGACACAATTTCCCTTGGAGTACTGTATCGGGAAAATATTTCTTCAAAAATAAAGTCTCCCACTACTTGTTCTGTTGCTCTTGTGACCGCTCTGGCTTCCACCCATTTAGTTACATAATCAGTGCAGACCAGGATGTAAGCTTTCTGATGAGAAGGTGGGTTGAAGGGTCCAACAAAATCAATGGCCCATTTCTCAAATGGTTCAAGGACTATATGGGGTTGTAGAGGCATTTCGTTTGCTTTCCCAGGTTGTCCCATCCATTGGTAGCTATCACACCTTCAGACATAATCTYGGGCATCATGAAACATGGATGGCTAGTAATATCCCATTTGTAGCACTTTGTGACCTATTCATTTATCTGCAAAATGTCCTCCACAGGGTCCATCATGTGGAACCTTCAGTATCTCATAGATATTATCTTCTGCCACACAATGCCAAATCTCTTGGTCAACCCTGTATGGAAGAGATATCCTGCCATCCATGAATATCGGGTACTCTGGTGAATAATATTCCTTTTCTCCTTATATGACAGATGACGAGGCACCTTCCCTGAAGCAAGATAATTAGCAATATCTGCATACCACGGAGTGTTAACAGATACTGCAAAAAGATGTTCATCTAGAAAATTATCTTCAATTGGTGTATTCTTACCCTCATGTTCTATCCTAGATAATAAATATGCAACCACATTGTCCTTCCTTGGTTTATCTACTATAGTAATATCAAATTCCTGTAGTAGCAAGAGCCATCTTGTGATACGACCAGGGGTAACAGGTTTATTCATTAAATACATGATAGTTGCATGATCAATATGAACAAAGGTAGGATACCCGATAATGTAGTGCCATAATTTATTGATGGCATAAATGACAGCAAGGAACTCTTTCTCAGTCACTGTGTAGTTTAATTTAGCAGGAGCCAAATTCTTACTAACATAGCAAACTACGTATAGTATTTTGTCCCCTTGATGTCCTAATACTAGACCAACTGTTGTTAGGGAAGCATCTGTATGCATATGGAAAGGTAATGCCCAGTCCGACCCTCTAAGGATTGGAGCGCTACAGACCAATTCCTTAATTCTCATAAAGGCTGCATCACAGTACTCTGTCCACACAAAATCTGAATCTTTTGTTAGCAATTGAAAAAGTGGATGTGCTACTTTAGCAAAATTTTCTATAAAACGCCTGTAATAACCAACACAACCAATAAAATTGCATACCTGCGTGGGCGTTTTGGGTGTTGGGAAATGTTGAATTACCTTTGTCTTTGTTGGGTCCATCCAGATTCCTTCAGCTGAGAGAAAATGTCCCAGAACAATTCCTTCTTCCATCATCATATGGCATTTTTCCGTACTCAGCGAGAAACGTGCTTGTATACACCTTTCGAGAACTTTTTCTAAATTTTTCAGCCCTTCAAGAAATGAATCCCCATATGGAGTAAAGTCATCCATGTAGATTTCAAAACTGTCATCTATCAAATCAGAGAAGATTCCCAAAATTGCACTCTGGAACGTTGCAGGAGCATTACACAGGCCAAAAGGAAGGACCTGGTATGTGAATGTTCCCCAGGGGCATGTGAAAGTGGTTTTATCTTGATCTTCAGGAGCTATCTGGATCTGGTTATACCCACTAAACCCATCTAGAAAAGAAAAAAACTTTTTGCCAGCCAATGTGTCCAAAACTTGATCAATAAATGGCAAAGGAAAATGATCTTTCTGTGTTGCCTTATTTGATTCTCGATAATCCACACATATTCTCCATTTACCATTTTTCTTAGGGACCATTACTAATGGGGAGACGCATTGGCTATCTGAGATGGGGTAAATAAAACCTACGTCTAGTAATTTATGAAGTTCTTCTTTCACAACATTTTTCAATGTGGGGTTCATCCTTCTCTGAGGTTGTCTCATAGGACGACAATCCTCCTTAATGTATATATGATGGGTACATGAATTAGCAGGGATCTCTTTCATATATGTATAATCCTAGGTGAAGGCCTCTTTGTGTTTCTGAAGGACATCCACAAGTTGCTTCTTCTGGGATTCTAACAGGGTTGGATTAATATTTAGGGTTTTTCCTGGTTCTAGTTCTACTGGGACACTTTCACTGGGTGCATCGACAGGTAGCTCCTCTGATCCTTCTGTTGTTTCAATTGTTTCCTGAGTCTCACAACTCAGGATAGATTCTAGGAATCGTTGATTTGTTTTAGAAATGGAGCAAGGATCATCCATAAGGAGGTGATTACATCACCTTCCGATTCTATTTTCAACTGAAGGGCTTGTCCAATAGTGAGAAATGGCCTCAATTCCTCATTTTCTGTTTCAGACTCTTTCCTAGATAAAATTTTCTTGCTTCCTGCTGGTTTTATGGATGGGTTTGGTTCTACGGGTGGGTATAACACTAAGTTATTAATGTTGTGCCCATTGGAAATAACCATGTGCCCTGATTGGCACCCAATGTAAGCATCTGCAGTAACCAGCCATGGTCTACCAAAAATCAAAGGATGGTTGCCCACCGAAGATTGCATCTATAAGACTAGGAAATATATAGGATTGTGCCACGAATCCACTGAAATTGTTACATCTTCCAACTTTCCTACATGTTTGACTGTGGATTGGTCTGCCAATTCCAATACTGTAGGTGTATGTTTCAAGTTACAAAGACCTAATGCATCCATGGTTTCAGTGGTGATAACGTTGATGGCAACACCCAAGTCTACCGGCACATTCAAAATCTGTACCCCATTAATTTGTACTGTCAGAATTGGGTTCCTCGAATCTCCATACTTTTCAAGCATTGACTTTCCCGTCATGAAATATGATAATTTTACCATAACATGAATGGTAAGGGGGTCTTTGGATTTCTTTGTAGGTTTCTTTGAATAGTATTCCCTAAGAGTCTTTGCATATATTATCACATCCTTCATAGCTTGTAATAAGGGAATTTTAACAAATAAGTTCTACAATTCTCCTAATAAATCAAATTTAGCTTGAGGGCTTGATTTACTCAAAGTTAGTCTCTCTGGGTAAGGTGGTTCAGATTGATGTTGTTTTATTGGAGGTGCTTGGTTTCTATCAGTTTTTTTTGGCTCTTTATTAATTGGTTCTGATTCTTTACCTTCACTATCGAGTTGTTCAATGGTAACTGGAGGAGGTTGAACATTAACTGTCCGCCTTGATCGTAGATTCATTTCGTACAACTCTGCAGTGGAAATGTTATATGAAGGTAGGTTAATAATGTCAGTTTGAAGAGCTCCCTTGCTATTAGGATTCGGATCAGGTTGGATTGGGAGCTGAGGACAGGCAGGTTGATTACCTAAAGGCACATTAGAGGGAAGTTGGAGTTGATGTTGTGGCATCGATTGAGGAAAGTTCCCAGGAGGGGATCCTCGCCAAGTTGGAGCCCATGGGGAGCTTGAACTGGATTGAGGGTTCCACGGATGCCACAGTGGAAACTGGTATTGTGGCCACATGGAAGGATAGGGCATGGACTGAGGATTCATATTAGAATTATTGAAATATTGAGATGGATCTGAGTACATACTCTGATTTCCCATTGGTGGTCGAGGTTGCCATGGATTTCTAGACCCCATGAGGTACAGTTGCTCCATGTCTTTCCCCGTTCCTTGAAATATTTATTTTAGGCTTGGCAGGGAGGGGCATGATCTTGTTGCATGACTTAGCTTGCAAATTGCACATTCCTCTATGGATTTTAGTGCACATTCCCTTTTTGGATGCTTCTTTCTACACGTCGGACATAATATCACCATAGTCCTATCCAATTCCAGCTACTTTTGTTTTAGTTGCAGTGTATCCATCTGTGTTGACAGGGTACTGAGGATGTCCATCCTAAGATTGTCTAGCAGGTTTCCAATTTCTGCTTTCGTAACACCTCTTCTAGAACCTTTTACTGAGCAAATTCCTTGTTTGTTTCTTGCAAGTCCTATTGATCACTGAATGCATAATTCATAGATACCTTCAAAGATTTCCTTAGAGTTGTCTCCTTTTCCCACAATGTTCAATAGTTCCATTGAGTCCTCACAGAAAGATCGGAGGAGGATAATTTTTATAATTTCCTTATCCAGGTCAGAGTGACCCAACCTCTATAAGGTGTACTTGAATCGTTCCACACAATCTTCCAAACTTTCGTCTTCTTTTTGTGCGAACTTGAAAAGTTCTTCCTTAATGTTCCGGGATTTACAGTCATCCTAGTATTTTTCTAGAAAAGTTGTCTGCATATCATCCCATGTGGAAATAGAGCTTCCTCCAAGGCCCATGAACCATCGCAGAGCTGTCCCTTTTAATGTAGAAGTAATTTTTTTTAACTTTTGGGCCTCCGTCGTGTATTCATACCCTCGACACACTATGTCAAATTCTAATAGAAATGTGTTGGGATCTTATGAAACAAGCCCATGAAAGTTTGTTAAGGCTGCTAATGGGATAGGCTTTGTGGGCGCACCAACTCCTAGGTCTCTGATTGGAAACTCGATAGTGGAGGTTGTGGGAGCCATAAATATCTTCCAATAACCTCTGGGTATTTCACCAGGTTCTGTAGGAGATGGCTGAGGCTTCCTTACCCCTTGGATATGAGTTTCTTTAGCAACACTTCCCTGGTCCCTTGGTGATGAAAATACTCCTTCGATCCCTTCTCCTGCGTTCTGATGAATTGATTCCTCGCCTAGAACCTCCTCTCTCTTGCTAGAGTGGTCTGACTCTGTCAAGGTTCTGCTTGCGACCTCTTCCCCCTCTGTTACCATCTTAATATTTCCTTGGTCAGGTATGCTACTAGATGTTTCTGCAACTGCTGGAGGGACCTGCTATGTTGTGTCACCCAAGAATGTTGTAGACAACACTAGTTGATCTACTGATTGTCCCTCAGACTTGACTCTTCATGCCCTTGGTCTCACGGCTGTGCAAGATGATGTTTCTGATTCAACCTTTTCTATAATCTACTGGATGTAGGTCTTTCTTCCCAAATATGGTCCTCCCTTATTTGGGGCTTTCCCTCTGCCCCCTTTATTCAGTTCTTTTTTCATATAAGTGTTGGTATGATGGAGGGTCTTGGCATGAACCTACAATGCTTTAGTCTTGAAGTAAGGTGTCAAAGGACCATTCCTTCCCCAAGACAAAAGATCTTATGAAAAAAAAAGGCAGGTAAAAAAACAAGAGTCTAAGGTTCAGGGCCCGGAGCAGGGCGTCAAAGGACTCTTCCCTCCCCTGGACAAGAACAAACACACCATGGAAAGACATGATACTTTTCAAATCTGAAGCAGGGTGTCAAAAGACTCCTCCCTCCCCAGGGTAAAAGATAGGGTTTCCAAAAAAAACACAAGGGTTTGAAAGAAATAAATCTAACTCAGGATCTGGGGCAGGGCGTCAAAAGACTCCTCCCTACCCAGGACAAGAGATTGACAAAAATGGAAAAGAAAAAACAAAAAAAAAGAGGAAAGATCACTTATGCTCAGGACCTGAAGCAGAGTGAGAAAAATCGTTCTCTCCCCAGGATGAGAGATTGACCCTCTGGTTGGTCTGGATCGTTGTCTTGCACCTTGTTATCCTCCCCGACAATGACGCCAAAATGTTGGTGTCCAGGTATGAATGATTTATTCACCCTTTTCCTAGATTAATTTATCAATCTGGGTGCATATCCTTTCAAGGCAACACACAAGGTATATGCAGGGGCAAGAGTACAATTCGTTCTGGCCAAGGGTTCACGTTTAAGATTCAAAACATTACTGTCAACCGGATTGACTACAACTTCTGAAAAGTACTCATAAGAATCACACACTGTAACAACAAGCATAAACTGATAAATAACACTGTAACAACAAGCATAAACTGATAAATAACATACTGTAACAGCAAGCATAAACTGATAAATAACACACTGTAACAACAAGCATAAACTGATAAATAACACATTGTAACAACAAGCATAAACTGATAAATAACACACACAGGAAGACGCAACACCTAATCAAAAGAGCGGGCCCAGCTTTCTGTTCAGGGCTGCGTTGGTCACAGTGAAGATGAAGACAATAAAATAGATAGTGTTTTATAAATCTGAAAAAGGTTATTACAATCTCAATGGGGACATCCCCAGTTACAGGAAGAAACTGTCTTTTATACATCAAAAGGGAGAACAACCTCTTTCCCCAAAACATGGTAACTGTATCCCAAAAAATATAAATTATTTGGAACGACACCAGTACCATATGGACAAGATCAGCGAAATTCCCAAGAAGGTTTAAGGATCTGCGACTCAAGTTGCGCAGCCTCTTTATGGCTTGGTTGTTGTTGTGAAGAGCAGATCTGCTACAGGATTAAGCCCTGGTCATGTTCTCTAGAAGCTGCAGTCAAACATTCATTTTAGTGCTACGAATAGGCAAAACTCCGTGACTTTACTTCATTAATAAAATATTCCAATAGACAAGGTAGGGGAATTTACCTCATAGATTTAGCATAGTAAACATAGGTAAATAAGTGCAAAAAGGTCAAAAAGGTAATGGAAATGCAACAGAAAGATAACCTGATTTGGTGCCCAATAATTATCAAGTCGAACAAGGGATTTGGTACACTTTTTCTTCCTGATGTCCTCGCTATCTCTGGCTAGGTTGAAATTTTCCCCGGTGATCATGTGGTGGAACTTCAGGGTTTTCTGGCCCAACGATTTCTTCAATTTGTATCTGCTCTAGGCCACTTGGCTCTCCTAGGATTTCTATTTGGTCATCAGCTAGAATTCTCATCATATCTACTAGATCAGGGTTATTTTTCAATTGATAAATGATTCTCTACGCCATTTATAGTAAGAGAAGTCCCCTTCTCTGTGCCTCTGTGGTTTCTGCCACTCTGATTTCTTCCTTGGTTCTGAGGGCCTCTTGAGTCGACTGCTCTATTGTATCCACTTGTTAATCCATGCTCATTGCTTTGAACCTGGTCATAATTGGGTTGGACATCCTTTGTACTACCTCTTCCTAGTCCTGAGCTCACTTTGTGAAAATTTCATCCTCAAACTTATCATGAGCGTATGGCCAACAAGATGATACCTGTGAAGCATGTTGGAGGACTAGGCCTTTAGGGTAGTTCTCGTGGGATTGGCCTATCAAGAACCTAAATTCAAGTTAGCTTATCCCTTCCTATTTATCTTGAGCAGTTTCCTTTACTAGATAAAACCCCACATGGAAATCGTAGGGTATGAAGGCCCACTTCTTGTTCTTGACTAGCGTGGAGTTATAGCCCTGCAGGATAGTTTGATAGCAAATTTCTCCCACAATGAGTCGGTCTGGGACGTGAGAGGGTAGGAGATGTGGTGATCTGGTGGCCCCAAACACCTTGATATAGGTTGAGCGTTCATCTACATACCAATGGCCTACCTTTTCTACCATCTTCTTGGTTGTTGTGGATAATATTGGGCATTGTTTTTAAATATGATAAAATGAATACGAGCGATGAATTCAACGCATATGAGTGCGCAGGATTTTTTATACATGTTCTCCCATAGTATGTTGAAATAAACGTGGATCGAGAGCTCCGTAACATGCCAGCTTAAATTCATGTTGATGAATACATTTATCATGAAGATGACATCGAGTAGGTACGAGGCCATGTGGAAAGTGGGTGTTTCCCCTTCTTTCAGCGTCTGATCCTGCTATACATAGATGCTCAATTGTTTGGAAATTATCGCTCTCTAGTTGAATTTTCTCTCTATGATCACCACTGTGTATGATAAGGGCATCCATGCTTCCGAAAACTTGGAGTAGTCCTACTCTACATATAGTTGGTAGATGAGAGCCATCAAATAGATGTATGGCTCCCTCAAGTTAACCATCCCATACCAGCCATTGCTCCAGTTGGTAAACTTCTTGTCCTCCTTCCACCATGAGTCCATGAACTAGATGGTGTCATGGAATTCATAGAACTTCACCACAAAGTTTGTGTTTAGTCGCTCCTCTAGGTCTCTAATTTTGTAATACTTTTGGACCTCTGTCGGGAGGAAAAATACAACACACCCACCATTCTCATCATTGATCAAGAACTTCTTTCTGTATGTATGGTTGATTAGCCACTTCAAAACCTCTATGTAAGGTAAAACTGAGGTTCTACTGGCTACCATGTGTAAATATGACCATTGGATGTTTGGGAACACCTGGTCATCGAGTGCCCTTACATTCGGGTCACTGTGTGGGATACACTCTAGGTATTATTCCCGACTGATTCTGTTAAAAAGGTCCCCCCACCGTGGGAGCATTATTTTGGATCTGGTGCTTTCTTCTGTATCACCTAAGACTAGAGGTTGGACAAAAGCTTTCTTAGTTAATGTTTTAATGACAGGCTCCACCTTGGGAGAGTACTCCAACTGCCTCGTGGTCCCTGGAGAAGAACCTTCACCTGTCTCAACTTCCTTTAGCTTGGGTGCTCTCGATGAGCGTCTGGTGGTTGGATTTTTTGGCGATATTTTACCTACAGCTAGAACATAGTTAGAGACTATGTAAGAGATCATATGTAAATATAAATCATGACCAACGAATTCACAAATTTGAACACATACCTTTGCATCTTGTTTAACCTGGTTTTGATAATCTGAGGATCAACACAGTCTCGAGATCCTTGATTTTCTTCTTCAGATGCTCTAGAATTCAAACTTGTGCACATAATGAGTTTGTTCAAAACCATTCTATATATTTATGAGTGTAGTTTTATCAACCATTCAATTCAGGTTATGAGTGTAGTTTTATCAAATCTATGACCAAATCTTCAAATATGTTTAAAATTAAATTGGATCATGGGTTGACGACGCGGGAACATGTTGTAACATGGCCTATCGATGAATTCAAATTGTTGTTTTTCAATTGGCGCACAAGGTAGAAAGAAATGCAGGATCAAGCATTAACTGGTCTATTAATTGTCCAAATCCGATCATATCTTATGCAACAAACATTCCATTGTTTCTCTAGTCCAGTTGGTGAGTCAGGGGTCAAGATTCTTCTTCAAGCCCTTTTCGTTGATAACTTCTTTCAAAATCTTCGACGTCGATAGATCATTTTGTACAGAGCTAATGTGGTGAAGTTGACCTAGAGGTGTGACTAGGACACAAGAAACCTTAAGATGAATCGAGATGAAACTAGGTCATACGACACCCTTACATGATAAGGACACATGGCACTCAATACTGATGTCTTCATTTACTCGTGTTAATCGCAATTGAGACTTTATTTAAGCTATACGTTCTAAAACCCGATCATATCTTGCCAACGCTGAAAAGTATCGAGGATCGACGATCGACAATAAACCTACCCAAGTGATCTCAGATCGAGTCTCTCAAAAAGTCCCGATGCTGAAAGTGTATCAGGGATCGACGCTTGGCGATATATTTGTCGTAGACAAAAATGATTGTTTTAACCTGTATAGATTTCCTCGACCTCGATAAAGCGCATCAGTCATTGACTATCGGTGATTTCTTTACGAACTTACTCAATGTCTATCCTTCCCGTATTTTTTCGATGCCGATGGGGATCGACTGTCTTTTGAAATTTCATGGAGGATAGTCATGCAAACCAACTCCACTTTCTACCGATGCTGATGGTGTATCAACAATCGAAGATTAGTGTAACTATGTGGCCACTTACCTGCTTGAATTTTACCTATGCCGAACACAAGCGCGCTAGGTGCAAAGTTAGCTGCAGATTCTTATTTAGGATGTAAAGTTATTTTAGACACAAGGTTTCATCTAACAAGTTCAAACACTTTGACTTGATTGATAAGAGTCATGAAAACAAAACAAAACAAACCATTCCACCCATATCAACTCAATTTAGACAGTAAAATAAAACAAGTGGTGCCCAAAAAGTGATAAAATTTCATAAGGCTTTTAGGGTGTGTTGAGCGCTCAACACTACCATCACCTCACTTGCTAATGTCTTCTACCATAAATAATTCATCCTAAGCTCATTGTCATGATCACTTTCCATGACCGTCCTAATACCTTTTCCACTTTGTCCTTCCCTACCAGTCCATTTGCTGGTTGTTTACTCAATCTCAATCTTGTCTTCCACTTCTATGCAACGTATAGAGAATTGGTCACCTAATCGCTCCACTAAGGAACCACCAACATGTGAACTCCCAATATTAGGCCTTCTAGCATTGAATTCGATCCACAGTGTGTCATAAATGCACTAATAGATGCATGAGAAGGGACTTCCAACTATGGAAACCAAGAAATGACGAGTGCCTGTTCGGATCTTCCATTCTGGAAACCCTCTGGTGAGTTTTCGTCACTGTGAATCTCCCCTTTTAAAGAGGATGGACGAATAACCCATAAAAATGAATATCCACTCACATTCAACCCAAGAGATATCTCATTTATTTTTTCTTTCGAAAGAACCGTGAGGCCTCCTAAGGAAACATACACAACGCTTGATGATTTCTTAGTATTCAATCAATCCATGCAATTTATGATTTTCCACATATGTGAAACAGAGTCCGCGTCTCTAGGATTTCGTCCATCCAAGAAAGTAGAGGGTATGAGAGGATTGACAATGCGAATAGGATTTGTTGATTTCATTGAATTTATTTCTTCGGATTTGGGTTCGTTAAACTAATTTCCAAGTACCCACATCGCCTCCGGAAGAGACTTAAATTCATCCACTACAACTCAAGAAACCCCTGTCAGGAGTTGAAGGTTGCAGAGGGGATTACAGATCAAAGAGTATTTCTATCCCATCCTCTCCCCTTACAAAGATATCAAGTCCTCATTGAACCGAATGAAGATTCATAGTCTATTTTTTTCATTATAATGAAATGGACACAACCAACGTACTTCCATACACACGTATGGTATTTCATGCAAGAGGTTTTCCAAGGATTTATGAACCTCAAGGGTTCAAACTATGGTATAAGATAATAGCTATGAACTTTTTAGTGTTACATAAATTAAATATATAATTTTTGAATAAGATTTCCATTTACTTTACTGGAACTATATTATTATGTGTAACAAAAAACGTTTACAATCTAGGAAAAGAAATTTGTGAAAAAATAATTTCATAAAGTGATTATCAAAAACTGTTATGTTTCATTTGTAACCAAAGATCATGAAAGGCATATTGTGTTCGATTTGTAGTGTATTATTTCAAAACCGCGTGTAAGATGATATGTCAATGAATGCAGTTGAGTGGATTTCTGTTACAAGCACTAGAGTTTAGCTTATAATATATCTTTAATCTGCCATTAGATGCAGTTCAACCATCTGATTGTACTTATATGAATTATATTGATCGGATAAGATAATCAACACTGCTTATGGATGAATTGATCAATAAAACCTTGTCATATAAATTTATTATTTAACTATATATTATTTAAATAGTATTATAATAACTATTATATATTATTTAACTATTATTATTATTATTATTATTATTATTATTTTCCTTAGAAAAAAAGTGTAATTTTATTCATCCGGAGAGACAAAATTACATTTTGTAGGTGCTTCTAAGAGCACAACACACCCCCTGTGTGTATTTTGGGCATAAAAAAGTGTCCCTCGGCACTGGCCCAAAAACAAGTGACCACAAAAAGGGTTTTTTAAGAACATAATTTCCTTTGTAGGACTATAAGACAATAATTTACATCACCTAGAACAAAGTGGAATATAGACTGTAGAGTAATAACATTATATGTACATGTAGAGGGAGCTTCAAAAAAAGGCATAGATGTAAGCTGATAATCTATTTTCATCTACCGAGTAGTTAGACTATAGTTCCACATCGTTTGCTATTTGTTGCTAATAATTGTTGAAAACAATAATTGAAGCATGATGAGATATTTTGGTGAGAAAAAGATAAGAAACAAATCATGACCAAAATGCGTCGATCATGAAAATGATAAGAAAGGAGAGAAAAATATTCATTCCCACGTCTGCCTCAGAACCTCTATAAAAGGTTGATGATAAAAACATGTGATTCCTCCCCTTTATACTCTATGATGTGCCATTGATCCAGAGTTAGTTGCAGTCCTGCTTTTGACAGGGCATCCACTAACACGTTCATGTCCTTGTAGACATGGGAGATAACCACTGAATCAAATACCTCCAACAAACGAAAGATATCCTCCAAAATAACAAAAAGAAAAATATTGTGACACTATTGAAGCTTTATTTCCCAGTTGATGACATTCATAGAATCAACAAAGATTTGAATGTGAAGAATTTCCTTCTCTCTGCAAAATAGAAGTAGCAGTTTCAATGCCAGTAGTTAAACATAGTAATTTGTACCTTGACCCATTCCATTTTTTATATGAAATTAGTGGTTTTCGGCAAGTTGAAAAAACTGCTCCTCCCCCACAAGTGTAATTATGAGAAGCCCCATCGAATTATGCCCAGGGATTTGAAGTTTCAATGGCCTTCGATTGCTTCAGATGCAAGGCAAGACCTTCTTTTGACTGAGGGAAATGTGACTGGATGGACAGAATTTGGGCGACAATTCTCTTCGAGACAAATCTTTTTTCAATGAAAATCACTGCATTCCAGGCCAGCCAAATGCCCCAGCTAATAATGAAAGGGAGAGATTTTAACTCCTTAAACCTTGGATCACAGATCCAAGCCTTCCAAACATATTGCAAAGTGGTTCTACGCCATATGCAATTCTTCCCGAGGCTTGCAAAAGTTTCGATCCAAACTCTCTTTGAAAAAGAACAGGAGATGAGAATATGGAATGTAGATTCATTATCATTTTGACAAAGAGGACATTTTCCCGGTCCTTCAAACTAATGCTTTCTTAGATTTTCCCAAGTTGGAATTTTTTCGTTTAGGGCCGCCCATATGAATATTTTGACTTTTTGTGGACATTTTAACTTCCATAATTCCCTCCACCACCAACTAGGATTTTACTGAAGGAGGTCTATATTCAAGGCTATGTAGCCGAGTTTTGGGGTGTAAGACCCTAATGGATCCTTTTTCCATACCAAATAATCCTCCCTATCTGAGAGTCTAATGTGGAATCTTTGGAGTGCTATGATATATTTTTCAAATAGGGTTGCTAAATCTCCATTTAACCCTAGAGATGCAACACTTTTCCAACCTTGATTGCATAGGGTAGTTATGTTAGGATAATAGAGGTGGGAGAGAAGGGATATATTATGCCTATGAAGTTGATTAATTAGCTCATCTGGTAGAATGTGAGAGGTCCCACTCCCAGTTCAGGGATCGATACCTATATGAAAGTGGTTTCCTTTACCTGCCATCTAAGCCAGACCTTCCCCTACTAGTGAAAAGGAGGATATCAAAGATTTCCAAACTATGGAGCATTGAAGAATTGACTTGTTTGGAGATCAGATCTAGTCTTCCACTGTATCATGGAAAATATATTTTTGTGTAACTACCAGTGACCACAGACTGGTGACTGAAATAAGGTGCCACCTTGACTTTATCACCAAAGCCTTGGAAAACAGAAAAATATTTTTGAGTCTGCATCCCCCCAAATATTTTGGCCGTGCAAGACGGTCCCATTTTTCCCAAGGCTGAGTGAACTTATCCCTTGAACTCGATCAGATAAAGCGGGAACAAGTCCATCTAATATTTTCCAGCACACCATTTGGAATCCAGGCTAGTGACTTCCAATAGAATGGAATGTCTTCCAGAACAACTTTGGTTAGAGTGAGTCTGTCTTCTCTAGATAACCACCTGAAGCTCCAACCATTTAAACTTTTCCCCAATTTTGACAACAACCATTTCCAATATTCTTTGCGATAGTTTTTTAGCTTCAATTGAAACCCCAAATATTTTAGACCTCTTGAGATGTCCTAGACTATGTAAGGAAAATACTCCAATAAGTATCCACTTCCTCTCTTTCCATATATGAGATAGTGAGGGTAGAGTTTTGTATATTTATTTTCATCCCTGTAGCTGAGCGGAAGAGGGAAATAATTTTTGCTAGAACTTCCGCATCCCGAACCTGACCACTGAAAAAAAATAAGGACATCATATGCAAACAAGGGATGCGTGATCCTTAGACATGAGGCTATTTGGATTCCTTGGAATTCCCCAGATCTGACTGCATTAGCAATATCCATGCTCAAACCCTCATCCATCAGGAGGAAAAGAAGTGGAGACATAGGAAATCCTTGGAACAAACCTCTTTCGAAAATAAAAAAAGAGGAAGATGCCCCATTGATAAGGGTAACAAATGTGACTGAACTGATACATTGCATCATCCATTTAATGAAAGGAACCTCAAACCTGAGATGAGTAAGTAAGAGCCGAATGTAAGACCAATTTACCCTATGAAAAGATTTTGAAAGATTAATATTAATAATGGTACATTTTTTTCTTAATGTCTTTAGGCTATGAAGACATTATTGAGCTACTCCTATTGCTTCATGGATTTGACGTCCTTCAAGAAAACCAAAATTTTCTTTTGATATGTATTCTGAAAGAAGTGGCTTCAGTCTACGGGCTATGATTTTGGCTATAATTTTGTAAATGCAATTACAAAGTTAGATAGGCCCGAAGTCATCAAAGGATTGGGGATCATCCACCCTAGAAATGAGGGATATAAAAGTAGTGTTGAGAGGAATATTAATTCCTCCATTTATTTTGGATTCCTCAATGAATTTAAGTAGGTATGCTTTGATAAGATAAAAAAATCCAATGTAGAATTCAACTGTCCATCCGTCTAGACCTGGAATTTTATCCTTTTGAAAGATTTCAAGAGTTTCTTTCAACTCAAATTTAGTGAATTATGCATAGATATATCAATTCCCTTCCTCATTCACAAACATAGGAAAATATAAATCCAATCTTATGAAATCAACTATGTTCACTCGTATGTTTGCTTTGAATAAGGAATGAAATTGGATTTTCCTCATATTCTCTAGCACCTCAAAAGAAGTATTTGATCTTCCTCCCGATCCTTTAAGCTTGAAATTGTGTTGGTTGCTTTCTACTCCTTGGCATAGACATGGAAAAAATTGTATTCTCATCCCCATTCTCTATACAGATTGCTTTACTTTTAAGCCTCATGTTGCTTCTTGATCTGCCAACAATTGTCTATGTCTTAACTCAAGACTCTTCAAATTTTCTCGAGAGGAACTTGAGGAGAACCCATAATATTTATCTTGATAGATCATATCCATCTGGTCCTCAATACTTTTTAGTTCTCTCTCATATTATTTTTGTTTTGTTTTTTCCCAAGGAATGACCATCTTTTTTATTCTCTTTAGATTTGTCACAAATTGGATGGCAACCAAAATTCCCTCTGAATATTTTAAATGAATATAGTTAGACTTAACCAAATTTTGAAAACCCTCATCCTTTAACCGAGTATAATTGAATTTGAATGGGGAAGATGGATTTTGGGGACCACCTTCAAAATCTAACCAAACCGAGGAGTGACCGGATTCACCTCCACTCCCAATCCATTAACGAAATTGGAATGGAAGCATCAACATAGATTATGAGATCAAGAAACAATCTAACCTTTTGGTGACACAAGCCTCCCCAGCCATCATATTCCTCCAGGTGGGAAGAAGCTTAATTGATTATATATCAATAAATCCATTTGAAGACATAAGATGGCTGAAGTACGCTGCTTGAGGATCAGGGTGTGCCGAGGGACCACAACTTTTAGCTTCCCCCAAAGAGAAATTGAAATCCCATCCTATTATTAGATTTTAAACCTTCATTAGATATTTTCTAAACAAATAATCCTAGAAAGGAATCCTATCCGAATGTGGCCCATAAACATTGATTATTCTGACCTCCAAGCCAATTTCTTCCACCTAGACATCTACCCCCAAGCAAGAGTTAGAAGCCCAAGAATTCAAAATATTATACTTCTAGAACACCTTCCAATGATTAGGACTCCCAACCTTCCCCAAGCATCCAGTCCCATGAAAATCCATCCCAGGAAAAGAGTAGTTAGAGTCTTGGTGGCCAAGAATTCATCTGCTAAAGTTTCTCGAAAATTAACAACATTAGGCTGGTGTAGGGATACCAACCTCTTCAAGGAATATTTGTTTTTGGGACTCGCCAAAACCATACAATTAAAGGAAAGGAGTTTTATGGGGGAACCCCTACAAGGGTTTTTACTGCTCTAAGAGCCCCAATAATAGACCATTGTCGGCCTCAATAAATATCAACCGGTGCACGATATTGATCTATTGAAATATGTAAAATTCTACCTAGACACTTTTTTGTCTTCATAAATTATAGATTAGGGACCATACCCCTAGATTCTTCTGTGGGAATGGAAATAAATATGTTGCGAAGTTGGAAATGAATGGTTGAATCCTCAGAAACATCAGAAGAAGGTTATTCAAAAGACTGGGAAACAGGGGATCCAGGAGGAGAGCCCAAGCAAAGAGAGAAGTTAGCCAACAATGGATAAGGAAAATGAGATGAAGTGGAAATATATTTTAAAGCCATAGTATTTGGGAAGGGGATATCCAGAAAAGAAGAGTTACAATCCCTTATAAGGAAATTGAAAACTTTAATCATACCATTTACTGGACAGGGGATAGAAATTTACATACCCAAAAAAATTTCGATCAGTTGTTGTGGTGCTGCCACCGGGCCAAAGTCAATACTTGCCTCATCCCATAATATTGAAATAAGATCCAAAACGAAACAGTCTGTCCATTTGATGAAATATTCAGGAGAACTGTCGGATCACTAGAATGGGTACCCACTGAAGTCAACACTAAAGAGGAAGAGTTGCCACCAATACCCTCCTGACATTCTTGGACGAGCCTGCTTGCATCAGAAGAATGATAGCCAAAGCGCCCTTGAGAGATTTTCTTGCAATCCATAACAATATGCCCGTATTCGTGGCATATCCTACATCGAAAAGTCACACCTTCATAGTCTAGGATTTGGACCCTTGCCCATCCCAAATTAGTTAGGTTAAGTAATTCCCTGAGCCCTTCCCTGATATTTAGAGAGATGAGGAGGGAGGCCTAACAATTGAACCCATATTGTTATGCATCAAAGGTGGGATTCCATATTTTCATTAGAAATGAAGAAGAATCAATTGACCAATTTTTTTGAAGCATGGCCAACACCTATAAGGGCTCAGAGAAGATAATCATAAACCAAATTTTAGAGAGGTGAAAGATTTTGGGCGTGGGGTTGGAGGGCGCACCCCAATTTGAATCGGCCTAGGCTCTCAAAGTATTCTCACTGAATTGTCGACCATATGATTTTCTGACTATTTTTTTATCAGCCATCACCGCCACCCCGAACATAGTTAGGTCTTCACCAAGAATGAAGTTAGGGTCTACTTTTGAATACCCTAAGCATTTGTTCTGTTTCCTACATCTCGACTCTGGAACACCTTGAAAATCATGGTCTAAATATAAAGAATAATTTCATCCTCACTCTCTGCCAATACCTATATCCCATCCATTAATGTTTTAGGGATGTAAATTAGAAGTGACAAACCCTTCCATTAGTTCCCTAGAATTCTGACCAAGAAAGAAACCTTGATCCACAAATGGGTAGTAGCAATCCGATGAGGGTTCCTGACCCAAATATTGAGCGTGCATGAACCCTAGGTTTGGATATTGAAAGGTCACTTCTGACAAAATCACTATGGGATCCAGAAATGACTAGGAGATTGAAGCTGGGGAGGATGAAGAAAATAATCCACATTGGGAAGGATACAAGGAACCCTCATAGGCCTGAGGAGATGGACCACAAATTGGAGCATAGAAAGAATCATGACCAAAATTTGTGAAACCCTCTGACGCCAAAACTTCACCGCCCCACACCTCCCTCCCCAACCACGATAATGACCCCGAATATGAACCAGGGAATAAACCAAATACATTAGACAATTGTGAAAATAAATCACCCCGAGTTTTCGAGGGAATCGTCATCGACAACTGTATCGGTGAGGGAATTAGTGGGATGCCAACTATCCCCATCCATGGAAGTAACTCACTTGGATACAGGGAGTAATAAACCTCTTCATCATAGGTAGCCATAGGATCTACCCTAACTGCTAACAACTCAACTTCTAATCCGAATCATAGCCTTTCAAACTTTCTCCCCAACTAACAAAAACCTCCCGAAGATAATGAAATGCCCTTTGAACATTGAAAGGGAGAGAAAGGGGTGTCTAAATCTCGATCCTGAGGCTCCAAACCTATAGTCATGTTACAAATAACATGTGACCATAAGGTGCGAGCTGCAGAAGCCTTCACAAAGTATGCAATGCAATAATGTAACACAAATTTGAATTCTAACTAGTATTATAATAACTATTATATGTCTATTAATTATTTTTTTGAATAAATAAAAAACATTAATTTTTTTATTTAATCAACATTATAATAACCATGATATCTCTATTAATTATTATTTTTAAATAAATTTAAAAAAAAAATTAAAATTTTATATTAATTGAGATAAATTACCTATATTACTTTGGAACTCGTTCAAATTGATCAGTATCATAGAGTCAATTTACACTTGACATCCTTTCGTTTCTAGTTCCAATGTTCACCATCATGCATTTTTTTTTCTTTATGGTTCCAACATTCAATATCTTCACCCACCATCTTTGTAATTTTAAAATAATCTTGTACTGTATGTTTTAATATAACGAGCGCGGAAGATTGTAAAACCTCACAATATCATATAACATGAGTGATTGATTTATTTAAAAATAGTAGTGCTCAACACCAAAAGAATGAGTATTTCCAACAAATATTTATGAAAATGTATTGGCACAAGAAATAGTAATTGGATTATATATAGTGGAATTTCTATCCTCTCACTCTGGGAAAAGGTATTTACCTTCTACGAAATAGGTTTTTGGAATGTAAAATACCATTTTATGTTTTCACACTTACATCCATTTTGAGCCTCTATTGGTAATTGAAATATATACTCTTTTCAAGTATACAAACTAAAGGATGAAAAATAAGAAATATATGTATGGTAGATGGAATGAATAAAAAATGTATAAAAATAGTAAGAGTGAGTATTATTTATTCGTATTTCAAGGAATTATTTTGGCAGATAACAAAAACCTTTACTAATCTCTAGGTGGTGTTAGCACTCTATAAATTTTTTCGATTGATAAAACAAACGATAGAGATAACCTACAAACAAACTTTAGAGTTGGGTACTATCTTTCTTAGCTAAGAGAGGGCTCTCTCGTGTCACTTGGTGTTTCTTTAACAATAAATGGGTAGTTTTTTTTTTTTTTTTAAATAAATTTGATGGCAGGGAAGGGGAGGGACACTTAGGGCTATGGACTCAAACTTCTGAAAGTGAACAGAAACGATGACTAGCCAGTAGAAGTCTACAGAGGATAAGGGCTAAATGAGGTGATAAATCTGAGTTATAATTTGTAAATTTGCAGAGTGTAGGAAGACAAAAAAAATGTATAAATGCATCAGAGCATTAAATAAATGAATTCTGAATTAGTTAGGAAGAACTTAACACAATTTAAACTGCTTCAGCCAAGAGAATCACAAGATGAATTCTGGGCCTTTGACTATCCAATTTAAACAAAAGATAGTGAAAATGAAATAAAAAATACATGAAATACATACAAAGAGAGGAGACAAAACTCAGATCGCCACCATTAGAATATTTTCATGGAAACTTCAAGAATTCTACATGTGTATTCAATTCAACTTCAAAAAATTACAAATTAAGTTCTGAATAGCTAAAATCATGCCCTTGAATTTATTCCAACGCTAATACATTTGGAACCCCTAACATTTATACAATTTGAGTTCCTTTGGTTTGAAACGGATTACAATAATTGAAATGAAACATTTCAATTCCTCAAATTGATTACAATGATTACAAATGGTAGTTTCAGTTTTTGAAACCGATTACAATAATTTGGCCAGAAAACGTTTCATGATCTGGCTTCTGATTTCTTTGATGCTTCAGTTTCTTTCCTCTCCACTTGCTCTGCTGTAGTATTCCATGTGGTCTTCCATATTCAGTGACACATAGACGTCATTTACTGGACCATGGAAAATTGCACTTTGTCTTACCTAGCCGTACTATCTCCTTCCATTGCAAGTTAGAAGGGATATCACAATCCATCAGTTCTTTGATCAAGATCTCCAAGTCAATGTAGGAGGCATAGGTCATGACTGGTAGTTCAATTTTCACTTTTTTGAACTGATTCAGAATCTCAAAATCTGTAATCAAATGTTCAACAAAGATTGCTTCTTTTAGGTTTTCCTCTAGGTGTTCAAACTTGGAGTGATCCATTCTGCACTGAGTGAGGAGAGCGTTGTATTCTTCATGATCATATAATTTTCATTTTCCATCCCAAAATGGTGGGAGGCCTCTAATAAACAAATCTTCAAACATATCCTTGAACTCTTGCACAATTTTCTAAATCTGTGTTGCCTTGGTTTGGACTGATTTCAACAGGTTATGTTTAGCAATAACCCTCCTAGCCTAGATGATCAATGTAGTTCTATATTTGACTCCAATGGTCTAAATTTCTGTAGTAGGGATGGAGTTGATGAAGTTCTGCAATAACCATGGGCTTAAACAATGGGGGCTGTAACCACTAATTAGCATGTGGATTTATGGGTTATGACCACATGGCCCAAGAGCATGCGACCAAGAGCAGGACTTCGGGGGATAGAGTGCTAAGGACCAACATTAGGACACATAGCGTTTTTCCGTATGCCAAGGGGATGCACCCCAAAATTTCTCCATAATGGGTTTTATACATTATAATAGTGATTTTTAATGATTTATTTAGCAAAATTGAAAGATTTTGGTCATTTTTGGGGGATATTAGGCCCTTTTTGAGGCCATATATCGAGGGGAAGTTGGGAGATGGTTACCAAATTCAGATATATATAAAATAGGGCTTCTTGAAGCCATATAGGAGATTCAAATAAGTTTTATGATGAATATTTTCCAAGCCAAAGCCATTTTTATGCAAGGAATCTATTGAGGAGCGCACCTTTGCAGGCCATTTCTGGGAGCTCCGGTCATCTGATTTGAGTGTCGTTTCTTTTGTTGGGTTCTAGAGATCTGGAATAACAAGACCAAATTAGTTTGCAAACTTTTTGGCACTATTGTGATGTACTTTTAAATCTTCAAAAAGAAATAAGAAATCCTCACCCACCAAGACAAACGCCCAGAGACGTAGGCAAGTTTGTAGAACTCCGTTATCACTTTGGTGTTTTATGGTTTGTTGTTCTTCTTGATTTATTTCAGATCTATATATGTGTATATGGTTGTCATGTTTCATTCATAATTCTTCCTCTTTCATTCATCTTTCTAAATTGTAATTTCACTCATGCAAAATAACTCAACCATTATCGTTTAAAAGATCTTTTCAGATCAAGTGGTATCAGAGCTAGTTGACGTTTGGATTTGAGTTTTCCATGATTACCATGGAAAAGATACATCGTGGTGAAGGTGATATTGTTGAAGAGAATACATTGATTTTATTGAGAAAGAGAACTTCTCAAAGCGAGAAGATGGCATCGGAAGAGGGATTTTCTCATGATGAGAAAGAGTTTCGAAAAAATTTCTTCGCCATGTCAGAGATGATGAATGTAACACCCATATAGGATGTTAGGAAATTAATCATTCCTCGAATACATACAAAATAACAACTTCATTTTAACATAATTTCATTGATTTTCATTTACACATTTCTTCTACATTTGGTCAATGATAAATCTAGATAACATGATGAAATAAGTGATATGTTAACTCTATGATTTAGAACTTAAAACAAAAGTATATACAAAATATCAATAACCGAATACCAATGAAAAATACCTCCTCCTTATCTTGTTGAAGCTCATCGGTTGTAATGTAGTCCTGGGCGCTTCCAAGCATTCTTTTCCCTCTTGCCCAAAGTGAAACTACAGAATCCTCCCTACCAACTAGGAGCCTAGCCGGCTTCCTAGATCCAAGAAACCTTTCGGTTTCTTGGCCCTCTGTGCCTGTGACTCCAAGAACAGTAAAGCACAAATGCTCAAAGAAAACTATCACAAGAACTATATCTTCCAAGAATTTCACAAACTCTCATCATGCTCAAACCTCTCCAATCCCCCCTTCCTCACCACTTCTCCTCCCTATTTATCAAGTTTTCATACACCCTTCCCCAAGTCTCCTCAATCACCCTCATTATTATCCATCAACCTCCCTTATCTAGATTTTTGGGAAAAGATTAAAATAAAACTTAAATCTAAATGACTTGCATTAAACAACAATAAAATAAAAGAAAAGTCTTTATTCTCATGCTAGCTAATAAACGTAATTTGACAATTTTCCCCAAAATGAATATAACACCCCACCATGCTCATTAAATTCATCACACCCACCATCTATCAAAGTCAAGAAGGTATTTAATGCTTCTAGATATTTTGTATGCAATATAATTTAATATTCAATAAACATTCAATTAAATAATTAATAATTTACTTTAATAATTAATACATTAAATAATTGTACTAGTGTACATGGGTAGGGTATGTGTGCATAGCTAGTAGACACATATCCCATGTATGTACTAACGATAAAAAACCATTTCCTCTAGTGCATAGTTCCTATATGATCACCAAGACATGTAGGACAACAGATCAAGTAATGCATCATTTAATAATATTTAACGAAAAAAATTACACCAATTAATCAATAACTCATTATCATACTTAAAATATCAATAGGAAATCAAAGAGATTTTTAAAAATGGTAGGAACCAAGTGAGTAAACAATAGTGGCATCTCTAATCCTCAATCAGTATTTCGAACTATCATCAAAGCATCCTTCCTTCCTAACCTACTTCCATCTTCCATCCTATCCTTTCCTTTGTTGGACTAAGATGGAGCATCAACTATATTGAACTAACTCCAGATAGAACCTGTAAGAAGAAGTGTCATACATCTCGACCAAGCTTCCCCAACAGGCAACTAGCAGTTTCCATCACACGTCTAGGGGAGCGTGACTTCACACAACCCTCCCATGAATCTAGGTTTTGGAGGATAAAGGGTGGGAAATACCTCCACCCCTCCTTATAGAACTAGGGTCAACACCCTATATTGAGCCATACTGTGCAACTACTATTCTTAGAGTCATGTCATCAAACAATCACTTTGGGCAAGTTGTGCGTCCTGTCAAAACCACACTCACCACAAATCATAGCAATATTTCGAATCATAAATTAAATAATAAGTACAACATATAGCATATACTGTCTTCTTGATGTCTACGAAATCCAAGTCACCTCAACACTATAGTCATTTGGCTATCGCATAGCTCATTAACCTATAAGTTAATCCACCAATAATTCATATCTATGCATATACATAATAATTTCATATAAGGATCCATATCTATATTGACATTCAATTTATGAAATGCATGTTTATTTTTATCATGTTTGGCATCTATTATGCATTCATATCATAACTTGAACTAGTATCCATGTACCTAAATTCCACATTTTAACTTGCATGTTTAAACAAATCAAAGAGCTATCATCATCATGAGTATATAACAATGAAAATAATATCATGCAACATATAAAAATATGTACATATCTCAAATATTTATCTCAATCTAATTGAGCCCAAACAAATGTTAAGAATTGAATTACTAAGATGAGTAAACAGTCCATCTTCTAACTCCTTGAAGGTCAATATATGGGGCGTTACATACACCCACCCTTCAAGAAACTTCATCCCAAAGTTACGCTCATTCACAATATGAGTAGAATTTATGACAAAACTTCTATTTGTCTTTCATGATAGCAAACCTTGTGTTATATTGGTCCCATTGGACCAAGACTTGATTACAACTTGTCGAGGCTATTAATATATTGATTGTAACTACGCCTATTTAGTAGGAACTTTACTATGGCTTGACTCTATTTTATTACCATTGGTAATTAAATTAATGAAAGTACATGTTTCTCTTGTAGATTTATTCTTCCTAAGTTTCATATAGGAGCCTTGTATTTAGAGTATAGTCTATTGGTTTGGTCGCTAGTTAGAACCTTAGCTTATCATCAGTTATTTAGTTAAGTGAGTCCTATATTGAGTTCAATATATATATTATCATGTCATATATACAATCCCACCTTGGATACCTTGATAATTATAAACGATCATGATTGACTTTGATTATTACTCTAGTTTGACAATACATATGCCATCACTCATGAGATTGGCACACAAAAGTTTGAATCATGCTTAGGAACATAGATTGAGATAATGCTAACTGATTTTCATGTGATGTCGTCACTTTATGGTTTGTTCGCTCATTGTCCTCGATCTCGCTTTCCTCTTCAGTCATATAATTTATATCTCGACCAAGTTAATAGTTGAGTAGGATTATCTTCATCATAGTTGAGAAAATCATGCTTCCTATCCATAGTTAATTTTTACCAATGTGCCTATACATAAAGAACACCATTTTGACACGTGAGATAGTGAACATTTATATACCAAGAATAAGTTACTAAGGGTTCATTCCAAACTCTTTAGTCACTTGTCCTTAAGGTATTCTCTTCTCGCATTTGTACTTTGTATGTCTCACAATTGTATCGTTTATACCTACAAAAATCCTACTAACTCTAGCCTATAACTCTTTTCTTGTCCATCTCTATCACTTTCAAGTTATTTCCCTATACTATGAAAGAATTTTAATGATGGAAAGTGTTTTCATCATTCCTTATCTATATTTTATTTTATTTTTCAATCAGAGTTTCTTCATAGGGAAATATCCTTCTTGGTGAGCAAGCAGTTGTTAAACTAATTAATGCATTTCAAGATGTGAGCTACCATTTAGAAAACTCACCTCTCTTACAAGGGACTTGTTCATAATAAACCATGACACTCCATTGTGATCTCTACTACCAATAAATTTATGGGCAAAAGTGACACCCTTCTAAAGGAATACCCCATTTTCTCAAAGCATTCTTTCATTCATTTTTCTTAGTTAACTAGCATTAGCCAAGGTACTTATCACTCATCTTACTAACTTGTAAGTGGTCAATATATTTCTTGTAACAATGATGCGTCCTTCACTCTTAGCATTACTAAGGTTAGATTCTCTCTCGTTATCAATACAAACCAAGTTTATGACTATGTTTCCATTCGAACTCAAGTTTACTAAAGGCCCTCCGCTTACTAACAAAGTAGAGGATGAATCATAAGTCATACTTTATGCAATGTTTCCTACATCAACATTTATTTTATAGGTTACAAGATTTGTTTCAATACGATCACCCTAACCTTAAAACATGTAAGTTGGACTTTAATTATAATGTGCACTTTGAGTTCTCTATTCCATACTCTAAGAAATAGATTCCACACTCTATCTTGAAATTGTTACATAATTCTACACTTACAATCATCGTGTTGCTCACAATGCCATGTACGTTGGTAATGCTTTGAATGCATTAAAATTCCTCATGGGACCCACTCTTATGGTGACTTGGGTTGAATGTTAATTTTCCATCTTGGTTCTTAGTTAAGGACATTAATTGGGGATTAAGTGGGTTTCCTTATTTCAATGTGATGGGATTATAATTTTGATGCCACATTATTTCCATAACAAGGTAGCTAAACAACTACCCAATTCCATGCGCCATATTTAAAGTTTAAATATATATGACATTTTTTATTAATGCCATTGATTTATTCTAATAACATATTTTACTATTGCTTAATCTTTTGATAAGTTTGAAACATGAAATTCTCATTAGTAAGCGCTCTCTTGCCTCAACTGTAATGCCTTTCTTGTCCAAATTAATACTCCTTTTCCTAATATACTAAGCATGTAGACTTCTTCACCAATTTACTATGTTTGAAATATTTTATTTATTATTATTATTTATTTTGACTCTCTTTTACCAATCAATAATTTCTTTACTATCTCACTCTCAAAATATTTTGTTTATAATATTTAAATTTGAGAAGAAATAAAATTAAAAATTGCAATATAATATTTATAAATTATTTTTGTTTATTATTATTATTATTTATTTATTTATTTTTACTCAAATTGCATTTTTTTTTTTAACTTATTTCCCAATAAGAGTAATTGAAGGTTTTTTTTTTTTTTTTTACTTTTTAAAATCATTTAGAAATATCTTTTGTTTTATGGCCCCAAAGAATATTAATGAAATATTAATAAACTATATTTATTTATTTATTTAGTTAGTTATTATATCAACAATTTTAGATACTTAATCACACATAAAAAAAAAAAAAATAATACAAATTGATTGATCTTTATAAATTCATATATATATATATATATATACAACTTCATAGAAATAATGTATTTATACATACCAAAATTTAATTATGATATATTTCCAAAAGAATTTAATTAAATTATGAGACGACATAATAACATGGACTACTCACAACTACTTATAACGTGCCAGGGAGAGGAAGGAACATACCTACTCAAAACTCTGCCAAGCAAAGAGAAAGGACCTATTTTTCCATTGAACTTTGTGTCGTTGTCAAATAAAATAAAATAAAAACTATGTGGTTGTTACTGGTGTGAGTTTCTCAAGGAATATTACTACACGGCTAAGCCTTGAAACAAGTAGACTATATAACCGGTTCACTCTGATCTCCAAAAACAACTGGTCCCTAAAACAGACTTAAAAATTATCCCAGTAAGAACAGTAAAACGTACGAATAATCGACTCCTGGGTTTTGTTTTCTTTGGATTTTATTTTTTTTAAGTATTTAATAGAGTTAAATGAGAATTTGAAATGGGTGTTACAGGAGACAAGAGAGACGACATAAATGCAGTGTACCCAATACTGCTTTTACATAAATGTAGTGTATATTAGTTGACTAATGCCAAGCTTGGAAAAGGAGGATAGACGTCCAATCTCTCTATCCGTGTGTCATTATGTCAACCTTCAACTCTACTAAGTTGGTTTTCTTCCAATCCAATCACTCTATCCACTTGCACGTACATGTTTAATTGCCAGGGAGGGTACTTGAAATATTTGTGTTAGCTTGTAGTGGGGTTTATCTCAACAAGGTGGCAATGCTCAATACAATAGGAGGACATCGAAATAGTTAAAATATATGGTCCCCAAGGTCGATTAATAGGTCATTGATGGTCAGTCAGAGATATCAAGCTTGGGTTTCGATAGAAAAGTGAGTAGACTAGTTTAACCAAACTAGGAGCTAGTTAATCAGAGAGAATCTTACAACCACACACACATTTCAGAGGGAATATGGCATCAGTGTGTCTATTCTGAATATTCATGTGGCTATGTTTATTGCTTTTCTATTTCTCAGATGCATAAGACAAATGCATAGGCTGTAAAGTGGACCTCGACTCCTTTTATATCACTCAGGGCATTAACCTCACATATATTTTAACTCTCTTTAATGATGTTGTCACTTTTGAAACCTTGAAGACCTGGAACGGTGGTGTAATCAACAATGATAATTTCATAAATTTTGGCATTAGGATCAGGATTCCCTTCTCATGCGATTGCCTGGGTGAGGGAGATAACAGGTACCTGGGACATCTATTTCAGTATAAATTGAATGGTGGTAACACCTATGAGATAATTGAAGGCAAATATGTGAACCTCACCACTATTTCATGGCTGCAGAAAGTGATTTCTTATAATGAAAATTCTATTCTGGAGGGTTCAATAGTAAATGTTAGTATCAATTGTTCGTGCATAAATGTTGGAATCAACAAATACTATGGTCTCTTTATCACATATCCTCTCATGAATGCCACTACCAATAGTCTCTTTGTCCTCGGCCAAACCAACAATGTCCCCTCCTCCTTGTTGAAGGCATATAATCCTTTTGTTGATTTTTCCAACGCCCATGGGATTGCTTTCATGCCCAATAAAGATCCAAATGGCAGTTATCTTCCTTTAGATCCAAGTGGAAGCGGAATTGGTGTGAGGACAATCAGAGGAATTTCCATGGGATTTTATTTTGCACTGCTTTTCATTGCTATTGGGATGTTCTATATTTATGCCTATAAACGTAGGAAGGCAAAGAAGTCACTTCTCCGACAAGTGACAGATCAAGATGGATCTACAAATGATCAAGGCCATCTAATAATGAATATCTTGTGCATTTAACCAATGTACTATGTGATATGCCAAAGATTGACATACTGGGCATAAAGGAAAACTTATGATGAAACTAACATGCACCTCGAAAATATGATATTCAGAGTAGAGAGCGAGGTTTATGATAGGGTTTAAAGTGGAAAAGCAGAGGAACATATATTCTCCGTTATAATCTCTGGTGAAGCAACACATAACTACAGATATGGGAAGCAAGGATGCATTCCTCCAATATTCCTCCAAATATGACCATTTATATCAACATTCTCCATGAGAAAACCAAGTTAGACAAGCTCAAAAGTCTCTGTATGTATTTTTCTCTCAATTTGGAAAAATTATAGATGTTATTGCCCTAAAAAATCTAAAGCATCGGGGTTAGGCATGGGTTGTTTTTGATGAAGTCTCTGCTGTTACTAATGCACTCCGACAAATGCAAGGCTTTCCCTTCTATGATAAACCAATGAGAATAAAGTGTGCTAAGACAAAGTCAGATGCCATTGCAAAGGCTGATGGCACTTATGTCCCTAGGGAAAAATGAAGGAGACAAGATGAGAGAGATGAAAGGAAGCACAGGGAACAACATCATGAAACTCAACAACCTGGGGTGATTCCTAATGCAACATACCAGCATTTTGGGACTACTCTAGAAAGAAATCTATCAGATCCTCCATATATGTCATCTCCAACAACAATTTCCTGTCCTGCTTCTACAAGATGTGTAACAGAAGACAAAGCAACCATCCCACTAGTGAAACAAAATGCTCGATCGACACCATCTAACTTCACTAACAGATCATCCAATGAATCTCGAGTAGGATTTACACTTCTAGTATAATCATATGGACCATTCTTTGTGGTAGAAGTCTGCTTGAAAGTTGCATTTTGGTAGAGAGGTGTGCTTAGAGCGCCATATGGGTCAAAATAATTGCTGAAGTTCACAAGAATTGTAGAAATACTCAACTCTTTTTCTCGCACACCATTTTCACATAAATAAGTGGACGAATCCTCTGCATCGCAATATGTGTCATTGTTAACAACAACATCCATGGTAAGCTGAAGCTCCTTGTCGCTACTGCACCTTTCCGATACTGTTGTAAAGATGTGATTTCTACACAACTCCTGAGACCAACGGGATCTACTCGAAGGCGGGTTGTAGATAAATCCCTGGCTGATTTGTGAATTGTGTTTCTTCAATCCATGCATTACCAGGTTCTATGATGCGGCCATGGCCATGGATGGCTAAGCAATTGAAAACCTGAAACTCTCCAGCTTGAGTTTGCAGAGAACCAAGCCCATGTATGTAACACCCATCTAGCTATGGTGCACCAATTCTAATTCATGGCTTATGGAAAATCAAGAATGAAGATATGGCTAAGTTTTATGCAGAGGCAACGCAGTTCAAAATAAAATTTAAGAAGTTCTACATCGGACATATTTATAGGGTTGATATCGGTTGTCTTTTCACATTTTAAATAACATGAATTCAATTCTAATGGTGATTCTCTAGTGAATGTTGTTATTAAGCTTCCAAATGGTGAATGGATTTCAAGTAAGGTTGGTGCCAAGGGATGTAGTGCATAAAAAACTAGCTTTATAGATTGTTCTTTGGAATTTGACAAGTTTTGTGTGGCTTCACTAAACTCTCAGAGTTAAAAGTTTGTGCAGAAAACATGATGTCTCAACATGGGTGCCCGACTTCGATTTTGTCAATAACCACTACAACAACAACATACCCAGTATAGATAGAATTTAGAAAATATTTATTCCAATTGGGAAGTTACAGTGTTGTGAACCAGCGGCTATTCTGGTGATTGAATTATGTTGTGGATCTGTTTGACAAGAGGTTTCCACTATCTGGTCACTCTCTGTTGTTTTCTTCCAATTTTTCTCATCAAATAAGAACTCTCCCAGATCAATCATCAAGAGAAATCAAGAGAAGCTGTGATAAGTGATGGATTTTGAGTTAATCTTTACTTTCTGAGTTTATTTGTACTCTTCTTTGTGGAGTTGAGGTATAGAGGTGGCATGCCATGTAACAACCCAATTTGGATTGCAGAAAAAAGATAAAATCTCAGTGTTGTGGGTGGTCAAGCCATGGTTTCAGCTTTGAAACTGGGCTCTGATACCATATGTAACACCCATCTAGGATGTTAGGAAATTAATCATTCCTTGAATACATACACAATAACAACTTCATTTTAGCATGATTTCATTGATTTTCATTTACACATTTCTTCTACATTTGCTCAATGATAAATCTAGATAACATGATGAAATAAGTGATATGTTAACTCTATGATTTCGAACTTAAAAAAAAATTATATACAAAATATCAATAACCAAATACCACCAAAAAATACCTCCTCCTTATCTTGTCGAAGCTCATCGGTTGTAATGTAGTCCTGGGCTCTTCCAAGCATTCTTTTCCCTCATGCCTAGAGTGAAACAACGAAATCCTCCCTGCCAACTAGGAGCCTAGCTAGCTTCCTAGCTCCAAGAAACCTTTCGGTTTCTTGGCCCTCCATGCCTGTGACTCCAAGAACAACAAAGCACAAATGCTCAAAGAAAACTATCACAATAATTATATCTTCCAAGAATTTCACAAACTCTCATCATGCTCAAACCTCTCCAATCCCCCCTTCCTCACCACTTCTCCTCCCTATTTATCAAGTTTTCATACACCCTCCCCAAGTCTCCTCAACCACCCTCATTATTATCCATCAACCTCCCTTATCTAGATTTTTGGGAAAATATTAAAATAAAACTAAAATATAAATGACTTGCGTTAAACAACAACAAAATAAAAGAAAAGTCTTTCTTCTCATGCTAGCTAATAAGTGTAATTTGACAATTTTCCCCAAAATGAATATAACACCCCACCATGCTCATTCAATTAATCACACCCACCATCTATCAAATTCAAGAAGGTATTTAATGCTTCTAGATATTTTGTATGCAATATAATTTAATATTCAATAAACATTCAATTAAATAATTAATAATTTTCTTTAATAATTAATACATTAATTAATTGTACTAGTGTACATGGGTAGGGTATGTGTGTGTAGCTAGAGGACACATATCCCATGTATGTACTAACGATAAACAACCATTTCCTCTAGTGCATAGTTGCTATATGACCACCAAGACATGTAGGACAACAGATCAAGTAATGCATCATTTAATAATCTTTAACGAACAAAATTACACCAATTCATCAATAACTCATTATCATACTTAAAATATCAATAGGAAATCAAAGAGAGTTTTAAACATGATAGGAACCAAGTGAGTAAACAATAGTGGCATCTCTAATCCTCAATCAGTATTCCGAACTATCATCAAAGCATCCTTCCTTCATAACCTACTTCCATCTTCCATCCTATCCTTTCCTCTGTTGGACTAAGTTGGAGCGTCAACTATATTGACCTAACTCCAGATAGAACCCATAAGCAGAAGTGTCATACATATCAACCAAGCTTCTCCAATAGGCAACTAGCAGTCACCATCACACGTCGGAGAGCATGACTTCACACAACCCTCCCATGACTCTAGGTTTCAGAGGATAAACAGTGGGCAATACCTCCACCCCTCCTTATAGAACTAGGGTCAACACCCTATATCTAGCCATACTGTGAAACTATTATTCTTAGAGTCATGTCATCAAACAATCACTCTGGGCAAGTTGTGCGTTCTGTCAAAACCACACTCACCACAAATCATAGCAATATTTCAAATCATAAATTAAATAATAAGTACAAAATATAGCATATACTATCTTCTTGATGTCTATGAAATCCAAGTCACCTCAACACTATAGTCATTTGGCTATCACATAGCTCATTAACCTGTAAGTTAATCCACCAATAACTCATATCTATGAATATACATAATAATTTCATATAAGGATCCATATTTGTATTGCGTTCAATTTAAGAAATGCATGTTTATTTTTATCATGTCTGGCATTTTTTATGCATTCATATCATAACTTGAACTAGTATCCACGTACTTAAATTCCACATTTTAACTTGCATGTTTAAACAAATCAAAGAGCTATCATCATCATGAGTATATAAAAATGAAAATAATATCATGCAACATATAAAAATATGTACATATCTCAAATATTTATCTCAATCTAATTGAGCCCAAACAAATGTTAAGAATTGAATTACTAAGATGAGTAAACAGTCCATCTTCTAACTCCGTAAAGGTCAAGATATGGGGCGTTACAATGAAGGTTTTGTATGAGGATTACTTGGAATGTAAGAAACCAAATATGGGTGAATCTTCAAAGGGAAAAAGTGAAGAAGGAGAGGATCCTCCTCAAATTCCTCCTTCACCTCCATCTTCTCCTTCTTCTTCAAGTTCAAGTTATAAATCCACTGCAAAGAAACATGGTCATAAACATAAGAATGAAATGCCTTTATTAAAACTTGATGTGAAATTTGAATTACCTATGTATGATGGTGAAGTCAATGCAAATGTACTTTATAATTGGGTCAGACAGATGGAGGTTTATTGCAGTGTGAAATAGATCAAGGATGAGGAAACTGAGATCAAGTTCGGATCCCTTAGACTTATAGGCACAACACTCATATGGTGGCAAAGAAAGTTGAAAAATGGCATGCAACAAGTGGGTAATGTATTTCCATCATGGAAAAGTTTTATTTATGCACTTAGAAAGAAATTATGTCCTTTGGGTTATAAAGAGAAAGCGTTAATTGAATGGAAAGCTCTTAAACTAAGAAAAGGACAAACAATGCAAGAATACACAGATGGATTTCATAAAATGGCATTGATGTTAGACATTCCTTTACATGCCCTAGAAACTCTTATGAAGAATATAGGAGGTTTACCTGCACATATTTGAAATACTGTATTCATGTTTGGACCAACTAATCTTGATGAAGTTTCCATTCAAGCGACATACATTGAAGCAGGGAAAACATGTGTTGGTGTATCAGGGGAATCATCTTCAAGGAAAGAGGACAAAAGGAAGTGGAATGAAAAGAAGGAAAATTCAGTGGCGAGAAAGGAAGAGAAGCCCTCTTGCAAGCATTGCAAGAAAGAGGGGCATGATGAGGACCATTGTTGGCAATTTCATCCCGAGAAGAGACCAAAGTGGTTCAAAGAGAAGAAAGAGAGGAAAATAGTTGCAGCAGCAACATGACCAATAGATTTGGGATCGGATTCAGGTGATGAATCTAAAGTCTCATTGGTTGGTATGACATGTAAAATTGGTGAAGAATTTGATTGTAGAAGTAAATTGTTTCACCTAAGGGTCATCATGAGGCACACAAAGGTAGACACATTGATAGATAGTGGATCTCAATCTAACTTAATTTCATAGGAATTCGTTAAGAAATTGGGATTAAAAAGACAAATGCATCATAAGACTTACACACTTAAATGGATAAGCAACAATCATCAATTGCACATAACAAAGAAGTGCACATTAAAATTTTCAATTTCATCTAAGTTTGTGGACGAGGTAACATGTGATGTGGTTCCACTAAGTGAATGTGGAATGGTCTTAGGCAATCCATATTTGTTTGATCGTAAAACAATCTTCTACATGGAAAATAATCAATATCATTTAACCAAAGCAGGTCAAGAATATGTTGTTCATGCTCATCATTTAAAGACAAATAACTCTCTTCAAACTATGGAACAATTAATAAAGGCGGCTCGAGCAAGAAACACACCTATAATTGTTTCAAATCAAGTAATCGATCTTAAGCAAGACCATGAGATGATTGTAGAATGGAAAATCAATCACACTTTGCTTCAAGATAAGCTAATGTTGTGCAAGTATTACAAACATATCATCTTATTTGCAGTCATATTTTTGATTCTATCATTAGTAATGTTGTCTACATGGATGATAGTGGCTTCAATAACATGTGATGGGGTACAAATGGATAAAAATATGTTGTCAGTTATCATGATTGTTTTACAGTTGATCTTGATGAGACAGGTGCACAAGACAGAGTTCAAAGGAAGAGAACAAGACGAGTGGTCTATCTCGAGCTTGATGATTGGTTAGTAACCTTTCAGGGACCAAAAGGTCTTTAGTGGGGAGGTGTGATACAGATTTGGATCCAAGAGCTTAATGGGGCTTAGAAAGGCCTAAAAATAAAATTTCTTAGAATGGCTTCAAAAAGGACGTTTACGTAGGCATCGTTGATACGAACCCAACACAACTTGAATGGGCTAAAACAGATGTCATATGATCCTGATATCACGATCTGTTCAATTTTCCAAACATACAAAAAATTGATGACTCTACAGTCCATAGCCACATGGAAACTGACTGTAAAGGGCATACGACCATACAGATGATGTGGCATGAGTAGTTGGCACTGACATGGCATCATCTAGAGGTGACACATGGTAGGCTGACTAGGCGTACAGATAAATGACATGTTAGGCATGTATAGGTGGACCAATCTAGGAGTGACACATGTCACCACTGCAAGGGTGACACATGGCACGCCCGTACGATGTATGTATGACACATGGAAGACAGTGTCTAAAAAAGTGTGGTGACTAGGCATACAACCAGACCAATAGGTGATTGACACATGGCATTTTATTTGGCGAATGAGAAGGTGCAATGTGGCCTAAACATGGGCTACCATGTGGCACCCATTTATTGGTTTAAGTTATTGCAAAAAGTTTGGCATCCACCAAGTTCGATTGCATGACCTCTCCACTGGGAAAATGACTTAGCAAGGTCGAGCTAGCCAACTTGCCCTCATTATGGGTCTTAACCATATATAGTGTCATATATATAAGTTTGTATATGGTGTATGGTGGTGGAGTATAGGGATGGGGCTAGGTCCTAGCCCCTAACGCGGTCCCATGCAATGTCACCATGTAACCACAGGTCCAGATTGTTAACCATTGGTGCGATCCATTCCTCCAACCCCCGATCATGTGGGATCACATATGACCGGTTATTTTGTTTTGGTGCGGGGATATGTATTCAACCCTCGGTTTCGGGAGTATTCCATAGGACCCGGTCTTTGTATAATGGTTAGCGTGGATGGATGAGGTTTATCCCTGGTCGGTCAGGCTAGCCCGTCGACCAAGGGATAAACCATCAGCTTAAACAATGGGGGTTGTAACCACTAATTAGCACATGGATGTATGGGTTATGGCCACATGACCCAAGAGCATGCGACCAGGAGCAGGTCTTTGGGGGCCAGAGCGCTAAGGACTAGCGCTAGGAAACATGGCGGGTTTCCATATGCCCAGGGGCCAGAAAATAAGGGTCTGTACCCAAATATTTCTCCAAAATGGGTTTTATACATTATAATAGTGATTTTTAATGATTTATTTAGCAGAATTGAGGTATTTTGATCATTTTTGGGGGACATTGGGCCCTTTTTTAGGCTAGATCTTGGGGGGAAGTTTGGATATGGTTACCAACTTCAGATCTATAAAAACCAAGGATTCTTGAAGCCATATAGGATGTTTAGAGAAGGTTTATGCTAAATATTTTCCAAGCCAAAGCCATTTTTATGCAGGTAAGCTATTGAGGAGCGCACCTTTATGGGCCATTTATGGGAGCTCCGATCATCCGATTTGAGTGTTGTTTCTTTTCGTGGGTTCTGGAGATCTAGAAGAAAAAAACTATATCAGTTTGTAACCTTTTCGAAACTGTTGTGATGTACTTTTAAAGTTTTGAACATAAATACGAAAGCCTCACCCACTGAGACAAAGGCCCGAAGACGTAGGTAAGATTTCCGAACTCCATTATCACTTTGGTGTTTTATGGTTTTCCATTCTTCTTGCTTTATTTCAGATCTGTATATGTGTATATAGATGTCATGTTTCATTCATAATTATTCCTCTTTCATTCAACTTCCTAAATGGTAATTTAACTCATGCAAAATAACTCAACCATTATCGTTTAAAATATCTTTTCCGATCAATAAGTTGCCCCAGATGTTTTATCAAAGATGTGTTTTTTACTGCTAAAGGTTCTTGAGATGCCTTCACTTTGTATTTTTCTTCCCTTTTCAAATTATATAGTGATAGTACCACTCTCCACCATATCCATATTTACTTGTTATTTAGGATCTTCCTCCTCTAACTCCACTATCTGTGGAGACTGTGTAATCTTCATCTTCTTAGGAGTAGTCTGTTGATCACTAGTTCCCATGGCCTCTGAAATACTTCTCTTGCTGTAAACACTTACCTTGGGGACTTTGAATATCAGTTTCTAAGGAGATTGATGTGTTTGACTCTATTGTATAATTTATTCCACTTGTTGTGTTTGAGTTGGTTGCAAGATTGCTTCCATATCAACACAAACTTTTAGGTTTTCCAGCTTATCAAAACCCTCAACATGTTCATGCTCATAAGGGGCCTATTTTTTCATCAATATTCTATTGGATATGATTTGATCTGGATCATATCGTATTCCATGTAGCTGTGCAAAACCAAACTCTTTGAGATTTGTTGGAATAAGAGATAAACAAGATCTCGCTTTGACAATGAAAGGGCCAATTATAAAAGGGAACTTGAGGTTGGATTCTTTGTGTAGCTTTAGGAAATGCTCTGTCTCAGATATGATTATTTGCCTGATGAATTCAAGGGAAAATAATATGGGGGTCAGAAAAATAGGCAATATATAGGGGGATTCATGAAAACCATAGACCCACATTACTGTTGAATGCATGAACAATACCCAATACCCCACTCTGTTTTATGGATTTGGTTGCATATAGATCCTCATGTCATCCAAAACTCTAGGTAGGTTGGTGTTGAAAATCAAACTGTAAACCCCAAACATAACTTTTTTGAAGAAGATGAGCAATGTACTCCTCTTACATTCAGTTTATATGAAGGTTGCTTCACTAAATTATCTCTTATTGGTTTCTATGAAAATATTCAACAAATAGGTGTAATATCTGAAATGCCTTAGAGAGCGAAAATTCACTATCTATTTATGGATATTATCAACTATGAATTGATAAAAAATGATACGGACTAACAGACCAAACTCTGACTGAAAAAATGTCAACATGAAACCTAGCATGACCTTGACCACATGTTTTTCATTCTCTAGACCTAAAATTTGACTCAACATGGAACAAACCCATTGGACCTCAATAACCATTATACTCACTTTCATTGGAAAAGACAAAATTTCTGAAAGATGTTCTGGTTTGATAATTTTCTGTAAAAACAGAACACTAACTTATGATGGACACTCTATATATACCCTAATTATATTTTCTTCATTGAAAGGTTCATACACTGTGGATAAAGACTATGATATACTGAGGGCATCTCAAATTGATAGACTCTCTACCCTACACATGACCTCATACCTCTGTTTATTTACGACGAATTTTTCTTTATGTGAATTTTGCTCTATGCACCAGCCTATGAATTCAGGAAAAGGGAAAGTGACTTCGACAGTGTAAGGGACTATGGTGGCCTAGACTGCTTCAAGGAAAGGTATACACCTTCTTACATTATCAGATAGATTTCTTCTGGACACAGAGATGGGGAAAATGGTGATTTTTGTGTTGAAAACATTTGAATCTCGGTCAATTAGGGCTTCTTCATTAGACACATGGTCTAGCTCTGTTATTGAAGTTATAATAGGGTCCATGACGATGATGAAAAATACCTAGAAATGAGCGGAAATGGTGTGCAATGATGCATTGTTAAAATGCAGTTGAAAAAAGGCGGTCGCACCAAGTTTCAAATGATCCAGTCTTTTGGAATAATAATAAAATACATGATAAGTGTCCTTTATATACTTTTCCAAATTTATGGGGCATGAGGAAGTGGTTTGGGGAAACCCGTTTCTCACCTCGAAATGCACCCGATGGCGCCACGTGGTCCGCCCGAAAACCACTGTTTAGATTTTGGCCTGCTCTCTGAAATTATCCTCTGCAAAATGTTTCCCCTCGAAATGATCCTCGACCATCGATCTAGAGTGCACATGATCTATGACGTATTGGATCCTATCACCTTAGCACCCCTTCCAGAATTAGTCTCTTCTTGCCATATTTACCCCCTTATCTAGATTTTCGAGCTTCCAAACCTGTTTATCACCTCACTAAGTCCTGAAATCTTGATTTCACACAAAAAATTTAATGGTGATAACATGGGCTCCAATTTGGGATTCTATCCTCCTAGTGAGGTAGCAAAGAATGACATATAAATTCCCTACCCATTGGGATTTATTTTACTCTTGCAACTAAATTTATCAACATCTTATTCAAAAAACTCAAATTATACTCAACATAACTTAGGGCCTTCGCTTCGAGCTTCAATTTCTACTAATTTGATTCCAATTGCTTCAACTGAAAAAAAAAAAGGTTATATACAATGAATGGAAAGGGTGAAAATTTCTTTAAATGATATAATGTTTGAGAAACCTGTCATTCACAAGTCCTCCACAAACGAGATGCCCATTTTGTTCCTGTAGTAGATAGGCATTATTTCCATGGTATGCCACAATTTTGAAAGGTCCTAGCCACACATGGTCAAATTTCCCATGCTTTCCCCTATCTTCATTTCTGGCATCCCATCTCAACACCGAATCCCCTACTTTGAAATAATCTTCCTTAGTATTCATGTAAAAATATTTTTTAATCTTGTCTTGGTGCAGATGAGAGTTGTTGAAGGCTTTCTCTCTTGTTTTCTAGACATTGATTATTTCATTTGTTCTCCTTCGAGTGGCATTTGTTTCAACATCTTGATGTTGTAGAAATCTCATCACTAGAAATCCCAATGAAGTAGGAAAAATTACCTCTGTGCCATACACAATCTGGAAGGGTGAAGTAGCAATATAACTTTTAGTAGTGATCTTGTCAGCCCATAGTGCATGGATGAGCCTTTTGTGGCAGACCTTTTTTTATTTATTTTGCAGTAACATCTTGATATTTCTAGTCAAACTGTTATTTGATGACTCATCCAACCCATTAACTTGAGGGTCATAAGATGTGGAATGACCAAGAGTTATATTGTAATCACTGCAAAATTTTTCTATCTTCTTCGACTTAAATGTTGTTGCATTGTTTGTAATGATTTTGATTGGACAACCAAACTTGGACAAAATATTTTTCTCCAAAAACTGAATGATAACAGTATATGTGGCTTGCCTAGTGGGAGCTGCTTCAATTCGCTTGGTGAAATAATCTGTGGCTGTAAGTATCCACTTGTGATGAGATGAAGAGTGTGGATGAATTTCTCCTATGAAATCAAGGCCCCATTGTCTAAAATGTGCTTCAAGAGATATAGGTTTCAAGGGAAAAGGCTACAATTTTCTCTTCCCATAAAAAATTTGGAATTCTTGAGAGCTTGAAACTTATTTGTATACATCAGGAAAAATGCTAGACCAATAGAAACCAACCCTCAATATCTTGTGCACAATAGTTTTCTAGTAGTGGTGCCCCCCACAATCACCTTTATGAAACTCTCTGATGGTATTTTCTACTTCTCCCTCCAACAAATAACTCAACAAGATTCCTCCTGGATCTTTCCAATACAGAGATTGATTTACAATGCAAAACTTTGATGCTTTTAAATTTATAAACCCGGACTTGGTTTTACTCAATTCAAGAGGATCCTTCAAATTTCTCAACACATAAATAATATCAGCATACCATGGGGACTCAAGGAATTTTCGAGATACCCGAGAGAGATTTTCTTCTTCTGAGTCGGCTGACAAATCAACAATGAAGTTAATTCCCAAGAGCTCACAATTTGTCTGTGCCATCATCTTGGAAATTCCTTGTCCTTTGATCAACTTTGTAGGTTTTATCTCAAGGTCATACTCCAACAACACAACTATCCACATGCCCCTTCTCCCCTCAGGATCAGGCTGAGTTAAAATTTCCTTCACAAAAATGTTGGGTACATAGGCAATGGTATGAGAATGAAAGATATAAAATCTAAACTCCTTCAGGGCCTTGACTAGTGAATATGCCTGATTTTCCATGATATCATACTTTAATGGGGAATCCCTTAATGTCCTGCTATAGTATGCTATAGGCCTCTCAAAATTATGTTCATATTTTTGTAATAAAAAACTGACAATGGTGTGCTCTGAGGCAAAATAAAACAATATAAAGTCTTTCTCAAAATTAGGACTGGCCAACACTGGGGCCTTGGTCAATGCCACTTTAATGTCTTCAAAGGATTTTTTGGCTTCAGGGATCCACTTTATCTCACTTCATTTCTTGATCATGTTAGTGATATGATTTATGATTTCAGCCTGGTTAGGGATGAATCTTCTCAGAAAGTTTACTTTCCCGAAGAAAGATTGCACTTCTTTTTTCTTTTGGGTGTGCCAATTTTTAAGATTCCCTCAACTCTGTTGGGATCTATATTTATTCCCTCCTTTGAAATAATGTGACCAAGCAACTTCCCCTCTTCCATGCCAAAATTAGACTTCTTGGGGTTTAAATGAAATGCCAAACTTCCAACACTTTTGAAAATCCCTCCTTAGATGTTTAATATGTTCTTCATCAGAAACTGAATACACAGTGATATCATCTAAGTAAATAGCAATTAATTTATCTTTCTCATCAACAAAATCTATATCCATAGCCCTTTTAAATGTTTCTCCTGCATTCATGAGCCCAAAATACATCTTGGCATACATGAAGGTGCCCCATGGTGTATCAAAGGATGTCTTTTCTTGATCATCAGGGTGTACCATGATTTGATTGTACCCATAGAAAGCATCCGACATTGACATTTTTTGAAAACCCACCACTTTCTGTAGAATGTGATCCATCTTAGGCAATGGGTAATTGTCCTTGAGAGACACCCTGTTCAAATTTATGAAGTCTACACATAATCTGATCTCTCCACTCTTCTTTATGACAGGTACCATATTTTCCACCCACTTAGAAAACCTCAGAGACACTATGATGTTGGATTCAAACATCTTCTTTATCTCTTTCTCAATCAAGGGAAATGACAAAGGATTGATTCTTCTTAATTTCTGTTTGAAAGGTTTACGATCCTCTTTGATTGGAATCACATGTTGAATGACCTTGGTATCATAAAATTTCAGATCTTCCTAACTCCAGGCAAAAACATCATGAATTATTTAATTAAATTGATATACCTTTGCTTGACCTCTGGGATAAATGTCTTGGACAACTTGATGATATTGGGATCTTCCTAAGTCCCAATGTTTCAATATTTAACATCTCCATCATTTATAGTAATTTTAGGATTCCTTGCCACATCATTATTGTCAAAGAGTTTCTCCAATGGGACTAGGCATTTGGGAATGATGTTATTTTTTAGTTGCATTGTATCTTTACCAACAATCTTATTCTTGAAATAACCATCATATGTGAACACAACTGCATCTTCTTCTTCACCACAATATTCCTCATGAATATTCAAATTTTCAAATTCATTCTCCATCTTGAGGAAACTTTCTATTTTTTTATCATCTTCGAAAACTTGCCAGTAGTTAATATTATTTGGTACTGTTGGCCTATGCTTGACCTCAATCTCATATTTTTTTTTAGGGAAAATTGGAATTTTGAAGACTGAGGCTGAAGTAGCTAGGGAATCAACAATCTAATTCTTCCCTCTTGGAATCACTGAAAGATTATACTCTGGAAATTGCTCAAGAACATCAAGCACTATATTTCTATAGGCCCTCAACCTAGGATGTTTTTCTTGGTATATATCCTTTATCTGATTGATAATCAACTCAGAATCTCCATGTACAACTATTCTCTTAGCACCCATTTCTTTCAAAGTCTCCAATTCCAACACTAATGCCTCATATTCAACCATGGTGTTTGTGCAATCGAAAGCAAGTTTATAAGAACAAATTTTTGTACTTCATTAGGGGAGGTTAATCCACACACCAACCCTTTCTCCTTCTCTACTGACATCTCCATCGAAGCTCATATTCCACATCCGATTTTCTGCATCATTTTGTTCCTCTGAAATTTCCTCATTTTGATGATCAGATTGGTCTTTGGAAGCCATATCAATCTTTGGCCCTTTCTCTTCAAAACTCAAATCATTAAAGAAAATAAAGGAGCCAATCTCAGTTTCCACATAATAAATGGGGTGGTTGTTTTGTTGGGATTTGTTACTAACCATGTATTTGAGAAACACTTCCCTGTACAACCTCCTATCTTGACCAAAAACATGGATAATGGCATATTCCATATCCATTTGCAGATTCCCTTTCAACTTTACAACCCATGACCTAGATAACAACATGCCAAAATTAGGAGGGATATCAGCAACCACTACATCCATGACCATATTTTTTCCTAGAATTTTAGAAAAAGATACCACCAGATCTTTGATTAGGCCCAGGGACTTCACCTTCCTTGAATAAAAGGAGAAAATATATTTGTAATGATTTGTAATGTCCACGCCCAATTATTCCATGACCACCTTGAGCATTAGGTTATGGGATGATCCCAAAACCAAAATAGCATTGTGTAGAGTCATATCATGAATCTTTAGACTGACATAGAAAGGGGGGACCTCATCAACATAACTAATCTCCTCTACATGTGGGCCAAACAAAATGGCAGGATGATCATCTTGTATGTTCAAAGTATCATAAGTTTCTTCCATATTGAACATCTTGATGATCTGATTTCTATATTCACTATTATTTATCAACTCATTGAATGGTACACAGATTTTAATTTTGGCCATCTCACTTTCAAAATTAAAGGAAGATGAGGTTTTCTGTACCTCTTTGATGTCTATCTCCTTTGTTGTTTCAAGTACTTTCTTTTGAGGTTATTCTTTCTGCTTTCCTTTCTCCATATCATCCTTTGCAACAAATTCCTTCTTAGGATGACTTGAAGAAGGTATATTATTTTGAGCTTCGTTGGTAGGATTTCCATTTGGAGGATTTGTAGGCACCTTTTTGTTTCAAAGATAATATTGTTTCTGGAATTGCATGATGGCATTCTGCAACCTTGTTTGGTATTCTTCTTTTTCCACTGACAACCTTTCATCATTCTCTTGTATGAATATGTCATTTTCTTCCATGAATTGATCATGTTATTCTTTATTCAAAAACACCTTTGTTTCATCACCATCACAACAATGCATATTGTCTTCAAAATGTTCATCAAAATTGTCATTTACATAATTATTTTGAAAAGGAGGTCTTATTTGTTGATCACCCTGGTTCCTTTGATCTCTTTGTCTGATTTGTGGAATTGTTGGTCTCCTTTGATTCCTGGGTGGAACATCAGCCTACTCTCTGGTGTTAGGCTTATTATCCAAAGACATCCTTTCCATGAGTTTCTCCATGGTTTTCATCATCAACTCAAACCTCTCTTCCGATGACTATGAAGTTGAAGGCCGTGCCTTATCTTAAACCTTGTTCATGTCCCTATCAGATTTATATTTGATCTTTCCTGAAGCCATTAAATTTACTTCAACTTATGTTGCATCACTCATCATATTATCGAGTGAAGTGGATCTCCTTTCCCTTAACAAAAAAGAAAAATCACTTTCAAAGGAATCAACATATCTAAGTTGAGCATCCCTGGGAGGAGGTTTTACTTCGATCGGAATTGAGTTGTAAACTTTGATAAATATAGCTGAAAACTCTTGGATTGTTTCATCAGGTGACCTTCTCATGTTGTTATATTGGGTTAGAAAATGAAGGGGGTTTTTCTTGTCACCCCACTTTGCAAGAAATTTCATTTCAAAGGCTTCAAAATTTTGGATACTTGCTGGTGGGAGAGCTCTAAACCACTTTTTGACTTCTCCTACAAGACTTTGTGCAAACAACCTCATTTTTCCATCTTCAAAATCTACTTCTTCTAGGTCTACAAAATCATTGAACCAGTCTAGGTGTTTTTGGGATGAAACATTGCCTTCAACATCATACAAATTAATCCTCTGATTATATTCCCAGGGAAAATCATGTAACTGAGAATGTAGAAAAAGAGGGGAAAACCTAGATGCCATGGCTAGAATAAGAACCTGAAGTGGTTGTTGGTTCTGAGTAGAAATCACAAGAGGTTTAGTAGAGGAAACTAAAACTAAATATTGGAACCTTTTCTCATCAAAGATGATCTCATTCAAACAAGACTCATATTTAATTCTGAACATAGTTTGCTCAAATTTCAAATCAAAATCAAGGTCTTCAATGCTTTTGAGTCCATCTTTGGGAAAGGATAGATATCTGTCTAGACACGAAACTGTGCTTATTGGATTTTCTTTTCTTTTTTGTACAATCTTCTCATAATCAAACACAAGGATCATTGCTTCTAGGTCTAGGTTTCTTCTGGTATGAGTTCTCTTGGGAGCCATGATTTCTAGCTCAAACCACTTTATTCTACTAGTCTCTTTATAATGGAATCTCCAGGGTAATTTAGTCTCAACCAATAAGGTGTTTTATTCATTGCCACCCTCATGAATCAAATATGAAGCTTTAAGTTGTTATTTTCCCAGGGAATATTTCACTTTCGATCCCCGACAACAATTCCAGAATGCTAGATTTCATGTTCGACTATTTTTGGATCGATGCCTGGCATTTCCTCGTAAGACCAGGCAAAAACGTTGCGGAATTCTTTAAATAGATCTGTGTAGATTTGAATCTCTTCGGAGGAACAATCAGTCCCGATGAAAACATTCTACATGACACTAGGGGTTATGGAGATATTAATCGATATAGTTTCAAAGATAGTTTCCATATTACCCTTGGCATAAACCTCATGTGTAGCTAAGGGATTAATAGGACAAGACCTATCTCCAGTCATAGTCAAGGTGAATTATCCTACTTTGATTCTGCTTAACTCTAGGAGGAAGTATGATCTATGATGGAGATCATCCCAGGGTTTTTTCGGACTAATCATTGCTTCAATTATTTCTTCGTCGGAGGGAAAGACTAAGTCTAATGAATCAGTATCAGCAAGAGAGCCTTGAGCCCAAATAGGCTCTAGAATCGGATCTAACTCTTGTGCAGGAGTTGGATCTGTGTCGGCCAAATCTTGCTGGACTAAAGAGTACACTACTTCGGCTGTGGACATGCCAAGGTGCCTTGCCCCTTCCATCGTGGCCAATGGGGAAGGAAGTATCCACGAATTTTTGAGGTAAGTCGTGCGAAATGACGAAACTTGGAAAATCTCAACCTTATGGTGGTCTGATATGAACTTGACATTGCCTTGAGGGGGCGGGTAATTGAAGGTACCCATCAAATATGGGCACAAACCAACTCCTACATTGACGATTCCCAGTTGGGGATTATTATTCATCGGGACCACAGATGCCCCCAATGAAGGGTCAAGTCTGGAGAAGGACAATTGATCAATGGTCACAATCCAACCCTCATGTGGAAACAACAAGACTCGGAAAATTGTAGCAACCACTTCTTTCATAGCATAATTCCAACTCCTACCTAACAAGATATTGTAGTCGAGGGATGTGTCGACTACTTCTACCTCGATGCACATGATCTTCCCTCCTAGATGCACAGGGAAAGAGGGAATGATGTCATGTGGTCAGAGCGAATGATCATCGAAAGAAGTGAGAAGAGTAGGTGACAGAGGCAAAACGGGCTGGCCAATGGCCTTCTAACATGCCAACGACATAAAAAATGTCGAGGCGCCCTCATCAACCACCATGCGGAAAATGTTCTGAGTAAAAGTTTTCGTGGGGTAAGCCACTACTATCTGAAACACTACATGGTAAGGCAGACGAGATTTTAAGTCGGTTGTATCCAGCATGATTATACCCAAATTACAAGTCTTGGTAGATCCTAAAGTGGCTAACAAAGCTTTCCTCTAGGAAGGGCATCTTTGGAGGACCTCCAAAGTGGACATCGCACAAGGGGTTTGAGACAAATCCTCCACCACAGAATAGTTCTGGGCGGCCCTTGCATTTGGGTTGTGAGAAGCTTTCTTGAACACACCTTTTGGGATGCATGTCATTGTTTCGCCCAAAGTCTTCTTGATCTGGAGAGGAAGAGATGGGATTTCATCTTATTTTCCTTTCTCAGAAGTTCTTGGTTTACTGTAGTCATGCGCTCTAGTCAATATAAAAGAATCACCTTTCATCATATACACATTTGCGGATGCAGGATTATTTGAAGATGGAGAGGGTCCTTGACTGCCCCCTTCCGCGCTTGTAGAGGCTTGGGTTAGGTTTTTCCCATGTTGAAATGGATTGGTTAACATGACAGGTTGTTGTTGTGTCACAAAATTTTGGGCCTCTACAAGCCGAGGACATTGGTGGGTTGAGTGGTCTTCCACGCACAGGTTGCATGGATATCTCGCCTTCCATTTCTCGGTGTTTCCCCCACCAGCATTATTAGCGGGTTTCTTATCCCCCTTACCCTTATTTCATTGTTTTTTATTTTCTTCAGGATGTTGGGTGGCCTTTGGATTTGTCAATTGCACGATGGGTACATCTGATGTTTGGGTAGGGGGAACAGTCGGAACAGTTGTTTGGCTGGACGTTGTGTGTTATATGGACAATTGTTGCAATTGTTTCGTCAGTTGTTTAGCGGGCTGTGTTTGTGATAAACCAACAATACCATCAACATGTGGTCCCACTCTCTGTCTAGTTTTATCAAGTATTGAGCATGGCACATCTAGAAATATCTCATATAATAAACCATACTGAGAGTAGATTAGCTTAAGATGTTGATCTCTCATGATGGCATATTCTTCGAAAAACACTCCCAACTTTGTAACATCTTTGGATAACTGTGGGACCAAAGACTTAAGGAACCACTCAAGAAGGAATGCTGGTGGGACTGGCACCTTAATTAAAGTCTTCCAACGTCTCCATTCTTGGATGTGATCAAAGATATGGTCTGCTTTTGTCTGTTCGAAATTGGCCAACAATTTTGTGCCAACGTCGTATCTCACGGGTAATTGGAAATGGTTTAGGAAATCCATTGCCAATTCACTGAAGGAAGAGTATCTTGAGCGATTGAGCTCAATGTACCATTTTGCGGCACTCCCAATGAGAGTATGTTGAAACAATTGCAACTGTACAAAGTCGTCTTTTAACAAATTAGACGAGCACCAAAGGTGAAAAGTAGTCACATGATCTCCTGTATATTCGTTAGGATTGGCCTCAAAATTTGGTATGTACGAAGGAAAATTAGTCGGCATAGGGGGCCAATGCAGATCGTGACAGATAGGTTCATTCAACAACCTTGTCAATTCTAGAAAATGCAAGGTTTCTAGGGAAGGTATTTTGGGTTGTTGGTGGTAACCATGGAAAAAGGGACGTAGATTTTGACTGGCACTAGGTTTCCAGGAAAATTTCAGTTGCTGGCTTGGGTTCTGGTAAAAACCATGGCCATGACTAGCGTATGGATTCTGCGTGTGAAGAGACATCATCGGTTGATTCCCAAAATAGGATGTAGATGGTTGGGCATGCATTAAATTCAGAGGACTTTGGGAAGGGTTGCCCCATGTCGATCCCATGGGCATCATCATAGCACCCTATCCGGGGTTCCATTGGTTGTGAAAAGAATTTCCCCTGATCGACATTCCTAATGAGGGAACTAATCCCTGCCAAGAATTCCAAGGTCCTGATGTGGAAGAAGTTCCTGGGTTTTACCCCTGTGCAGGAATAGTACCCTACATAGGAATAGGTTGTTCATAACCGGGGTTTCCCCCAGTCAAGAAAGCAGCTGATGAGAAAGCATTGTTACCAAACGCACCAAACAAAGAAAATAGTGTCGAACCTACTGGCATATTATGAGAAGGTGGTCCTTGACTCCCTGCTCCAAATAAACTATGGTGTGTGGGTGGCCCGGCGAATTGTTGGTGGGTTCCACCAAGTGAAGGGGACGAAGGAGGTATATGACCTCCCCCATAAGGGAAAGCGTTAAAAGGAGCTGAAGTGCCCCCCATGTGTCCTTGTAGAGGAGCATTAGATCTCTCTGCCCCCAGAAATAAAGTCTGTAAAGTGGAGTAGGAAAGTACAGAACTTGTACCTGAGCTAGGCATCCTGTATGAGAACGGAGGGCCTGTCGCACTCGGTGTGAAAGGGGCAGTGGCTTCCGTTGTAGACGAGATTGGACCATTTCTCAAGGTAGAGGTAGTCGAGACCATGGTGGTTCGAGCCAGTGACGGTGAGTTAGGAGGTGGAATATCCCCTGTGGTGACAACCGTAGTGGGAATTGAAGAATTCCCTGAAGAAGTGGCAGCATTTGTTTCCATTGCTGCGTGCGACACTGTCTGGCACTCATAAGGGTGAATCTATACGATGATGGGTGTTGAAAGATTAGTGGTTGTAGTTTCGTATGGACCAAGAGATTTCTCTCCAAGGTCTAAAACGGTCATTTCCTACATATGTTGGTCGAGTACAGTTTCCTATGACCCTGTCACTTCAAAAGACCCTTGTTAGTCTAGATTTCACCTTAGTGGTGGCGAAGGTGGCTCTAGTGTAACCGGTGATAGGCCTAGAAGACTTCATGACCGGTAGAGCTCATGATCCTCCACTGTGTGAGAATATCAAAGAAACACTAGGGATTTCTATTCGTTCAAAAAACAATGCACACTAAAAAGGCCCCTCTAAGATAAAACAAGAAAACACTAAACTAGTTGGAAGAACAATTACAACAACCAACACTAGAGAAAATTACTGGTGCAAGTGAAACTCGAACACAGAAGCACCCTCCGGGTATACTCTGCAAAGAATGGCCCGATTTTTTTCCTAGGTATTGTGGTATACCCCTATAGTCACCTATGTATGTCTCTAAAAAATATAGGCAACTAGGTTTCCAATGTGCAAACAGTCACCAGGTAGGTACAGTCGACAGTCGGGTAGACCAAAATGAGTAGGGTATCGATCCTGAAACATGTCAAGGGTATCAAATGAATGTGGTCTGGAAGACAACTGAGGACCTCGAACGGATTTGAGACCCACTAAGCTCTGTGGCAAATGCAATCGACAAAATCCCAAGACAAGCCCTCTATATGTGTTCTCCACTACGATTGGTCCATCTTTGGAGGGGTTATCTCCACTACCTTTCCTCACATGACCTCGTGTTTAGCCCCTGTGTTAGAGGGGGGTCCCAGATAACTTTCACGATACTGGACTTTGACACTCCCTAACTCAAAATCTAATGTTTGATTTAATGACCTTGAAGAGTTTCCTCTCCAACCTAATTCAAGTCCCTAACCCTAAACTAGTTGGTTGACCCTACAAACATAAAAAATCTAATGAATTTTAGATTTAGCATTAATTTTTATGGCGTGTCTTAATTCAAAGGTTATGAAAGTGAAACTAGTGATGTTTGAAAGACGAAAGGAAAATAAACAGAAAGCTGGAAACAAAAATAACTTATTCTTGACTCAAATCTTAAACAACTTTTCAAACTAAAAATTTTCTAAGATCTTTGAACAACAAACTCAAAGCATTATTTCACTTGAATATGAGCTACTTATGATCTAAGTAAACCATCAATAACTTATGAAAGCAAAGATGTTTCCTGGTTACTAATGCAAACCAACACTATTTAACCAAACAGATAATTTTTTTTATTTTTTTATTTGAATGCTCACAAAGAAAAAAGGAAAAATATCAACAAGTAAAGACCAAGAAAATTTCTTGCCTAAGCGCAGATCACAAAGAGTCACTTTAAAAAAACACACACAAGAAAATTAAAACTGGACTCTCACACTTGTCTAAAAACCCTAGAAAAAAAAAATTGATGAAAAACTTCTTAATGAAAAAGGAAGCTATTGTTGTGATCAAACCTAAGTTACTGACCGCTTATGACAGAGACCCAAAAACCTGAGAGGTATAATTCTTGACAAAGGAAAGGATGACTGCCTCACCTTAAACAAAAAATTTCTCCACAGGCACGCTGCTGACAGTTGAACAACAAGCGTGTGCACGCAAGCTGTGTATAGTTAGGGCGCATGTACACACGTGTAGACCTTATACAGACCGCATGTACTTATGAAACTCTAAAAAATGAAAGGAAAAGAAATCAATCCCAGGTAGAGACTACTGGTATTGAGAACCAGAATCTCTTGAAGACTCAAAAACTTAATTTGACAGAAAAAAGAAAACAATTCAAGGAAAACTTCATAGAACAAACCAATCTGAGGTGAAACCTAAGCTATAGACTGCAAACAATAAAGACTAGAATGAGTTCCAGAAAACCCCTGAGAAGGATTATTTCTGGCATAGGAGAGGATGAATGCCTCTCTAAAAGAAATTTTCTGAAATCATACACGCAACTGACACTTCCTCGGCTAGCGTGTACATGTAGGCTGTGGGAAGGTAGGGCATGGGTACACGTGTACAAACCTTATACAGGCCGCGTGTACCTATGTGGGTCTTGAAAAAAAAATGCATTCAAGCAAAGAAATAGAGATAACTGATATGGAAGACCAGAATCTCTGTTAGCTTAGACTTTTACAGAAACTTTAAAAACAAGGATTGGAACCAGTTCTTAAAAATACCCAAGAAAAAATATTCCCAGAAACCCTAGAGGTCCCCAGTATGGTCACCAATTCTGTTGTGGGTGGGAAATCCCTCCTATGGACTAGAACTAAGGGTTTTATCATGCATGTAGAAATGACCTAAAGATTCTTACTTTTTACCATCATCCCATGTCTAAACCCCCATTACTCATATGTAAATACAAGGCTCAATAGATTAAGTTGACGTACCTTATTTTTCATGTTTGATGTCAATCCCTTTTTACGCTTGTTCATTCTTTGAATGCAACTCTCCTCCCAATGTTGACCTGCATTCACTAAAGAAAAACAAAGAACTCCACATGCATTTGATCTATGAACTAACAGGTTAGATATTTAATCAATCATACAATCAATATTCCAATAATGACAATCTCATATGGAGGGACGGGAAAAACAATTATTTTATTAACTTCACAATGATACCTTACAATGATAAAGTCGGCTACTACTCCTCGATCCTGATCCTGGGCTCTTCTTCCACTATCTTTCAACTGCTTTTCTTTATACTTCTCTTGGCACAAGGATGGCTAAGGTTGGGACAAAGGGAATTCTCAATCGGGTATAGTTTCTTTACTATGATTCTCCTCCTTCAAATGGGACCCCTAACCCTTATTTTATAGGCTAGAAGAAGCTAGGTATTTGGTCAAGTGACCGCCCATGCATGGCTGAAAGGTTTGGTTAACTTACCCAAAGTTGTGTGTTCTGTCAAAAAATTTCCTTTTTTCGTGCTTTTGTAGGTACACACTGTTTGTCTTGGGTCAGGTAGTGTGTACACATGTGTAGTAATGGAGTAGGGCGTGTGGGTTTTTATAAAAGGGGTTTTTAAGAAGATTTGTTCAGCAGTGTTTTGGAAAAGAAGGAATCTGAGATGGCTTGATGCCAGGTAAGCATGCCTGGTGAAAATTAGGGTTATAATAATGGAAGAAAAGAAAAAATACGGAGTAGACGGTCCTATCAATCTAATGCTTGAGCAAGCTCTCACGCGACAGAGGGAAAAAATGATGGAGAATTTTTCCCACATCCTTCAATGCCTGCCGATAAAAACAGACGCATCTTCATCAAGTGACCACTTTGGAAGCACCTTGCCTTTCAAGGTACAATTTAATTTTGATACTCTTGTATTTGAAGGACAGATAGATACAGAAGCCCTAGAAAAATGGTTAAATATGCTAGAAGGGTATTTCTCTGTTCATAATTTTTCCGACAGAGAAAAGATCACCTTCGCACTCCTTAAATCTCTCCCTCATGTCAAACATTGGTGGGAAACTTACTAGAAGCAAAGTTCCACAAAGAAGTGTGGAATATATGATGTCGATCCCACTTGGGATTTTTTTATGGATGCGGTAAAGGAACAGTATTACCCTGTTGGAAACTATGAGGACCACTACATGAGATGGACCACACTGTAGCAAGAGAGGGGCCAAGAAGTTATGGATTTCACCAATACTTTCCATACCTTGTGCACCAAGCTGGATATCAAAGACTCCAAACGACATTTGGTTCTAAAATACCATGGGGCTCTACACAGGTACATCCAAATTGAAACGGATTTTCTGGACATCTTATCACTAGGTGTTTCTTATTGATATGCTATTAAAATCGAGAAGAAATTTAAGCACTAGAAGAAACGAGAGTTCAGTTCTGCAAATCACCAACAACCAAAGTATGAAAACGACAGCCCTAAAAAACAGTCTCCCGAAAACCAGTCCAAGGAACAAGAAAAGAAGGGTCACGGGAAGACAAAGAAGGACACTGGAAAATGGTGTGATTTCCACAAAATCCCCTGGCACAACACCGATGAATGTCACTCAAAATAGCCATTGGCGACCGAGATCAAAGACAAGGAGCCGAACCCTAATTCAGAATCTGATTCTGAAAATACTGGTAAAGGACAGATCATTGACGCAGACCCCACTGCTATTGTCGCGACCGCAAAAATTCGACCAGAAGAATCAACAGATCCTAAAGAGGGAGAGCACATTTTTCATTCACAGATGTGGGTGAAGGGGACCCTGCTGCATTTTATTGTTGATAGCAGAAGCCAGAAGAACCTCATATCAACATAGGTCATCAAACAGTTGGGATTGCCGACAACACCACACCTGCAACCATACAACATTGGGTGGCTTCACCAAGGATAAGATCTTTGTGTTAGCCATCAATGTCGATTGCCATACGACATCCATTCCTTCAAGGATGAGGTATTATGTGATGTTTCCCCACTAGATGTTTGGGATGTTCTCTTGGGCCAACCATATATGTGGAAGCACCATGATGTTTATGAGTCTCGACCCCGCAGTGTCATTGTTTCTCTGGGGGGTCATCTCTACAGAATACCAGAGGTAGTTCCGACTACTGTTCCACCTAAAAAGTGCCACAAGGTATTATCTCATACTACAAAATTCATCTTCTTCACAATACGTTCAAAAGGGGAACAAAAAGACACTGCAACCACTACAACCTCGCCCCAAGCACCTTTTATGGAAGCCCCATGTAGCCTGACTTGTTGAACATCCTCAGCCTCAATAGGTTCGTGACAGACTTACACAAACTGAGCAGCGCGACGTCTCCAACAAGGCAAGCAGCTCACCAAGATGCAGATTCAACAAACACTTCTCCCTCTCCCCTGGGAACTCAACACAATGGAGACCATTTCTTCCTAAAGAGGTAGGGTTGATCTAGGTGGATATCAGTGGCCACACACCTTTTCCGACTAGCTCAAAACAGTTTTCTGACAATTTTGGCAATTTACTATTTTTAGCAATTTTTAACTTTCGAGGCCATTTTGAGGACCCAAATGAAGGTTTTTTAATATCGAGGTTCTAAATGATATTCAAAGTCATTATTGATCCCCCAAAATTATTATCCTCGACAATACCTTTCTAACGAGCTATCATACGCCTAAAACGAAGATTGTATGCAAACGTTACGACCCCGAGAAGTTGATGTACTAACTTACCCAAACGGGGCCCACATGAATTTTGGCGTTTCATCTCCTAGGGTTAGGTTTTTGGATGTCTAGGGATTTTGGAATTCCTTTTTATTGTAAAAAGGCCTTAAGAGCCTCATTGTAATCATCTTCTTGCGAATGCGAGTAGCCGTCACATCTCTTCTGAGAGATAAGTTGCCACCATTCTAACGAGTCTTTCACTCTGTATTTTTACAGTCTCTGTACATTTCTTTCATTAATAGAAATCATGTATTACTGTATATTTGTGTTTATGGTTGCATATCTGATATATTTTTGTTATATTATTGAATATCTGTGATATCTCTATGCATTTCTTTATTATATCTCCGCTCTCATTTCGTGCCGAAAATAATCTGGATCAACTATATCCATCAAAATTTGTTTTACAGGCATTTTGGCTAAGTGAACTACCATATCTTTAATCATCCCTAAACATCTAAATTTTCTAGTATCAAAGGAATACAATTAATGATATGGTCTTGTTATTTGTAATCGTAACTTCTCCATAACTATTTTTCATATTAGATTGTGAGAAGCTCTTGAATCTATCATGCAATTGTGTAAAAGATGTTCATGGAATATTAAAGAGATATAAAATGGGGCTAATTATTCTCCACTTTCCTCAATGTGAAGAACAAACATCACAATAGGAATTTAATCTTGCAAATTTAATGTATTTGGTCAGGTTGCTTCAACATAATAGTCAAACATTTTCATCGCTAGTTTTCCATAAAATGGTTTTTTTCAATTTCTAACAAAGGGATAGTGATCATGATCTTATCAAGTTCATGTTCCAGGTTACAAGAACAGTTTATTTTTTATGTTTCTTTTGGTTCTGTATCTGTTTTATGTATAACATGTGGATCAGATTTTTATTTAGGGGTTGTGACTTCTTTCCCCTTGTCTTTATTTTATGTTTATTTCTGGTTGAACCTGATTTATTTTTGGTTATATTTACATTGGTTCTTGGTCCAAATTCATATTTTCTATTTAATTCAGTGTGCAATGCATCTAAGAAGGCTCTATATTGAGATGACAATGAATCATGATGATTATTGTTATCGTTTTCATTGAAATATGAGTTAAATATTAGATATTTTTCAAAGTCAACCCAAGTCACACATACTTCAGAAGGATCACCTTCCATCATATTAATCTCCTCATCAATATCCTCAATTTGATCTTCTTCAAAGTTATCAACCAAAGTTTCATTTTTGATAACCGCTTGTATAGGTTGATATTCATTTCTCCTTTCTCTCTACAAAACCTGGGGAGGATTAAAAGGCCTTCTAAATTGATTTTGGTGTCTAATATTAGACCTTCTTCTCTATGTTTCCATCCTATCCAATTTATTTGATAAATGTTTGATAATTATTGACATCTCTTCAATTTTATCCTCCTGATTTTTGTTAGTACTAGATGTACCAACTTGTTATTTTTGTTTTCCTCTCTCTCTCTCTCTCTCTCTCTCTCTCTCTCTCTCTCCTGATTCATTTATAACTCTAGATTTTCCTGATGCAATCATGTTGGATTCATTTTATATTGCATCATGTTGCATACTATTTAATGTAGTGGATATCCTTACTCTAAGAAATAAGGAAAAGTTGGGATCACAAGAGCTTGAAAAAGTGACTTTTGTTGCTAGTTGTGATGGTTTGACATATGTAGGAATTTTTTTATAAAGTTTATTAAACTTCTTGATGAAATATAAGACATATTCATATTTTTTCTTTTTAAGATTCCCAAACTGAATCAATAAATACAAGTGATCTTTCTTTTCACTCCATTGCTTAATAAACACAGTTTTTAGAGCATCCCAAGAATTAATGGAATTAAGGAGGAAACCCTTAAACCATGTCCTCACCTCACCCTCAAATGTCTGAAAAAAAATCCTCATATAAACATATTCATATTCCAAATCTTGATTGTCAGTAAAATAATCAAATGTTTCCAAATGTTCTAGAGTTGTGGTCTCACCCTCCCTATTAAATCTAGGCAATAGCTTCAAATAATTATAAGGAACGGCATGGATATTTGTTGGAATATTTAAAGGAGTATATTTAGCAGCAACTTTATTAAAAAATATTGGTGGAGCAGGAGGTAGTGGTTGTTGATGTGGTAATTTCCCTACCATGATTAGGTGTTGAAGTATCAACTGAGACTTCTCAAGAAAAATAGGATTGATATAAGTTTTGAGAATTTATCCTTCTTCTAGAGGGTTTTTTGGAAAGGCAGTTTGAGGGATTTTTAAAACTTCCCTTTTTGGATTTAAGAAAGAAAAGTTTGGAGTTGTAGACCAAACAAAAAAATCTTCAAAATATTCCTTTGGGGAAAGATTTGGATAGTTCTCAAGCGATTTGTTCCCAGAGATAAGAGGAGAATCTCAAATTGAAAATATTTGAGAAAGTACAATAGATTCTTTAAGAGAAAGTCCAATATAACTTTTAGAGAAAAAATTAATGGAGTTTGTTGAAGCGAATTTCAAGGATGGTTTCGAGCAATTTGGAAGATATTATTCAAGAGATGGAAGTTGGGATCGTTTTGAAGGAATAGAATGGTTTACATGAGTTTTTATTATGGAATCCTTTGAATCAACGAGAGATTTTCCTTTTGATTTAGGAAGGCTGGAAGATGAAGGTTTAGAGGAGGTTATGGTAGGAAGAGTTGTGGGTGTACGTTTAGGATTTTTCTTTAAAATTAGTCTTTTAGGATTAGATATTCGTGTTATTTTATTATAATCTAGGTGAGCTTGAGTGTTTCTCTTTCCTAATTCTAGGATTGGAAATAAGGATTCACCAAGTGAAGGATTTTTATCCTTCATGTCTCTTTGTTCACCAATAATGAGTAGGTTTTATTGTCGTCTTTCCCAAGGAAAAATAAATTTCTTTAATTCAAGTCCCCGACAATGATGCCAAAAGAATGTTGTAACCCTTGAGATACTTTTGGCTAAGAAACTATGCAAAGGAATCCATTAGATTAATTGATTTTTTTTAGTCAGTCTATCCTAAAACAAAGTGTTTTTTTTGCTAATTTAGGCAGGTATCTTTAGTCTTTAAATTTTTAAATATTTAATATGAGAAGGAAAATCATTCCATGTTTCAGACAATTAAAGCCTTTAGAAGATGAGAGAGGAATATAGAGATTTTTTTTTAAAAACTAGAGCAATGTATCTTCTGATAAAGATTACTTTAAATTTCAGGAAGAAGAAGAAATGTTTGTTTATGTATATTTAAACCAGAATATAGTTTGCACTTTAAAGAATACTTCTTTGAATTCAAAAGGGAATAATGAAATATAAGCACAAGTCTCCTTTTAAACTCACGGTATTTTGAAGAAATATGAAACTTTTAAGGATACCTTTGCAATGTTATGATGGTATTTTTTGTACTAAATCATCACATTCATGGAATAAGAAGAAATTGAGAATGTGGAAGTAACAAATAAAGAGAAATCACATAATTTGAAACACAAAAGTTTGAATCTTCAAAACTTGCAGATATTTTTATTGAGACTTAAGTTCAGGCCAAAAATGTCCTTTTACAATGAGTTATCATGAGTATTTATACAATATAGGTTGAAACCAAAGATATTTGATCCTATTTTTTAGAAAATTGATATACTGCAAAATATTTGACTCCCTGGAAATAGGATAGTTGGAGGAGTCGATTCCTATTTTTTTGATGATTAACCTCCCAACAGTTGGAGGAGAAGATTCCAAGTCGCATCTGAAGGGTAACTGAAATATTTCATCTGTCTGAATGCAATATCCAACTTAGTGTGTTTTTCGTATGTAGGGGTATGTGAGAATAAATTATTTATTTTCCATAAAAGATATAAGTCATATATGAGTAGATCGACAATGATTTGACCTCTTAGAGTGTTGGTCATGTTCTAAAAATTATCATATTTTCCCCTGGAAATAAACAAACTTTTTCAGAAATCTACATATGGAAATAACTTGCCATATTTAGCCCAGGCTAAAGGTTTCCCAATTTCCACTAAATTCTCAAATTTGTTGGAAAAATATTGAATGTTCCTTTTTCAGTTCTATGCATTCATTTTGAACTTGTTGTCTCAGATTCCTCTTTGTGAAGATTATTTCAATTTCCATCACCATTGTTGTTCTTGTCAGAAAATTGGCTTAGGTTGATGGATAGTTGGTATGGATTGTTGGTTTTCATTGATGTCAAACATTGGACAGTGATATTGTATATTGATGTCAACCCTTAGTGATTGATGTCAACCCTTGGAGAAAGTTCGGTAGCGAATTATGGTAGCAAAAAGGTTTGGGTAATGGACCCAAGGTTGTTTCATGTATATTGGTATGAGTTTTAATATATTTGAATTTAATACTATTCTAGAGGATATTACATGTCATTCCATTTCTGGTGGTATGTGGAATGTCACATAACTCCTCATGTTTAGGGATTTATGGCCATGAGAAGTTGCAGAACCCAAATTTGGGTAATGGACCCAAGTCTGTTTGATGGATAATGGTATGTGTTTTGATATATTTGCAGGGAATACTATTCTATATGGATAGTACATGTCATTCCATTTCTGTTGGTATGTTGAACGTCACATAATTCCTCATGGTTTGAGAGTTGTGGATTTATGAAGTTGGAGGACCCTCATATGTCATCTAGAAGCCCCGAAAGTTCAAAGCAGTCAAAGTGGTTTAAGATATTTTAGAAGGTAAATAATAAAGTGAATGTTGGATTACTGAGAGGGGGGGGTGAATCAGTAATAGTGCAATTATACTCCTTTTTATCCAAATTGATCCAAGTGTTATATCAAAGTAGTATTATTATCCAATAATGAGAAATAAAAAAATAACAATCACACACATACACAGTACACCAGTGTTTTACGTGGAAACCCAAATCGGGAGAAAACCATGGAATGTTTTTTCTTATATGTCTTGAAAAATTGCATTCATTGGAAGCACCAACTTCCTTTGTTTTCCAGTTGCAACTAGAAGGAGGATCCAACCCCCTAGATTCTCAGGCTACAACCTGAGGGAAGCTCCAACTCCCCAATTCTCTGGCTACAACCAGAAGGAGGCTACAACCCCCTATGTTCTCCAGATACAACCGAAAGGTGGCTACAGCCACATGTCCTTGCCCCGTCCTGCGACCCTGAAGTAGAAGTAGAATGATGGAACCACTGTCAACCTGTCACTGTGAGATATACCACTGTAAACCTGTACCAATAAATATGAACCATGCATCAACCATGCATCAACATATACCTCAACCTGTAATCAACCTGTACCATAAACAAGTGCATCAACCATGCACCAACCTTTACCAAATAACCTATAATCAACCTGTACCATAAACAAGTGCATCCAACCATGTACCAACCTGTACGAAATAACCTATAATCAACCTATACCATAAAAAAGTGAATCCAACCATGTATCAAGTATGTACCAATCATGTGTCAACTACTCGTCAACTATGACTCATCAATATGTACCAACATCATCAACTATACACCTCATGTATGTGCCAACTCATCAACTACTTGTCTCAACCATGTACTCAACATGTACCTCAACCAAA
>ML784027.1:739049-775863 GCA_009831015.1 Picea engelmannii
TTCTTTAGTCTCACATGCCTAGTTTTGGATTAGTCAACAACCCAAACTTGAAGTAATCATAACTTTTTACTTGTAATGTATAAAGATATGAAACTGATATACAATGTTATTCAGTGTGTTTTATGAATTTACTCCAAGTATCACTACTTGGAACCTCTCAGAAAAGGAATTATAGAAAAAATGGCATACCTTGCTGAATTCTGGCTTATTCTAGAGAGTGACCTTGTTGAGCGTGCCCTGCATAGAATTTTTGTTTAAATGATCTGAAACTGTTACACAACATACTATATACTATACCATAACCAACACATTTGTTTTCACTTAATTTTTATCTGTTATGAAGAAGTTATGACGTTTTTACCCGAAACACCTATTTTTGACTAGTTTCAGGACTAGCCACTAACCCTATTTTCCACAGAGTGTAACTCCAAAATTACAGCGACCCACAAGCTGAATTTTTTACCATAGATACTTGGATATGTTTTCTCAATTTCGTAGCAATTTAACATTCTGAATCATTATAGAAAAAATTTTATAGTGAAAATGTTGAGATGGTTTGTAAATAACATACCTTAGAAAGCACCATCAAAATAATTTATCCTTCCTTGCATTTCGGCCTTCTTTTCTTCACCTTTCCTCAGAATTTCAGATTATATATCCTTGGTTACCTCAGACACATATATATATTCAATATTATCAAGTGTGATTAAAATGAGAGAGCCTTGCCTCTTATTTATACTCTCCAAGTAGCTTCCTTAAAAACATCTTCTAGGTCACTTGGCCCCACTTTCCTTATTTTAGGGTTAACCCACTTCTAATTTCTCCATTAAATTTATTGTTTAAATAATGTATTTTGTATTCACTTTGAATTATAGTAAACTCATCACTTCACTTTATTATTTACCTTTTAAAATCCCTTAAACCACTTTGACCTTTTGGGGCTTGTAGATGACACGTGAGGGTCCTCCAACTTTGTAAGGCCATAACTCTCAAACCGTGAGGAGTTTTGTGACATTCCACATACCACCAGAAATGGCATGAAATGTACTATCCATATAGAATAGTATTTTCTGAAAATATATCATAACTTATATCGTTACCCATCAAACAAACTTGGGTCCATTACCCAAACCTGGGGTCTCCAACTTCTCATGGCCATAACTCTCTAACTGTGAGGAGTTATGTGACGTTCTACATACCACCGGAAATGGAATGACAAGAACTATACATCTAGGATAGTTTCCCTGAAAAATTCAATGTCCTTCATCTCATTATTCCAAAATTAATCATGGGTTCTCATACTCCACAAAGCATCTTCCCGTGAGAGATTTCACCATGACGGGACCACTTTGAAGTTCATCCATCTTTACTTCTTACCAACCATGAAAAGATAACAATGATTCATATTTACATCAAACAATATTGGGTCCATTACCCAAACCTTTGTGTTGTGGGGCTTTCTTCAAGGTTTGACATCAATGTCAACCAACCTTAATCCACAATCTCCCCCTTTGGCATTGATGGAAACACTCTGATGAAATATTGAAATTATATCACTCATGCTCCCCCTAGAACCATGCCTCTGTCCTCTATATCTAATAAATTTTCCTCTGTCCTCTGCATGTGATGATTCTGCTCCTCCTGGAACCATGCCTCTGTCCTCTACATCTGATAAATATCTCCCCCTTTGTCATCAATGTCAAAGGTATCTTTCCATCCGGGGCTGCTCCCCCTGACTGAACTATCCTCTTATGGTGCTTCCTCATGTACATATAAGACATATTAGATAAGCATTCATTTTGGAGCAGAAATAACTCCAAGTCTTTGGTGAAGATATTCAAAGGCTTCCTGTGGAAGTAGTTTTGTAAAGATGCCTGCCACTTGTTCTTTTGTGCCCACGTACTCAACTCTGATGTTCTTTTCTGCAACCTGTTCCCGCAGAAAGTGATACTTGATTGGAATATGCTTCGTCTTGGAGTGCATCACCATAGTTTTTGAGATATTGATGGAACTTGTATTATCACAATATATTGGGATGGACTCATCATACTCAACCTATATATCTGTCAAAGTTTGTTTCATCCAAAGAACCTGTGTACAACATGATGCTACTACAATATACTATGCCTCTGCTATAGATAGAGATATTAATGATTGTGTCTTGCTTAGCCATGATACCAAACACTCACCTAAGTAGAATGTTGCTCCATTGGTGCTTCGTCAGTCATCAATACAACCTGCCCAATCTACATCTGTGTAGGCAATAAGTGATAGATCTTTTCCTTTTGGATACCATAATCCAAACTCTTTTGTTCCTTTGAGATATATGAAAATCCTCTTTACTGATAATACATGTGATTTCTTTGGTGCTGCTTGAAATCGTGCCACCTATCCAACTACTTGCATTACATCTGGTCTAGATGCTATCACATATAGTAGGCTGCCAATCATTGACTTGTATTGCCTCTGATCTGTAGACTTCAAATCATCATCTTTGCTCAACTTACAACTGGTTTGCATGGGAGTGATAAATCGTTTGCAATATTCCATTCCGAACCTCTTTAGCATTTATCTAATATACTTGGTTTGAGAAATAAAAATTCCTTGGTTGCTTTGACGTATATGAAGTCCCAGAAAGAAGGATAGTTCTCCAAGTAACGACATTTCAAATTCATTATCCATGTCTTTTGCAAATTTCTGGCTTAACCTATCATCATCACTACCAAAAATAATATCATCAACATAAACTTCAATTAATAAAATATTACCTTGACTTACCTTGATGTAGAGGTTGTTGTCTGCACTTCCTTTTCTGCCTACTATAGATACTTATCCAGTCTGGAGTACCATGCTCTAGGAGCCTATTTTAGACCATACAAGACCTTATTTAATTTACATACATAGGTTGTGTTCTCTGACAACTGAAATACTTCTGGTTGTTCAATGTATACTTCTTCTTAAGGTTCCCCATTCAGAAAAGTTGATTTTACGTCCATTTGATATACTTTAACATTTTTGGAGCATGCATAAGCTAAAAGGAAATGATTTGCTTCCATTCTATCAACTGGGGAAAATGTCTCTTCAAAGTGAATTCCTTCAATCTGTGCATATCCTTTGCATACCAATATAGTTTTGTTCCTTGTAACATGTCCATCTTCATTCAATTTATTCCTAAAAACCCATTTTGTGTCAAACAAATTCTTATTCTTTGGTCTTGGAACCAATTCCCAAGTGTCATTTTTCTCTATTTGATCCCATTCTTCATCCATGGCCTTATTCCAAAATTCATCCTTACTAGCTTCTTCAAAACAGTTTGGTTCAATTGTAGATAAGAGTGCCAGGTGTGTTTGTTCTGGTGAACAGATTTTTCTTCTAGTCTCAACTCCTACATCTTTGTTTCCAATAATCTAATCTGAAGGATGATTCTTCTGTACTCGTTTGCTAGGTGTCTTTGGAGATACTTGCCAAACTTTCTCTTCTGCTTCTGTCAAATTCTCTTCATCTTCATCTTCCTCTTCTACTTCTTTTTCATCTTCTTCTTCGAAAAGTTGTTCCATCGATTTGTTTTCTTCTTTCTATGATTCTGGTCTGCCTGTTTCATCAATTGTTACGTTGATGCTTTCCACAACTTTGTTCAATCTTAGATTGTAACACTTGTATGTTTTCCTTGTACTTGAGTAACCAACAAGTATTCATTTGTCCATACAAGAGTCAAACTTCCCCATTCTTCCATCTTCTCTTTTGATGTATCATTTGCTTCCAAAAACTATGAAGTGCTTCACATTTGTTGGTCTTCCTTTCCATAGCTCGTAGGGAGTTTTATCAGTGTTGTTTCTGAGCATTACTCTGTTTTGAATGTGAACTTTTGTATGCACTACTTGTGTCCAAAATATATCTGTCAATTTTGAATACACTAGCATTGTTCGATCCATTTCTTGTACTGTCTTGTTCTTTCTTTCAACAACTCCATTCTGTTGAGGTGTCCTAGCAATGGAGAATTGCCTTTTTATTCCATGACTTCTACAGTAGTCCATAAATTCCTTTGAAGTGAACTCTCCTCCATTATCAGATCTCAAGAATTTGATTCTTGAATCCATCTCATTTTCAACCATTTCCTTCTAGATATTGAAGTTTTCAAAAGCTTCTGACTTGTTCTTGAGAAAGAAAACTGCAGTCATTCTTGTATAATCATCAACTAATAACATAAAGTATTTTTCACCTTTTAAGCCCTTTGTTGTAGATAGTCCAACTAGATCAGTGTGCACAATTTCTAGTGGTCTTGTTGTTGAATATTCCTTTGATTTTAACTTGGTCTTTGTTTGCTTTCCTTGATGACAATGTTTTCATAATGTGTTGGTTGGTTTCATGATCTGGGGCATTTATCTGACTGCTTCTCTTTTTCTAACTTTGAGAAGGTTATCAAAATGCATGTGACCCATTCTTTTGTGCCATAGGTGTTACACCTCAAAATTACTCACTTCGATAATGTCGCAAGTGTCATCATTACAGGTGTTGTAAAGTGTCACATCTTGTCCGCAAGTGTCACAACTTGACTACAAGTGTCATAAGTGTTGCAAACATCATACTACCACCCTGCTTATGTTGTTCCTATAACGACATCACAAAGACACTTAAGACACCTCAAAAGCTATTTTGGAAGAAGAAAAATCATTTGATAGAGAATACAAGCCATTTTCCATGGAAATAACTACTAAAAAATGAGTTTTGTGGAGGAGCGCTCCCCTACCCACTGTCAAGGAGCGCTAGCGCTCCCTGAGCCTATTTGGGGGAGCATTGGAGCACTTTGTGCACCCTTAAAGAGAGTGTTTCCCTATTTTGAGTGAATTGTGGGTTTGTTGAGGCAAATTAGGGAAGAATCCCTCAAATCCTGAAGGTGGTTAGATTCGAATAGATGGTCAAGGCATGATCTTAGGGAAGATCCTCAACTGAAGGAGAGGAATCCTCAACCTATCCCAAAGATCTCTCAAGTAGTTGAACCTCTCCAAGGTTATATAAGGAGACCTTCTCATGGTGAAAGGAGGATGGAGATTGAGAATTACATCAAACTTATGATCTCATGAGTGAGATGTCATGAAATCAATTAGTGGAGATTGTTTGAGCAAGCGGGTTGGACAAGGAGAACTAGAAGAGGTTGTTGCACCTCCATCAAAGGACTATAAGTACTTCTTATTCTTATTAATATATTATTGCTTGGCCTATTTCCTTCAAATTTATGTTTCCACATGATTTTGTCTTCAATAGATAGATCTATATTTGAGCTAATATTAGTAGAGTAGGAAGTTATTTGTATCTATGTTTGTTCTAAAGGACCTATCGAGGAGCTCAAGATCGAAGCTCAAATTGGGCCTTGCAAGGTCAAACGTCATTAACAAGGCACATATTCTTCTTCTTCTTCTCTACATGTAAGATTGATCGGATCTAAAGGGATGTCAGTGTCCATCTTCCCTCTCACATTCCTTTCAATATTACAGTAAAAGTTTGTGGTCAGAATGTTCCTCAGACGTTAATAGATGAAGGGTCATCCGTTAGTATTTTTTCCTCTATTGCTTGGCAAGATTTGGGTTATCCTCAACTTGTGTCGGTTACCCAGACTCTATCCAATTTTAACAGAAGAACCAATCACCCTTTAGGGATCCTTCCTTAGTTTCCCATAACTTTGGGAGGGAAAACTGTCTTTATTGATGTTATGGTAGTCCAGGACCCCTTGGATTTCGATTTACTCCTTGGGAGAGATTATGTCTATGCCATGAAAGCTATTGTGTCCACTCTCTTTCATGTGATATCTTTCCTGCACAATGGAAGAATGGTGACTATTGATCAACTTTCATTTGTTGGCCCTGACTTGACCATCAACCCAATGACCTCCCTAAACAGGTCTTATATGTAGTCGGTACCACCCCTGCCATAGGTCAATTATGTGGCATTATCTCCCATGACTTCAACTTTGGATGAATTAGATATAGTAGTTGACATGGTCATCTCTTCGGTAGGGCTATTGGAGCTTGATCTCCTTACCCTTGATGAGACCCTCAACATGTGTTCCTTCCAGAGCATTCTTCTTCCATCCAGTGAAGATCTCTTGGAAGCCATGACCAAGTTTTTGCCTTTGACATGGTGTCCTTACAGAGAATTATCCTCTTGGAAGCCATGATCAAGATATAAGTTACGAGCATAGTTCTCTTCTCTTTGGCGAGCTCGTTAAAAAATGAAACAGATATCTGGGGATTGAACCCGGAACCCTGAGCATAGTTCTTTTCTTGTGTCAAGCTCATTAAAAAATGAAACAGTCACTTCTCCTGTCATATTGAGTCTTTCTCCAGATCTTGTAGATGTCGATTCGAGTCTTTCGTTAGGTCTCGTATTTGAACCTTAATTTCATCCACCTGTATCCTTTTTATCCATCTAGTATAGAAATTGGTGACAACCTCAAAGTCGGTGAATGAATTGAAGCTTAGGGGGGAATGTCTCTAGCCTTTGATGATAATTCTGGAGTAATTCCACTAGCTTTTCAAGCTGGGGGCATATCGAGCTTAGTATTTTTTTCTTTCTCACGCTCACCAATACATGAGAATGTAATTGGGTAAACTTTTATCTCTTTTTCTAACTCGAATGGACAAATGAAAAAGGAACCCTATGGAGTCTTCTTTAAACTCTTTTCAGACTCTCTAAAATGTGAAAAGATTGTTGAGTGATCTTGCTTCCTTTCCCACTCATTAAAAGGTTTGAAAGGGTGTCTTTCGAGTGATAATTTGTATTTTTTTTGGCCTCGTAAGACCAATTTTACGAAAAAGGACCAACATTGGAGTCATCTTTACGTTGTTTTCAGACTCTCTAAATATGAAAACCATCAAGTTTACCTTCTATGGACTCGTTAAACATTCATACATTGAAGGACTCATATGAGACTGAACCCTTACTTCTTCCATTTCATTAAACAAAGGAAGAGGAACTTACTGAAGGTAAGTTATATCAAGCATGTGTTACCCTCCTCGAGCTCATTAAATTAAAAAGAGGTACTCGTCTATCTGGATGGGGGAAAATTTGAAAGAAGCAAGCCAAGAAGTTTGAGAACACTACCAAGTAACTCTTATGGTCACCCTTGAACATGAAACTTTTTCTTTGCACGCATTTTGATCCGCTGAACCTCTGCACTAAGCCAATCCTCTGAGTGTCCTTTACTCCTTTGGGTCACCTGACGAAAGTCACAGTATCCACTACATTATTAAATTTTGGTCCATGTTAAGTTTTTGTTTTTGTGGCTTAGTGTTCAAGGGAAGTATCCACCTCAAGAGTCAGCCATCACAAATATCCTGTTTCAATACCCGTGTCAGTTCATGTTCATTTGATCCACAAATTACATCTTTGTGTCTGTTTCATGTCGTTTATGGGGGGTACATCAAGGCCCTCCTTCGACAAGTCTATTCCTATCAACTTCAACACATTATCCAAGAGCTAGACTTAGAAACCAGTAGTACTTTGGGAACTGCATGCCTCAATGGTAGGCTTCCTCACATCCGACAGTAGGTTTACATCATTGACCTCTGATCGAATGATTCCACGGATGTTTGAATTCAGCTCATCCATTCACATTCGTTGGAATGTACTAGAGTACTTTGGGAATCATTGACATCATTGTTGATCTCCCTCGCACTTGTTAACGGTTTACGTCATTGACTAGTAATCAAGTGGTTTCTTCCATGTTAGACATCAGGACATTTATTCACATGGTTAGATTCGTACTACATCAGGATCGGTAAGAAGACCCTGGGTTGAGTCACTCTCTCTGATACACACTTTTCCCAGGTTGCGAAGGATTTTTCTCTTGAACTATGACACATATACTATTACATAGATCCACTTTGTATTGGTCGTGGCTATGTCTTGTCATATCGTAGATACATTGTGTACTCTTTGTGGCTACGATCAGGTCAGGTCATAGGCGTATAGATCCACATTGTATCATTGGTGGCTATACCCTTTTTTGTCAATATAATTATGGATCAACAGTGTATTTTATCGTGGCCATACCTAAAATTCTTTATCACTCAAGCATATGTATGCCTTCCTTGGGTTTGAAACATGTCGTAATATTTGTTTGATGGTTGTGTGTAGCTTTTTCTAGGTTCCTCTACATCCATACCCTTGCTCAGAACAATCTAAAAAGTACTTCATTCATCGTCGTCTTCCGACTTTGCACTTTGGGGGGAAATATGTTACACCTCAAAACTAATCACTTCAATAGTGTCGTAAGTGTCATCATTACAAGTGTTGTAAAGTGTCGCATCTTGTCCACAAATGTCTCATATTGACTACAAGTGTCATAAGTGTTGCAAACATCATACTGCCACCCTTCTTATATCGTGCCTCTAATGACATCACAAAGACACTTAAGACACCTCAAAAGCTAGTTTAGAAGAAGAAAAATCTGTTGACAGAGAGTACAAGCTATTTTTCATGGAAAGAACTACTAAAAAATGATTTTTGTGGAGGAGCGCTCCCCTACCCAATGTCAAGGGGTGCTAGCGCTCCCTAAGCCTCTTCGGGGGAGCGTTGGAGTGCTCTATGCACCCTTAAGGGGAGAGTTACCCTATTTTGAGTGAATTATGGTTTTGTCGAGGAAAATTAGGGAAGAATCCCTCAAATTCTGAAGGTGGTTGGATTCGAATAGATGGTCAAGGAATGATCTTAGGGAAGATACTCAACTGAAGGAGAAGAATCCTCAACCTATCCCAAAGATCTCTCAAGTATTTGAACCTCTCCAAGGTTATATAAGGATACCTTCTCATGGTGAAAGGAGGATGGAGATTGAGAATTACATCAAAATTATGATCTCATGAGTGAGATGTCATCAAATCAATCAGTGGAGATTTTTTGAGAAAGTAGGTTGGACAAGGAGAACTGGAAGAGGCTGCTGCACCTTGATGCAGGAGCATCGCAAGTAGAAAGCACGCGGAGGCGGAAGACAGTTGGGACAAGCGCAAGCGCATTTCAGCACGTTGTAAAAGTGTTTTGAAATGTTTTGAAATCAATGTGCGGATATTAAATGAAATAATCAAGAGGAGACACACTTCAAACTTGTAGATTGTAATCAGACCTTGAGCGACCTTCTCTCGTCTGAAGTAGGTAGAGGAATTTACATATAATAAATGTAAGTAGGTAGCCTTGTATTCCATATTAGACAGTTTTAGGAGCGGAGGGAAAACCGACTATAGACACCCTCGTCTTGTATCATTTTGCAACAATTATGAATTGTCAGATTTTAGGCATAGAGCACAGAGAGGAGAAGAAGTAGAAACTGTATATGACAACACCTATGTATAGAAGTCCTGAATTAATACATGAAGCTTTGATTCAAACTTATGGTGTTGTGATATTCTCTGTGTATGGATGTCGAATGTTATGCTTAGTGTTGTTTTACTCTTTCTGTCATGCATTTGTTGTTTATGCTATGTATGTATGATTTTCTTGTTGAATGTCTAAAATCTTAAGAGAGGAAGAGTAAGGAATGAGTTTCAATTGTTTCTCTGTCTGAGCAAGAGTTTTTCCTGCAAGGAGTGCAGTGAAATTGTCTGCAAGGTGTGCGTTGATAGAAGTCAGAGTTCGTCTCTGAAAGCTCAGGAGGGATAACATTGTTCTCATTCTCGCAGAAGTGCAAGTTAAGCATAGGATCCGTGCAAGGTGTGCGCAGGCCGAGTAGAGTCTCAAAGTTTACAACCTGAGGAAATTGTTGAAAGACTGTTGTTGCAAGGAGTTCACAGAATCGAAGAGGTTCAAATAGTAGAGAGTATTTGAAGAAGTGTTGCAAGGAGTGCGCGCAGGATTTACCCGCAGAGTACTTGAGGATTTTCAAGAAAGCTCAGGAGGGATAGAGTCTTCAAAGTTATCAAAGAAAGGCTCAAGAGGGATAGTGCCTTGGAGGATTGGAAGGAGGCGTAGTAAAGTTGTTTTGCAGGTGGACAAGTTCTGTGAAGAAGTACCTTGTTCATTTTGTAGGAGTTGTCAAAGAGGAATTGGACGGTCGGAATTCTCTGTGGATAATTCACGAAGTCCCAAGAGTCGTTAGATCTTGCAGAGGAGCGGGGAAGTTACGACAAGTATTCTTCAAGTGCAAGCTTAGGAGAGATTGGACCGTAGGATCCAAGTCGATAGGAGTCATTGGATCACTCGTGAATTCTCACTTCGGAGATTCATGAGTTGAAGGATCGAAAACCTTGCACCAAGATTCACGAAATCGTGAAGTGCAAAGTCCCGATAGGGCGAGAAGTTTCGTTGTGGGGCCAACATTAATAACGAGTCAGAATTTTCCATTTCGGCATTTCGGAGGATAGGAGCTCGAGATATCTGTTTTGGGATTCTCGAAATCGCGAGACATGATATAAGTATAGGGAAAGGACGTCATCAACCATTTGGGCGGATTGGCATCTCGGCTTTTGGCAGTAGGAGATTCGATACTTTTGTCTCGAAATTCCCGAAGTTTCGAGTTGCGATAAGGAGTATCGAGGAGTTCGGGATCTCGGCACTTTGGGTGTTGGGATACAAAGGAGACAACACTTGGGGAGAAAAGTTGTGAAGTGCCGAAGTTGGGCACGAGGAACACGTGGAAGAACCACAAGGTGGGCCTGGGTGATAGACAGGCAGACCCGTGTCGCCTAGTGAAATGAGTCAACACTCCATTGACTTCTCATGTCTCGGGGATTCATGGAATGAGAGAACGGGAGCTCGATGTTGAAACTCATGAAGCGGCAAGTAGTGAGAGGTACTAGTGTTAAGCCTAGTCGATGGTCACGTGTGGAGGGCACTGACAAGGGGAGGAGCCATGCCCATATCGACACTTCGGGTATTGTGAATTCGTAATATGAAGAGTTGAGAGACTTGGAAGGAGAAGTCGTGAAATCACGAACTCCGAAGTTCCTATATCGCGAGAAATATGACCACATTGTTTGGTCAGGGGGGGATTGGAATTTGATGCTTCGTGTTTGATCGCGTGGGCTCAATTCATAATGACCTATGGAGAAGCACCATTTTATTTGCGTGGGATTCCCTGAAGAGGAATCGAAGAGTCAATCCGATTCAAGGGTGGGAATTAGAACGATCTTGTAGCAGACCTTGACCTGAGGGATGATAGAGGGTTGGGGGTCTGCGTCAAGTGGTATCAGAGCATAGAAATATTTCTTTTCTTTCTGTAGCAGGGAAAAGAAAGATTCACCATGCCGCCAAGAAGAAGAGATAGGAAAACAACTGATCCGCCAGAGGAGAGGAAAATTTCAGAAGAAAGGGGTAGTCAGGTGCCAAATCTAGCCATGGAAAGAGAGATGCATAACATATGCACCAGACTCATGGACATGGAAATAAAACAGAGGCACACAGTCGGTGCTAGAGATGTTAGTGAATCTGAAAGTGAAGAGGAAGCTGGACATGAAAAAGAAGAAGTTGTAGCAGAGGATGCAGTGAATGAACGTCTGATTAGGGTGGTTGCAAGAATGAGTGCTAGAGAAAAAATGGACATTCCAGTATATGAGGGAAACCTGGATGTTGAAGAGCTTCTAGACTATATTAGAGCTCTGGACACGTATTTTGACTATGAAGATGTCGAGGAAGACAAGAAGGTCAAACACGCTGTCACAAGATTGAAAGGACATGCATCATTGTGGTGGGATGAACTACAAGATGATAGATGCTGCAAAGGCAAGCAAAAGATCAAGATTTGGGATAGAATGATCACAAAGATGAAGGAAATATTCATACCCAGGGATTACCAAATCACTATGTTTCGAAGAATGCAGAATTTGAGACAGAAGCTGATGTCAGTGAAGGAGTACACTGAAGAGTTCTACAAGCTAAACATCAAGGCAAGTCATCGTGAAAGTGATGATGAAAAGGTTTCCAGGTACATGAATGGCCTGAGATACGACATTCAGGATGAGATGAGCATGATGACCATTCAGACGGTGGAAGATGATTATTAGATGGCTCTAAAGGCTGAAGAGAAGTTGAGATGAAAGAAAATTCAGAGAGGGTGAGGCAGAAGTCAGCCCAGAGGAAAAACAGTTGTCCAAGATAGGAATCAGAAGCCTAAGGAAGAGTGGAAGAAACCTCAATATCAAACTGAGAGAGGTGGAAGCTCACAGAGAGGACAGTATGTTGATAACAACACTTTTCCTCGCGCTAGAGGAAGAGGAAGAGGCAGAGGTGGAGTAATAAAATGCTTCACATGTGGAAAGAATGGACACAAATCTTATGAATGTCTAGATAAGAAGAAAGAAGGTGGCGAGACTCACATTGCCAAAGCACAAAGGCAGAATGTTGAGGCAGAGGATGTTGAAGGCGGAATATCACTGGTGATGAGGAAAGTTCTCTTAACACCATAAGAGGAGGCAAAGAATCCAATGAAAAGGAACAGTCTTTTTCGGACTGCTTGCAAGACCAAGGACAGGGTATGCAAAGTCATCATGGATAGTGGTAGCACAGAAAATCTCGTTTCTACAGAGATGGTAGAAAATCTCGAGCTGAAGACTATTGAGCATCCAAGTCCATACAGGGTTTCATGGCTACAAAAAGGACATCAGGTAAATGTCACTAAACAATGTTTAGTTGAATTTAAAATAGGAGGATATAACGATAAGATATTGTGTGATGTCATTCCCATGGATGTTTGTCATCTATTTCTGGGTAGACCATGGCAATATGACAGGAATGTGGTTCATGATGGGAGAAATAACACATACACCCTAGAGAAGAATGGGAGAACTCACATGTTGTTTCCAATTAAGGACAAAGAGGCGAAACCTAAAGTAAGCAACACTGTACTTCTCATGAGTGGGAAGGAACTTCTTAAGGAGGTTAAGAAGAAGGAAACCTAGAATTGTTTTGACTAGCACAAGAGTGGATGATTTACTAGAGGAAATCCAACAACTACTGGAGGAATTTGCTGATATAGTAGTGGACGAATTGCCTTGTTCGTTGCCACCTATTAGAAGTATAAGTCATCACATTGATCTTATACCTGGAGCTAGTTTACTAGACAAAGCAGCGTACATATTGACACCGCAGGAGAATGAAGAGGTCAAAATATAGGTCCAGGATTTAATGGACAAAGGGTTGATTAGAGAAATCTTGAGTCCATGTGTTGTTCCGACAGTGCGTAGTCCAAAGAAAGATGGAGGCTGGAGGATGTGTACAGACACAAGGGAAATTAACAAGATTACCATCAGATATAGATTCCCATTGCCAAGAATGGATGATTTGATGGATTGCTTGAGTGGAGAGAAATTTTTTTCGAAGATTGATTTGAAAAGTGGATATCATCAGATTCGTATGAGAGAAGGCGATGAATGGAAGACAACATTCAAGACCAATGAAGGGTTGTATGAATGGCTTGTTATGTCATTTGGCTTAACAAACACGCCAAGTACCTTTATGAGATTGATGAATGAAGTCCTAAAGGATTTCATCAAAAAATTTGTCATTGTGTATCTTGATGACATACTAATTTTCAGTAAAATAAGGTAGAGCATATGAAACATTTGGCTACAGTGATGCGAAGGATGCAACAAGAGAAGTTGTTGATAAATATGAAGAAATCCTCATTCATGAAGACAGAGCTCATTTATTTGGGGTTTTTTATTTCTGCAGATAAGTTGAGGATGGATCCAGATAAAGTGGAGGTGATTAAGAATTGGCCATCGCCAAAGAATATCTTTGAAGTTCAAAGTTTTCATGGATTGGCTAGTTTCTACAGGAATTTCATCAGGAATTTTAGTGGAATTAGTGCACCGATGATGGACACAGTGAAGAAAATACACAAATCTTTTCACTAATAGAAGAGGCTAAGAAAAGCTTCAATTTGTTGAAAAGGAAAATCATGGAACAACCAATTCTGGTGTTGCCTGATTTCAAAAAGAAATTTCAAGTAAAATGTGATGCAAGTGGATTTGCAATAGGGGCAGTCTTGAGTCAAGAAGACATACCAATAGCATACTTCAGCGAGAAGCTGAATGAAGCCAAAATGAAGTACTCGTATGAAAAAGAGTTTTATGCGGTCATACAGGCACTGAAGAAGTGGATGCACTACTTGATTCCTAAGGAGTTTGTCTTATATAGTGACAATCATGCTTTGCAATTTGTGACTCAACAGGAGAAGTTGAATCAAAGAAATGTTAAATGGGTTGAATACATGCAAAATTTTACTTTTGTAATTAAACATATTTCTAGAACTGCTAACAAGGTTGTTGATGCTTTGAGCAGGAAGTGTTTTCTTATGCAGGAGTTCAAAGTCAAAATGTTGGGTTTTGATGATCTCAGGAACATGTACAGAGATGATCCAGACTTTAAAGAAGCGTATGAAGCCTTTGAGAATCCAATTCTCAGGGACAAAAGTCAATGGACAGAATACATGATCCAGGAAGGATTATTGTTCAAGGGTAATCAACTTTGTATTCCAAAATGCTCCATGAGGGAGAATCTGTTGAAGGAGAAACACAGTGGAGGATTGACCAGACATTTCGGTCATGAAAAGACGTTCTCAAAGTTAAATGAGTCATATTTTTGGCTAGGGAAGAGAATAGACGTCAAAATATTCATGGACAGATGTAGAATTTGTCAGCATTCAAGAGGAAAGAGGCAGAATGCAGGCTTATATCAACCACTACCCATACCTGAGAGGTTGTGGGATGCAGTAAGCATGGACTTCATATTGGGGCTACTGAGAACACAAAGAGGGTTCGACTCGATCTTTGTAGTGGTGGACCGATTTTCTAAGATGGCACACTTCATACCATGTCAGAAAACCAGTGATGCAACTCACATTGCGAATCTATTTTTCAAAGAAGTCATTTGACTTCACGGCTTACCAAGGAGCATAGTTTCGGATCGAGACACCAAGTTCATGGGACACTTCTGGAGAACCTTGTGGAAAAATATGGGAACAAACTTGTTGTTCAGTTTATCTTATCATCCTCAGACGGATGGACAGACAAAAGTTGTGAACAGAAGTTTGGGAGACTTGCTGAGAAGTTTGGTGACAGAACATCACAGTCAGTGGGATAATATTTTACCATAGATGGAATTTTCATATAATGATTCAATCAACAGAAGCACAAGGCAGAGTCCATTTCAAATAGTTTATGGCATGCAGCCAAGAGGAGTTTCTGAATTGAGGGATTTTGAACAGAACGCAACTAGGAGTGCTAGTGTAGAGGATTTCACAGAAGCGATGAATGAGCTTCATAGCCAAGTTAAGGAGTGATTGAAAAACTCGAGCCAAGAGTATAAGTGAAGAGAAGACCAACACAGGAGATAACTTTAGTTCAAAGTTGGTGATTTGATCCTTGCACACTTGAGGAAGGAAAGGTTCCCAAGGGGGACATATAATAAATTGAAAATGAATAAAATTGGGTCGTGCAAGATCATAAAGAAATTTGGGGCGAATGCTTATAACACCATGTTTCCCCCAGTTTGTAAAACAAATAACTGGATTGGCCAGAACTGTGGAAAACTCATGAATGTGAATATGTGATGTGAATGGACCTTATGGAAAAGGTCAATAAATGTGAATAACATTATGAATTTATATTGCAGGACTGCTGAGAGGGGATGTGCAGAAAAAGAGACCACGATGGCGGTGGAAGGCACCTGGAAAGGTGGCGTTAACTTCCACCAAGAATTAATACCGTATTTGGACTTCACTGGCCCAGAGAACCAAAAGCGGCTCGTTGGTCCCGAATTAAATGTCTCGCGGGATGGCAGGTTGATGGCTTCTCGGGAGTTAATGAGGGATGGGGAGGTGAACCGCCCATCTGTAGAGCCATCATGACTGACCAGTGTGAGGGAAATCGTGCCACACATATATATATGTTTATTTTGATGATTATTCCCTTAAGCTGTGAAACTGTGAATGATTTCATTATAAGAATGTCGGTATGGTATTTTGATCAGTACTAGTAGTTGTATATTTGTATGGAAAGACTATGTGTGGCTTATGTCCTCATGAATCATTATTTATATGTGTACTGATCTAATTCAGACTTCACGTATGGTTCTCGGGAGGACGATACCCTTATTTGCCTCAGATAGTACCCTGGGTAAAAACCTCCCCATAGAGATACCCTCCTTGAAAAGCCCATCAAGAACCGGGGAAGAGAATGTGAAGGCGCAAGGCCTTATTAACCCTACAAGAAGAGGAATGACCCTCTTGAAAAACCCGAGATGGCAACATAAGGATGAAGTATCGAATCGATAGATGAGATCCCATCGGGAGATCTGTGGTCACTCACGACCGTCATATCGGAAGGAGAAGATAGAGTGTTAAGTGCCTTAACCTTGATAGGTGGTGATCGACGGACGATATCCCATCGAGAGATCTGTGGTCACTCACGACCATTAGATTGGTAGGAGAAAGTAGGGTGTTAAACGCCTTACCACTTGGTTTCTATGTGTCTTCGTGGGTAGTGAAGAAATCAGGATCGTAGATCCCCAAGGTCCATGAGAGTATCCAGACCATGGATCTTTCCATGATTAGCAATTTGTGGGTGAGCCCACAAGTTATGAATCTATCTGAGCCATCAGATCTTGGTTGAAAAACCCGACAGCCCTTGGATCTGTCAGGAAATACCCGAGGGTTAAAACCCCAGTAAATCAGGACTTTCCATTGTGGAAACCCCAGGATAGATCTGGACCATCCAAATAACGGAGGCCATGTGTCAAAATATTACCCGTATCGGGAAATTGGGGATCGGGGATTTGGGCGTTCCGTTGACTAGAGTTCAGGATTTTCCATAGTGAAAACCCCGGAATAGATCTGAGCCATCCGAATGGCGGGGGCCATGTGTCGTAAGATTACCCATTTCAGGAAATCAGGAATCGCGGAATCGAGAATCCTAATGATGAGAGATCGGGACTTTCCATGGTGGAAATCCCAGGACAGATCTGGACCGTCTGATTTACGGAGGTTACGTGTCGAGAGATTAACCGCATCGGGAAACCAAGGATTAAGAATTCAGGAGTCCCGTGATTGAGAGTTTGGACTCTCATGATGATAAACCCGATGAGAGGACGAGATTCTTTCAGAGGATCTCAAGCTTTGTGATGACTGTTAGATGTGAGGAAGAGATGTCGGCTTTAAGTCGGGGCGCGAATGCGCATTAAGGTAAGTAACGAGCAAATCTGGATGGCCAGAGTCCACCCACCCAGATCTACGGCTGAGGTTTCATTCTGGATCCCCCTTGTTGTTCTTCCTTTAGCGGTGGGGGGGGGGGGGTCCGGAATCGGACGTGCAACTCCCAAATGATTGAGATTAGTTCACCTTGATCAATGGTGCTCAGGTGAATTCCGGACCCTCCTTGCCATTCTGCCTTTAATGGGAGGGGGGGGGTCCAGAATAGTGTGGCGTGTGAAATGGGGCCCCCTCCTGTCCTATTGACTACCATGTCACAATTCCCCTCTGCCACCTGTACTCCACTTAACCGTGCGACGGGGCCTGTTCCTATTGGCCATTTGCTAACCCTATAGGGATGTGTCCCTATTAGCCAGTCGCTAGCCCTGTTGGGGTTCGGTGGTTGCAGAGTCGAACGATTCGACATCACTGTAGCATCGAGGCACGAAATACAAAAGACACTACATTTATTTGAACTATGATCATGACCCTCGATCACATGGGAACGAAGAGAGAAAGAGCTATCTTGCGCTAAGCCTCCATAGGTAATTCGGGGGTTTTGATTCTGCAAAAATCAACGAAAAATTTGATTGAGGTAGTAGGTATGTGACAAAGTGGTATCAGAGCATGGTTACAACACTCGGCCTGATTGGGCTCATGCACGAGTTGCGCATAAGATCCTTTCGAAGCACTCCTACGAGGAGTAACCCCCTAACTTAACTCTCTTGTCCAGGATTAAAACTTGGAAACGAGAACCCGACTGTTTATGCATGTGAAAGAGTTATAAATTTATGCACATATTATAAAATGTATTTAACTCTTGACTAATAACCAGTGTTTGTCTTTTCACCCAAGAAGACGATCAGCCGTGGGAATTTACAGACGCAGAGAATGGTGACTCCCCAAGAGATGGGAGAAGGCTCCCGCAATAGAGACGAAGAGTCTGACAAAAGAAGAGCAATGGGAACCCCTCCAAATCTAGCCGAGACTGTGAGGAGTCTCATGGTTGAATTGCAAAGTTGCAAGGCCGACAATGAAAGGATGATGAAAGAACAAGAAAAGAAAACTGAAATTAATGCAGTTTTACTGCAGAACTTATCCAACCTACAGTGACAAATGCATTATGAACCCGAGATGCAGAAACATGGTCGTATCAGTGGCCATACTGAGAAGAGCACCTCAAGAAAGGTCCACCCCAGAGGTAAAGGACCAGTGCCGGACGATTCCATTGAGAAGGAAGCTGGTGATTTAGAAGGATCTTCTAGCAGCAGGACCAGTTCCTATTCTTGAAGAAAATAGAAGAAACAAAAGACTTCCAAGGGTCATAAATTTGAAGAATTCAGAAAGGCCAAACCTCCCTCCTTCGACGATGAGATAAAGAAGGGAGAGGAAGCCGAGGCCTGGCTACTTGGACTGAAGAAATATTTCAGAGTCCATGATTTTTCAGAGCATTTGAAGGCCCGAGTGGCCACTTTCAATCTGAATGGAAAGGCTTCCATCTGTTGGGAAGACCTTAAGAATATAAAAGGGGTCCGTGAGGAGGACCTGTCTTGGAAACAGTTTGAAAAGTACTTTCGGAAAAAGTATTTGTCGAAAAGATATTTCGACGAGAAGGCTAAAGAGTTTTATGAACTCAAACTGGGGCAACTCACTATAGAGGAATATGTCAACAAATTCCTCGACTTATTGAGATATGTACCCTACATCAAAGAAGAGAAGGTGAAGGCACAACGCTTCATCAGTGGGCTACCCAAGGAATATCGGAACCGAATCGAATTCAATGAGCCAAAGACCTTAGAAGACACTATTCGAAAAGAAACATATTGTCATGAACAATATGGACATCGAGTAGAGTCTCGTGGAGACTGGAAACAGAAGAGTGGTTCGAGATTTCAGAAAAAGGGGATCAAATCCTCAGGATTTAAGAACTACAAGAAAAACCCCAGAATGAACTTTCCAGCTCGGAGTGTACTCCACCAGAACTTTCCATCATCAGGCAGAAATAAAACTTCTGGACCTATACCAGTGAAGACCGATAACCCAAAGAGAGAACCTCTAAAATTTTGGGGTTGTGGAGAAGAGCATCTCCTGAGAGACTATCCACACCGACAACAGAATAGTCGGAAATTTTATAACATTCAGGAATCTCCCACAGTCAATGATGTGGCAAGGAGTGTGCTGCAGATTTATGCAGCATTGGATAATAACCAAGATGACCACCAAGATTCAGTGGTGGAAATAGAAGGTATGATTTTCAACCATCTAGTGTGTGTTTTGATTGACCCTGGTTCAAATTTGAGTTATATAGCCCCTAAAGTTGTTGATAAGTGTAAGCTATAGCCACGAAAGAAAATTAAGCCATGGTTGGTACAGTTAGCCACTAGCACCAAAAGAAAGGTAGTAGAGGTCATACCAGCCTGTCAATTAATGTTGGGTGAATTCCCCACCCAAGCAACCCTTAATGTATTACCCCTGGGATCATACGATCTGTTGATTGGTATGGACTAGCTGGCCGCCCATAAAGCCAGACTGGACTATTACCATAAAACCTTAGAATGTGTGAGAAAATAAGGAAAAAGGATAACCCTTCAAGGGATCCGAAAACCGGTCTCGGTAAGGCAAATATCAACCCTGCAAATGAGAAAGTATTGTCGAAAGGGATGTCCCCTATATGCAATACAGGTGTTAAAAACCATCGAAGGTGATAAACCAAGCCATGATGATCACCGCATCCTGAGAGAATATAGAGATGTGTTTCCGGAAGAGGTACCGGGTCTACCTCCGAGAAGAGACATTGACTTCTCGATAGAGCTCGCACCAGGAGTGGTGCCGGTGTCTAGGACACCCTACCGGATGAGCACACCTGAGTTAGTGGAACTCAAATTACAATTGAAAGAAATGATGGATAAGGGTTATATTCAACCCAGTGTGTCCCCATGGGGAGCACCAGTCCTGTTTTTGAAAAAGAAGGATGGCACCCTTAGACTGTGTATAGATTATAGACAACTTAATAAAGTAACCATAAAGAACAAGTACCCCTTGCCCAGGATTGATGATCTATTCGATCAGTTGGGAGGAGCGTCTATTTTCTCAAAGATTGAATTGAGGTTGGGATACCATCAAGTCCGAATCAAGGGCGAAGACATCCATAAAACCGCTTTCCGAACACGGTATGGTCACTATGAGTTTGTGGTAGTGCCATTTGGGCTAACCAATGCCCCTGCCACTTTCATGTGCTTAATGAACAATGTACTCAGTAAATTTTTAGATAAATTTGTACTAGTGTTTATTGATGACATATTAATCTACTCTAAGAATAGAGAAGAACATGAAGAGCACCTTAGAATTGTGCTACAAGTGCTAAGAGAGCATCATCTCTATGCTAAATTTGGCAAATGTGACTTCTTTCAGAAGAAAATACATTACTTGGGACATGTTTTGTCCAAGGAAGGGGTAGCAGTAGATCCTGACAAGATCAGGTCTATCATGGAATGGCCTACCCCAAAGGATGTTTCAGACATCAGATCCTTTATGGGATTGGCGRGATACTATAGGATATTTATAAAAGGATTCTCCAAGATTGGTTGTCCAATCACTGCCCTCCAGAAGAAGGGGACAAAATTCCTGCGGACACAGCAATGTGAAGAAATATTTCAAACCTTGAAACATCTACTAACACATGCACCCATGTTGAAAATCGCTGACCCAGAAGCTGACTTCCTTGTGTGCACAGATGTCGGTAAGGAAGGGCTCGGAGGAGTCCTTATGCAGGAAGGAAGTGTGATCTTCTATGAATCCCGAAAATTGAACGAACATGAAGTCAACTATGTGACTCATGATCTAGAACTGGCTGCCATAGTACATGCCTTGAAAATGTGGAGGCATTACCTCCTGGGAAGGAAATTTGTACTTATGACATATCACTGTGGATTGCGGTATTTGTTTGATCAACCAAAGCTCAATGCTAGACAGGCTAGATGGATGGCCCTCCTTAGCGAATTTGATTTTGAAATCAAAAACATTAAAGGGAAAGAGAATAGGGTGGCCGATGCCCTTAGCAGAAGCATGAAAACAATTCACCTGGCAGCGGTGAGTACCTGCGAGACAAATGTCAAGAACAGAGTCAGAAATGCACAAGAAACAGATTCCTTAGTTCAGACTGTGACCCTATACCTACAACAAGAACCCGCTGGAGAAAAATATGAAGGCTACCAAATGACCGAAGGAGGTCTGCTCACTTACAGAGATAGACTGTACATTCCAAATTGTGACAACTTGAAGAGGTTCATTATGGATGAACTACATAAAAGACCATACACTGGTCACCCAGGATAGCAGAAAATGATCACTGCCACCCGGAAAATTTTTATTGGTCTGGATTGAAGAAAGACATAGCCAAATATTTGGCCCAATGCATAGAATTCCAACAGGTTAAAGCAAAACATCGACACCCAGCAGGACTATTACACCCTTTACCCATCCCATAATGGAAATGGGAAACCATCTCCATGGATTTTATCACTGGATTGCCGACTTCAACCAAGCAGAATGATGCCATTATGGTAGTGGTGGATAAATTGAGCAAGTATTCTCATTTCATCCCCGTCAAATCAACCTACAAGGTGATATATATCACCCAGATATTCATGAAAGAGGTATTCAGACTGCACGGTATGCCGAAAGAGATAGTGTCTGACAGAGACACAAAATTTACTTCCAATTTTTGGAAATCACTGATGGCTAGATTGGAGACTAAATTGTTGTTCAGCACTGCCTATCACCCTCAAACCGACGGACAGATAGAAAGAGTGAATCAAATATTAGAGGATATGTTAAGGATTCATGTAATGCATCAACCCAGGAAATGGGAAGACTACTTGCCATTGGTAGAATTCACCTACAACAACGGCTACCAAGCATCCTTAAAAATGAGTCCCTTCGAGGTCCTCTATGGTAGACCGTGTAATACTCTAGTCAGCTAGAGTAATTCTGTAAATAGGATTTCTTTTGGACCCGACATGTTGAAAGAACTGGAATAACAAGTGACTCAGATAAAACAAAATCTGAAGATCACTCAGAACCGACAGAAAAGTTATGCTGACCAAAAGAGAACTCCAAGAGAGTTCAAAATGGGAGACCATGTATATCTCAGAATTAAGCCAAGAAGGAGTTCCTTCAAAATGGGAGCTTGTGCCAAGTTGGCACCCCGGTATTGTGGACCCTTTGAGGTTCTAGAAAGAGTGGGACCTGTAGCCTATCGGCTAGCACTTCCTCAAATAGTAAAAGCACATAATGTTTTCCATGTTTCATTATTGAAGAAATATGTACATGATGCTAATCATATAATTGACTGGTCTGTGATCTAGGTGGAACCGGAGGGATAATTTCTACCAGAGCCCCAATGCATATTGGACAGAAAGGAAACCCCGCTCCAGAACCGAACCATTGCACGGGTAAAGGTGCAGTGGAGACATTTTGGCCCAGATGAGGCTACATGGGAAATGGAGGATGCCATGAGACAGGCATATCCGATTTTTTTTACTTATGTACATACAATTCATGTTAAAAGATAAGAACATCGAGGATGATGTTCCTTTAAGGGGGAGGGAATTGTAACACCCTGTTTCCCCTAGTTTGTAAAAAAAATAACTGGACTGGCCAGAACTGTGGCAAACTCATGAATGTGAATATGTGATGTGAATGAACCTTATGGAAAAGGTCAATAAATGTGAATAACATTATGAATTTATATTGTAGGACTGCTGAGAGGGGATGTGCAGAAAAAGAGACCACGATGGCGGTGGCAGGCACCTAGAAAGGTGGCGTTAACTTCCACCGAGAATTAATACCGTATTTGGAGTTCACTGGCCCAGAGAACCAAAAGCGGCTCTCTAGCCCCGAATTAAATGTTTCGCAGACTGTCAGGTTTATGGTTCCTCAGGAGTTAATGAGGGATGGGGAGGTGAACCGCCCATCCGTAGATCCATCATGACTGACCAGTGCGAGGAAAAGCGTGCCACATGCAACCTCGCAAGAGGATAAGGTGTGGGGTAGAAGCAATTGGGGGGCAGATGCGAGGGGAGAAAGAGAACTCTGGAAATATGCATAGTGAGTGATAGTAGAGAGGAAGGAGAGTAACCTTCGCTCCTGGTCACTGGAAAATAGAGACACAGTCTCACAACATCATGGTCTTAGCTCGGGGGTGGCTAGTGGTAAATCCATTGGGAGTCGCTGAGCCTACGGTTGGGTGGAAACGAGCACCCCTCTCAGCAGTTGCTTGACCCCTGGTGTTAATTCTGATAAGTGTTTTGCCTCTGGCATCTTGAAATATATATATATATATATATATATATATATATATATATATATATATATATATATGTTTATTTTCATGATTATGCCCTTAAGCTGTGAAACTGTGAATGATTTCATTATAAGAATGTCGGTATGGTATTTTGATCAGTACTAGTAGTTGTAAATTTGTATGGAAAGACTATGTGTGGCTTATGTCCTCATGAATCGTTATTTATATGCGTACTGATCTAATTCAAACTTCACGTCTGGTTCTCAGGAGGATGATACCCTTATCTGCCTCAGATAGTACCCTGGGTAAAAACCTCCCCATAGAGATACCCTCCTTGAAAAGCCCATCAAGAACCGGGGAAGAGAATGTGAAGGCGCAAGGCCTTAGTAACCCTGCACAAAGAGGAATGACCCTCTTGAAAAACCCAATATGGCAGCATAAGGATGAAATATCAAATCGACAGAAGATATTCCGTCGGGAGATCTATGGTCACTCACGACTGTCAGATTGGAAGGAGAAGATAGAGTGTTAAGTTCCTTAACCTTGATAGGTGGTGATCGACGGACGAGATCCTGTCGGGAGATCTGTGGTCACTCATGATCATTAGATTGGTAGGAGAAAGTAGGGTGTTAAACTCCTTACCACTTGGTTTCTCTGTGTCTTCGTGGGTAGCGAAGAAATCGGGATCGTAGATCCCCAAGGTCCATGAGAGCATCCGGACCGTGGATCTTTCCACGATTAGGAAGTCGTGGGTGAGCCCACAAGTTAGGAATCTGTCTGAGTTTTCAGATCTCAGTTGAAAAACACAACAGTCGTTGGATCTGTCAAAAGATACCTGAGGGTTAAAACTCCAGTAAATAAGGACTTTCCATTGTGGAAACCCCGGGATAGATCTGGACCGTCCGAATAACGGAGGCCACGTGTCAAAAGATTACCCATATAGAGAAATTGGGGATCAAGGATTCGAGAGTTCCGTTGATGAGAGTTTGGGATTTTCCATAGTGAAAACTCCAGAATAGATCTGAGCCGTTCGAATGACGGGGGCCACGTGTCGTAAGATTACCCATTTCAGGAAATCGGGAATCGCAGAATCAGGAATCCTGATGATGCGAGATCGGGACTTTCCATGGTGGAAATCCCAGGAAAAATCTGGACCGTCCGATTTACAGAGGTTACGTGTCAACAGATTAACCACATTGGGAAACCAAGGATTGAGAATTTGGGAGTCCCATGATCGAGAGTTCGGACTCTTGTAATGATAAACCTGATGAACAGACGAGATTATTTCGGAGGATCTCAGGGTCTATGATGACCGTTAGATGTGAGGAAGAGATGTCAGCTTTAATTCGGGGCGTGAATGCACATTAAGGTAAGTAACGAGAAGATCTGGACGGCCAGAGTCTACCCACCCAGATCTACGACTGAGGTTTCATTTTAGATCCCCCTTGTTGTTCTGCCTTTAGCGGTGGGGGGCAGGTCTAGAATCGGACATGCAACTCCTGAACGATTGAGATTAGTTCAACTTGATCAATAGTGCTCAGGTGAATTATGGACCCCCCTTTCCATTCTGCCTTTAATGGGGGGGTGGTCCGGAATAGTGTGGCGTGTGAAATGGGGCCCCCTCATGTCCTATTGACTACCATGTCGCAATTCCCCTTTGCCACCTATACTCCACTTAACTGTGTGATGGGGCCTGTTCCTATTGGCCATTTTCTAACCCTATAGGGATTCATCCCTATTGGTCGGTCGCTAGCCCTGTCGGGGTTCGGCGGTTGCAAAGTCGAACAATTCGACATCACTGTAGCGCTGAGGTGCGAAATACAAAAGACACTACGTTTATTTGAACTGTGATCATGACCTGCGATCACATGGGAACAAAGAGAGAAAGAGCTAGCTTGCGCTAATCCTCCATAGGTAATTCAGGGGTTTTGATTTTGCGGAAATCAACAAAAAAAATTATTGAGGTAGTAGGTATGTGACAATGATTATGAGATTAAATTACCCGAGGGGATCATAATTTCTTCGATATTCAATATCTCATATTTGTACCCTCACAAAGCTGAAGAGGTAGGAGTAGACAAGACAATGAACAACCAGAGGTTCAGTGGGCCAAGAAAATGCCAGTTCTAGAGAAACCACAGATGGAAAGCATACTGGACAAAAGAATTAGTAAGAGGACCAGGCAAAAGGAATATTTTGAATACTTGGTCAAGTGGAAGGGACATCCAGTTGAAGATGCCAGCTGGGAAAATGAAGACAAAATCCAGAAGCATGGGCAGACAGTGTGAGAGCTCATGGATAGGAGTCCATGAAAATTTTCAAGTGAGGGAGTATGATGCAGGAGCATTGCAAGTAGCAAGCACGCGGAGGCGAAAGACAGTTGGGACAAGTGCCAACGCATTTCAGCACGTTGTAAAAATGTTTTGAAATCAATGTGTGGATATTAAATGAAATAATTAAGAGGAGACGCACTTGTAGATTGTAATCAGACCTTGAGAGATCCGCTCTCATCTGAAGTAGGTAGAGGCATTTACATATAATAAATGTAAGTAGGTAGCCTTGAATTCTAGATTAGACAGTTTTAGGAGTGGAGGGAAAATCGACTATAGACACCCTCGTCTTGTATCATTTTGAAACAATTATCAATTGTCAATTTTGAGCATAGAGCACAGAGAGGAGAAGAAGTAGAGAACTGTATTTGAAAACACCTATGTTTAGAAGTCCTGAATCAATACATGAAGCTTTGATTTAGACTTATGGTGTTGTGATATTCTCTGTGTATGGATGTTGAATGTTATGCTTAGTGTTGTTTTACTCTTTCTGTCATGCATTTGATGTTTATGCTATGTATGTATGATTTTCTTGTTGAATGTCTGAAATCTTAAGAGAGGAAGAGTAAGGAATGAGTTTCAATTGTTTCTCTATCTAAGCAAGAGGTTTTCCTGTAAGGAGTGCAGCGAAATTGTCTGCAAGGTGTGTGTTGACAAAAGTCAGAGTTCATCTCTATAAGCTCAGGAGGGATAACATTGTTCTCATTCTCGCAGAAGTGCAAGTTAAGCACAGAATCCGTGCAAGGTGTGTGCAGGCCGAGTAGAGTCTCAAAGTTTAGAACCTGAGGAAATTGTTGAAAGACTGTTGTTGCAAGGAGTGCACAGAGTCGAAGAGGTTCAAATACTAGAGCGTATTTGAAGAAGTGCTACAAGGAGTGCGCACAGGAGTTACCCACAGAGTACTTGAGTATTTTCAAGCAAGCTCGGGAGCGATAGAGTCTTCGAAGTTATCGAAGAAAGGCTCAAGAGGGCTAGTGCCTTGAAGTGTTGGAAGGAGGCATAGTAAAGTTGTTTTGTAGGTGGACAAGTTCCGTGAAGAAGTACCTTGTTCATTTCGTAGGAGTTGTCAAAGAGGAATTGGACGGTCGGAATTCTCTGTGGAGAATTCACGAAGTCCCTAGAGTCGTCAAATCTTGCAGAGGAGCAGGGAAGTTACGGCAAGTATTCTTCAAGTGAAAGCTCATGAGAGATTGGACCGTAGGATCCAAGTCAACAGGAGTCGTTGGATCACTCATGAATTCTCACTTTGGGGATTTGCAAGTTGAAGGACCGAAAACCTTGCACCAAGATTCGCGAAATCGCGAAGTGCAAAGTCCCGAAAGGGCAAGAAGTTCCGCTGTGGGGCCAGCATTAATAACGAGTTAGAATTCGCCATTTCGGCATTTCAGAGGATAGGAGCTCAAGATATCTGTTCTGGGTTTCCCGAAATCGCGAGACACGTTATAAGTACGGGGAAAGGACGTCGTCAACCATTTTGGCGTATTGACATTTTGGGTTTCGGAAATTGGAGAGTCGAGACTTTTGTCCCAAAAGTCCCGAAGTCGCGAGTTGTGATAAGGAGTATCGAGGAGTTTGGGATCTCGACACTTCGGGTGTCAGGATACAAAGGAGACAGCGCTTGGGGAGCGAAGTCGTGAAGTGCTGAAGTTGGGCATGAGGAACATGTGGTAGAACCACAAGGTGGTCCCAGGTGATAGACAGGTGGACCTGTGTCGCCTAGTGAAAGGAATCAACACTCTGTTGACTTCTCGCGTCTCGGGGATTCGTGGAATGAGAGGACGGGAGCTCGACGCTGAAACTCACGAAGCAGTGAGTAGCGAGAGGTGCTAGTGTTAATCATAGCTGATGGTCACGCATGGATGGCGCTGACAAGGGGAGGAGCCATACCCATATCGACACTTCAGGTATCGTGAATTTGGAAGATGAAGATTTGAGAGACTTGGAAGGAGAAGTCGCAAAGTCGCGAACTCCGAAGTTCCTATATCGCGAGAAATACAACCACATTGTTTGGTCAGGGGGAGATTGGAATTTGATGCTTCATGTTTGATCGCGTGGGCTCAATTCATAAGGACCTGTGGAGAAGCACCATTTTATGTGCATGGGATTCCCCGAAGAGAAATCGAAGAGTCAATCCGACTCAAGGGCAGGAATTAGAATGATCATGTAGCGAACCTTGACCTAAGGGTCGATAGAGGGTTGGGGGTCTGCGTCACACCTCCATCAAAGGAATGTAAGTACTTCTTTTTCTTATTAATATATTACTGCTTGGCCTGTTTCCTTCGAATTTATGTTTCCACATGAGTTTGTCTTCAATAGATAGATCTATATTTGAGCTAATCGTAGTAGAGTAGGAAGTTCTTTGTATCTGTGTTTGTTATACAGGACCTATCGAGGAGCTCAAGATCGAAGCTCAACTTGGACCTTGCAAGGACAAACGTCATTAACAAGGTACATATTCTTCTTCTTCTTCTCTACATGTAAGCTTGATCGGATCTAAAGGGATGTCAGTGTCCATAATGGCATTTTATGTCTTAGAGTTAAGGGTCTAGCTCTCAAGAGGAAATCTACCTGTCCGTAGGGAGATTCTCCTACAACAATAGGCAACTGTCATCTTCCTTTCTTAGACAACACTTTTAATTATCCAATTTCACTTAACACATATATGTTGTTTGAAGTTCTTGCAGTTGTACCGACCTATTTCCCTGAACCTTCTTTCCTTATCTCACACTTTTCTGAATCAAAAGTAATTTTATGACCTCGGTCACACATTTGACTCATACTTGGAAGATTATGTTTCATATCTTCTACCAGTAGAATATTTTGTGCCTTTTCATTCTTATTCCCAATTCAGACGGTGTCTTCTCCAATGATTTTGGATGAATTGTCATTTCCGAAGGAGACTGATCCATTTTTTTCTTTTCGTTATGTAAGAAATTTGTCTTTATCACTTGTCATGTGTTTTGAACATCCATTGTCAACATACCAACCCTGTTTCTTCTTCTTAGCTTGTAGAGTGACTGCTCATTCTTCATTGTTATACTGATCTTTCTTTCTTATCCATGTCATTTTATGAGGTTCTTGTCTGTGACTGTTGTTATTTTGTTGAGGTTCTTTAGGAGGAACTGTCATTTTGCAATCCTTGGCCATGTGTCCAAAATTGTTACATTTGTAACATTCCACTTCAGTACTCAAAGATTCAAACCTATTGTAACTTCTTCTTTGTGTTTCACTAGGTCTTCTTGAATAATCCCTTTGTGTATAACTCTCAAAATTGTTACTGTTCCTATTGTTATCTCTGCAATTCACAACTTTATTTCCAAAATTATTACATGCGTAATATAAACCAAAAAATATAGTTTGATACCTGGGAGTTGAAGATCTTCTGAAAGGAGGTTCTCTTATGAATCCTTCTTCTTATTGAGGCTTATTTGTCTGTTGTTGATTCTGAAATCTGAATCTTCTTGGTGGAGGAGTGTCCCTGTAATCTTCCTTGTATATCTTCCTATCCTCTTTGATTTTTTATGCATAGATCTTTGGATTTGTTTCTTGCTCTGTTGTTTTGGAGCTTGATCCCTTTTCTGTTTGATTGTATCCAAGTCCGGACTTGTTAAGATGAGATTTTTGACTGTTGATAATGTCATCCAGAAATTTTGAGCTATTATGCATATTTTTCTTTTGAATATCCTTTCTTAGTGTAACAACCTTTGCTTCCAAGTTTCAAATGATCTTGTCCTTGTATTCTAGTTGTTCTTTGAGTGCTTCTTCAATTATTTCATCTTCTTCTATTTGAACCTTCAATTTTGTGATCATTTGTTCTAGTTCTCGAGTGCCCTTTTTCTTGTCTAGTTCTGCTTGTAGTTTCTTGTTTTTCTTCTTTTCTCTTCTGATAACTTCTATGGCACACATTAATTCTTCTCGATAGTCAACTTCCGCCTCTTCAATTTATTCTTTGACTTATTTACATTCTTCTTTGGCTTCTTCATATTCTTCTTCGGAGTCTTCTTTTTCAAAGTCTTTTACTGCCATGAATAGAACTCTTCCTATCTCATGGTCACTAACTTCATCTTCATCTAATGATGAGATGTCTTCTTTGGTGTATAAGCTTTTCTTGAAAATTTTCTTTGTAGTTCTTTTTACTTTATATGTGTGTTTTTCTTTTGAGTAACCTTCATCATTTCTCTTTTTCTTATGAGGACATTTGTTAGCAAAATGACCAATACCATCACAATTAAAACAAATTAAAGGGAGCTTACCTCTATACCTACCGTTAGTTCCCTTGTTCAGTCTTTTGACGAAGTTGGCCACTTCTTCATCATCTTCTGAGGCATCACTGCTTTTTTTTATATTCTTCTTGCTCCTTTTTTTTTTCTTTGATCTTTTGGATACCTTGAAGGATGCTTATTTTACATCTCGATTTTCCTGCTTAGTTCTCATTTCATATGCTATGAAGATTCCATGCAGTTCGTCCATGCTTATTGAGTCTAGATCCAATCTTTGTTCTAGTGTTGATATCTTAGGGTTGAATCTCATAGAAAGAGATCTTAGTATCTTTTGAAAAATTACAGATTCTTCAATTTATTCTCCCAATCCTATGATTGCATTCACTATTTCATCGACTCATAAGAAGTAGGTTGTGATATCTTCATCTTCCTTCATTTTTGGTTGTTCGAAATGACCTCTGTAATTCTGAAGCTTTGTTGCTTTGACTTTTGTATATCCTTCATAAATATTTTGAAGCTTGTCCCAAATATCTTTAGTGGATTTACAGTGTGAAACTTTGGTGAATACCGTATCACTAAGACCATTCAAAATTTCATTTGTGGCTTTGGAATTATTCTCACCGAGTTTTGTTGCTTTTTCATTTGTTGGTGGAACTGTTGGTGTTGTGTATCTGTCTACAATTCATTGCCAAACTTGAAATCCATGTGCTTGTATATATGTCCTCATCCTTATGCTCCAAAAAGCATACTTATGTCCATCAAACTATGGTATTCCATTTTTATATGAGTTGGTACTCTCCATGATCTACCTTTCATTGGTTAAACTAATTTATGAAGGAACCTTCTCTGATACCAATTGTTGGATTACTGAGAGGGGGGGGGTGAATTAGTAATAGTGAAATTATAATCTTTTTTATCCAAATTGATCCAAGTGATATATCAAAGTAGTATTATTATCCAATAATCAGCAATAAGAAAAGAACAATCACACACATACACAGTACACCAGTGTTTTACGTGGAAACCCAAATCGAGAGAAAACCACAGAATGTTTTTTATTATATGTCTTGAAGAATTACATTCATTGGAAGCACCAACTTCCTTTGTTTTCCAGTTGCAACTGGAAGGAGGATCCAACCCCATATATTCATAGGCTACAACCTGAGGGAATCTCCAACTCCCCAATTCTCTGGCTACAACCAGAAGGAGGCTAAAATCCCCTATGTTCTTCGGCTACAACTGAAAGGTGGCTACAACCACCTATCCTTGCCCCATCCTGCCACCCTGAAGTAGAAGTAGAATGATGAAACCATTGTCAACATGTCATTGTGAGATATACCACTGTAAACATGTACCAATAAATATGAACCATGCATCAACCATGCATCAACCTATACCTCAACCTGTAATCAACCTGTACCATACACAAGTGCATCAACCATGCACCAACATGTACCAAATAACTTGTAATCAACATGTACCATAAACAAGTGCATCTAACCATGTACCAACCTGTACCAAATAACCCGTAATCAACCTGTACCATAAACAAGTGCATCCAACCATGTATCAAGTATGTACCAATCATGTGTCAACTATTCATCAACTATGAATCATCAATATGTACCAACATCATCAACTATACACCTCATGTATGTGCCAACTCATCAACTACTTCTCTCAACCATGTACTCAACATGTACCTCAACCAAAATCCATCATAAATTTCATCATCCAAATCTGATTTGTATATCTATAATAGACCTAGTGTATATGATCACATTCCTATAAACCTTCCTTAACTTTAACAACAAGAGACTATCATTTTCATCAAATGTTTTTTTAGTCTCACTTGCCTAGTTTTTGATTAGTCAACAACCCTAACTTAAAGTAATCATAACTTTGTACTTGTAATGTATAAATATCTGAAACTCATACACAATGTTCTTCAGTGTGTTTTATGAAATTCCTCCAAGTTTCACTACTTGGCACCTCTCAGAAACGGAGTTATACCAAAAATGGAATACCTTGTTGAATTCTGGCTTATTCTAGAGAGCGACCTTGTAGAGCGTGCCCCACACGGAATATTTGTTTAAATGATATGAAAATTTTACACAACATACTATAGACTGTACCCTAACCAACACATTTGGTTTCACTGAATTTGAATCTGTTATGAAGAATTTGTGACGTTTTTACCCGAAACACCTCTTTTTGACTAGTTTCAGGACTAGCCACAAACCCTATTTTCCACGGAGTGTAACTCCAAAATTACAACGACCCACAAGCTGAATGTTTTACCATAGATACATGAATATGTTGTTGGATTACTGAGAGGGGGGGTGAATCAGTAATAATGTAATTATAATCATTTTTCTTCAAATGTTATATCAATGTAGAATTATTATCCAATAATGAGCAGTAATAAATAAACAATCACACACATACACAGTACACCAGTGTTTTACGTGGAAACCCAAATCGGGAGAAAACCACATAATTTTGTTTCTTATATGTCTTGAAGAATTACATTTATTGGAAGCACCAACTTCCTTTGTTTTCCAGCTGCAACTGGAAGGAGGCTCCAACCCCCTAGTTTCTTAGGCTACAACCTGAGGGAAGTTCCAACTCCCCAATTCCCTGGCTACAACTAGAATGAGGCTACAACCCCCAATGTTCTTTGGCTACAACTGAAAGGTGGCTACAACCAGTTGTCCTTGCCCTGTCCTCCCACCCTGAAGTAGAAGTAGAATGATGGAACCACTGTCACACTATCAGTGTGAGATATACCGTTGTAAACCTGTACCAATAAATCTGAACCATGCATCAACCTGTACCTCAACCTGTAATCAACCTGTACCATAAACAATTGCATCAACCATGCACCAACCTGTAATCAACCTGTACCATAAACAAGTGCATCCAACCATGCACCAATCTGTAATCAACCTGTACCATAAACAAGTGCATCCAACCATGTACCAAGTATGTTCCAATCATGTGTCAACTACTCATCAACTATGATTTATCAATATGTACCAACATCATCAACTATACACGTCATGTATGTGCGCCAACTCATCAACTACTTGTCTCAACCATGTACTCAACATGTACCACAACCAAAAGCTCTCATCAATTTCATCATCCAAATCTGATTTGTAGCTCTATAATAGACCTGGTGTATATGATCACATTCCTACAAACATTCCTTAACTTTAAAAACAAGAGACTAGCATTTTCATCAAACTTTTCTTTAGTCTCACATGCCTAGTTTTGGATTAGTCAACAACCCTAACTTGAAGTAATCATAATTTGAACCTGTAATGTATAAAGATCTGAAACTGATTCAGAGTGTTTTATGTAATTCCTCCAAGTGTMACTACTTGGAACCTCTCAGAAAAGGAGTAATAGCAAAAATGGCATACCTTGTTGAATTCTGGCTTATTCTAGAGAGCGACCTTGTAGAGCGTTCCCCGCACAAAATATTTGATGAATTGATATGAAACTATTACACAACATACTATAGACTGTCCCCTAACCAACACATTTGGTTGTGCTGAATTTGTATCTATTATAAAGAAATTATGACGTTTTTACCTGAAACATGTGATTTTGATTAGTTTCAGGATTGGCCACAAACCCTATTTTCCACGGAGTGTAACTCCAAAAATACAATGACCCACAAGCTGAAATTGTTACCACGGATGCTTGGATATGTTTTCTCACTTGCATAGAAATTTCACAGTCTGAATCATTATAGAAAAAAAAGTTATAGTGAACATGGTGAGATGACCTGTAAATAACATACCTTAGAAAGCACCATCAAAAGAATTTATCCTTCCTTGCATTTCGGCCTTCTTTTCTTCACCTTCACTCAGAATTATGGTTTATATATCCTTGGTTACCTAAGACACATATAGATATTCAATATTCTCAAGTGTAATTCAAATGAGAGAGCCTTGCCTCTTATTTATACTCTCCAAGTAGCTTCCTTAAAAACATCTTCTAGGTCACTTGGCACACTTTCCTTATTTTAGGGTTGGGTCCACTTCTAATTTCTCCATTAAATTTATTATTAAAATAATTTATTTTGTATTCACTTTGAATTATAATACACTCATCACTTCACTTTATTATTTACCTTTTAAAATCTCTTAAACCACTTTGACTACTTTGACCTTTTGGGGCTTCTAGATGACATATGAGGGTCCTCCAACTTCGTAAGGCCATAACTCTCAAACCGTGAGGAGTTATGTGACATTCTACATACCATCAGAAATGGCATGACATGTAATATCCATATAGAATAGTATTATCTGAAAATATATCATAACTCATAGCGTTACCCATCAAACAAACTTGGGTCCATTACCCAAACCTAGGGTCTCCAACTTCTCATGGCCATAACTCTCTAGCCGTGAGGAATTATGTGAAGTTACACATACCACTGGAAATGACATGAAAAGCACTATCCATCTAGGATATGTTCCCTAAAAGATTCACTTTCCTTCATCTCACTATTCCACTATTAATCATGGGTTCTCTTACTCCACAAAGTGTCTTCCCGTGAGGGCTTTCACCATAAGGGGACCACTTTGGAATTCATCCATATTTACTTTTTATCAACCATGACAAAAAAATAATGAGTCATATTTACGTCAAACAATATTGGGTCCATTACCCAAACCTTTGTGCTACGAGGCTTTCTTCAAGGGTTGACATCAATGACAACCAACCTTAATCAACAATCTCCTCATTTGGCATTGATGGAAACACTCTGATGCAATACTGAAATCATATCACTCATGCTCCCCGTAGAACTATGCCTTTGTCATCTGCATATGATAAATCTTCTCCCCCTGGAACCATGCCTCTGTCCTCTGCATATGATAAATATTCTCCCCCTAGAACCATGCCTATGTCCTCTGCATCTGATAAATCTCTCCCCCTTTGTCATCAATGGCAAAGGTATCTTTCAATCCAGGGCTACTCCCCTTGACAGATTGTCCTCTTATGGTGCTTCCTTTTGTACATCTAAGACATATAATATAAGCATTCAAAAATAATTCAAAAAGAATTCATTTTTGGAGTAGAAATAACTCCAAGTCTTTGGCGAAGATATTCAAAGGATTCCCATGGAAGTGGTTTTGTAAAGATCTCTTCCACTTGTTCTTTTGTGCCCACATACTCAACTCTGATGTTCTTTTCTGCAACCTGTTCCCGTAGAAAGTGATACTTGATTGGAATGTGCTTCATCTTGGATTGCATCACTGGGTTTTCTGAGATATTGATGGAACTTGTATTATCACAATATATTGGAATGGGCTCATCATACTCAACCTGTATATCTGTCAAAGTTTGTTTCATCCAAAGAACCTGTGTACAACATGTTGTTGCTGCAATATAATCTGCCTCGGCTATAGATAGAGATACTGATGATTATTTCTTGCTTAGCCATTATACCAAACACTCACCTAAGTAGAACGCTCCTCCACTGGTGCTTCGTCGGTCATCAATACAACCTACCCAATCTGCATCTGTGTAGGCAATAAGTGATAGATATTTTCCTTTTGGATATCATAATCATAACTCTTATGTTCCTTTGAGATATCTGAAGATCCTCTTTACTGCTAATACATGTGATTCCTTTGGTGTTTCTTGAAATCATGCCTCCTGACCAACTGCCTGCATTACATCTAGTCTGGATTCTATCACATATAGTAGGTTGCCAATCATTGACCTATATTTCCTCTTATCTGTAGAATTTGAATCATCATCTTTGGTCAACATACAACTGGTTTGCATGGGAGTGATAACTGGTTTGCAATCTTCCATTCTGAACCTCTCTATCATTTCTCTGATATACTTGGTTTGAGAAAAAAAAATTCCTTGGTTGCTTTGATGTATCTGAAGTCCCAGAAAGAAGGATAGTTCTCCAAGTAACGACATTTCAAATTCATTATGCATGTCTTTTGCAAATTTCTGGCTTAACCTGTCATCATCACTACCAAAAATAATATCATCAACATAAACTTCAATTAATAAAATATTACCTTGACTTACCTTGATGTAGAGGTTGTTGTCTGCACTTCCTTTTCTGAACCCTGCTTGCTACAAATACTTATCCAGTCTGGAGTACCATGCTCTAGGAGCCTGTTTTAGACCATACAAGGCCTTCTTTAATTTACACACATAGTATGTGTTCTCTGACAACTGAAATCCTTTTGGTTGTTCAATGTAGACTTCTTCAAGTTTCCCATTCAAAAAAGTTGATTTTAAGTCCATATGATATACTTTAACATTTGTGGAGCATGCATAAGCTAAAAGCAAAAGGATTGCTTCCATTCTGGCAACTGGGGAAAATGTCTCTTCAAAGTTGATTCCTTCAATCTATGCATATCATTTACATACCAATCTAGCTTTGTTCCTTGTAATATGTCCATCTTCATTCAATTCATTCTTGAAAACCCATTTTGTGTCGATCACATTCTTATTCTTTGGTCTTGGAACCATTTCCCAAGTGTCATTTTTCTATATTTGATCCAATTCTTCATCTATGGCCTTATTCCAAAATTCACCCTTGCTAGCTTCTTCAAAACAGTTTGGTTCAATTGTAGATAAGAGTGCTAGGTGTGTTTGTTCTAGTGAACAGATTTTTCTTCTAGTCTCAACTCCTGCATCTTTGTTTCCAATAATCTGATCTAAAGGATGATTCTTTTGTACTCGTTTGCTAGGTGTCTTTGGAGATACTTGTTGAACTTGCTCTTCTACTTCTGTCGGATTCTCT
>ML784027.1:785648-821024 GCA_009831015.1 Picea engelmannii
ATCCATATTTACTTCTTATCAACCATGACAAAACAATAATGAGTCATATTTACATCAAACAATATTGGGTCCATTACCCAAACCTTTGTGCTACGGGGCTTTGTTCAAGGGTTGACATCAATGAAAACCAACCTTAATCAACATATGTTTTCTCAATGTCATAGAAATTTCGCGGTCTGAATCATTATAGAAAAAAAGTTATGGAAAAAATGGTGAGATGACCTATAAATAACATACCTTAGAAAACACCATCAAAAAAATGTATCCTTCCTTGCATTTCGGCCTTCTTTTCTTCACCTTTCCTCATAATTTCAGCTTAGATATCCTTGGTTACCTCAGACACATATAGATATTCAATATGCTCAAGTGTGATTAAAATGAGAGAGCCTTGCCTCTTATTTATACTCTCCAAGTAGCTTCCTTAAAAATATCTTCTAGGTCACTTGGCCGCACTTTCCTTATTTTAGGGTTAACCCACTTCTAATTTATCCATTAAATTTATTATTTAAATTTATTTTGTATGCACTTTGAATTATAGTACACTCATCACTTCACTTTATTATTTACCTTTTAAAATCTCTTAAACCATTTTGACTACTTTGACCTTTTGGGGCTTCTAGATGACATGTGAGGGTCCTCCAACTTCGTAAGGCCATAACTCTCAAACCGTGAGGAGTTATGTGACATTCCACATACCAGAAGAAATGGCATGACATGTACTATCCATATAGAATAGTATTGTCTGAAAATATATCATAACTCATACCATTACCCATCAAACAAACTTGGGTCCATTACCCAAACCTGGGGTCTCCAACTTCTCATCGTCACAACTCTCTAACCATGAGGAGTTATGTGACGTTCTACATACCACTGGAAATGGCATGACGAGAAATATACATCTAGGATAGTTTCCCTGACAAATTCAATGTCCTTCATCTCATTATTCCACAATTAAGCATGGGTTCTCTTACTCCACAAATCGTTTTCCCATGAGGGATTTCACCATAAGGGGACCACTTTGGAGTTCATCCATCTTTACTTCTTATCAACCATGAAAAGACAATAATGATTCATCTTTACATCAAACAATCTTGTGTCCATTACCCAAACCTTTGTGTTGCGGGGATTTATTCAAGGGTTGACATCAATGACAACCAACCTTAATCAACAGTGAAGTCATGAGTGTACTATAATTCAAAGTGAATAAAAAATAAATTATTTAAATAATAAATTATTTAAATAATAAATTTAATGGAGAAATTAGTAGTGGGTTAACCCTAAAATAAGGAAAGTGGGAAAAGTGACCTAGAAGATGTTTTTAAGGAAGCTACTTGGAAAGTATAAATAAGAGGAAAGGCTCTCTCACTTTAGATCACACTTGATAATATTGAATATATATAGGTTTCTGAGGTAACCAAAGGATATCTAAGCCAAATTTCTGAGGGAAGGTAAAGAAAATAAGGTCGGAATTCAAGGAAGGATAAATTCGTTTGATGATGCTTTCTAAGGTATGTTATTTACAGATCATCTCACCATTTTTGCAATACCTTTTTTTCTAGAATGATTCAAATTGTGAAATGGATATTCCATTGAGGAAACATATCCAAGTATCTGTGGTAAAAAATTCAGCTTGTGGGTCTTTTTATTTTTGGAGTTACACTCCATGGAAAATAGGGTTTGTGGCTAGTCTTGAAACTAGTCTAAAACAGGTGTTTCGGGTAAAAATGTCATAACCTATTCATAAAAGATCCAAATTCTATAGGAAAAAATGTGTTGATTATAGTACAGTCTTTAGTATGTTGATTAATAGTTTCATATTGATTCAACAAATATTCTGTGCGGGGCATGCTCTAGAATAAGACAGAATTCAGCAAGGTATGCCATTTTTTCTATAACGCCTTTTATGAGAGGTTCCAAGTAGTGAAAACTAGAGGAATTGCATAAAACACACTAAATAACACTTTGTATCAGTTTCATATCTTTATTCATTACATGTACAAAGTTTTGATTATTTCAAGTTAGGGTTGTTGACTAATCCAAAACTAGTCATGTGAGACTAAAGAAACATTTGATGAAAATGTTAGTCTCTTGTTGTTAAAGTTAAGGAAGGTTTGCAGGTATGTGAGCATATACACCAGTTCTATTATAGAGTTACAAATCATATTTGGATGATGAAATTGACAAGGGCATTTGGTTGAGGTACATGTTGGGTACATGGTTGAGACAAGTAGTTGATGAGTTGGCACATACATGAGTTGTATAGTTGATGATGTTGGTACATCTTGATAAGTCATAGTTGATGAGTAGTTGATACACGATCGATGCATACTCGGTACATGGTTGGAGGTACTTGTTATTAGTATTGTTGACACATGGTTTATGGATGATGTAGCATACTTGTATTATTAGAAGCACATATTGATCTTGGTGATGATTATGAGTTGTTGTGTTATGCTTGGTTGATGCACATATTTGAGAGTTGTCTTGGTGATTGATATTGGTGATTAGATCTGATTTGGTTGATAATATTGATGAGACAGGTTGTTGTGATAGGCTGTTTGGACAAGTTGTTGTGACATGTTGTTGTGACAGGTTATTTGTACAGGTTTGGTGCATGGTTGATGCACTTGTTCATGGTACATGTTTAGGTACATGTTGGTGCATGGTTGATGAACTTCTTTATGGTTGATTACAGGTTGTTTGGTATAGGTTAGTGCATGGTTGATGCACTTGTTTATGGTCGAGGTTGATTATAGGTTGATGCATGGTTCAAGTTATTGGTACAGGTTATTTGGTGCAGGTTGATTGGTACAGGTTTACAACAGTATATCTCACAGTGATAGTGTGGCAATGGTTCCATCATTCTACTTATACGTCAAGGCAGTTGGATGAGGAAAGGACAAGTGGTTGTAGCCACTTTCTAGTTTTAGCCAGAGAACATAGGGGATTGTAGCCTCCTTCTTGTTGTAGCTATAGAATTGGGGAGTTGGAGCTTCCCTCAGGTTGTAGCCTGTAGGGGGTTGGAGCCTCCTTCCAATTGCAGCTGGAAAATAAAGGAAAATGGTGCTTCCAATGAATGTAATTCTTCAAGACATATAAGAAAAATCATTCTGTCGTTTTCTCCCTCTTTGTGTTTCCATGTCAAGCACTGGTGTACTGTGTATGTGTATGATTGTTCATTTGTTAATTGCTTATTTACTTTGCAGTTATTGGATGTAATGATACATTGATATAACACTTGGATTATATGGTTAAAAATGATTAAATTTCTCTATTACTGATTCACCCCCCCTCTCAGTAATCCAACAATTGGTATCAGAGTCGGTTCCTTCAGGAATTAGTTTAACCACTAGAAGGAGATAATGGATTATTTTGAGAATGGCATACCAATGTTTAATGGTCAGAATGGTTTTAAGTATGAGATGTGGATCATAAGGACGAAAGTATTTGTATAGGCAAGGGAACATTATATTTGGAGATCAGTTGTTACAGGATATGATAGTTCAAAATAGGAAAAGAGTGCAGCGAAGAAGGAATTGAGGAAGAATAACAAAATAGCAATGGATTTCATCTAGGAATGATTACCTAATCCGGTAAGAGAAAAGGTTGGTAAATGTTCATCAGCAAAACAACTTTGGGATAAGTTACATGACATATATTCTTCACCCATCACAGATTTAGAAAATGTCAAAGAAGATGCAGATACAAATCAAGAAGAATCATGTTCACCATGTCAAGAATATTTAGAAGATGAAGAGTACATGATGCAGGAGCATCTCTCCACATCAACCAGCCACGCCAACGAATTCAAAATCGCGCGTTGAAGAGAGGCGCAGCCTCATTTATAATTTGAATTGAATGTAATTAAATTCTTAGGCTAGTGAGACATAGAAGTCGTGCCTTTGTGCAGGCATTAGGTAGATCATCTTTAATGCCAAGATCGACTGAGATCTAGATCCAGATGCTGGACTAGACAGCCATTTATTGTAATTTAATAGGGTAGTTAGACCTGGAGGGAAGCGCTCGATGATCCCCTCAGGTAAAAGAGATTTTGAGATTTCATTTTGAGTTAGTATGGTTGTAGGAGAAGAGCCAGAGAGAGCTCGAGAACACCATTGTAAAATATAGGCATTTTCCATTTTAATATAATCAGAAGCAGTTTTTCCTGCATGATATTCTGTGTTATATGGATGCTTGTGCGTGTTATTTTATATGCTGTGAATGTATGTATGTTAGGCATTTGCAGGAGTGTGCTTGATTTCAGGGTTGAAGGTCTTTGAGGCTTCACACCATAAGGGTGTGACAGAACGCTGCAGGTTCTGATAGCCGTGCACAGAGGATGCACTTCTGAACTCTGCGGAGTCAGACAAAGACGTGCTGGGGCACAGGAGCTGAGATCAACAACTTAGGAGGAATACCTTTGAGGTTACTGAATGCCTCAAGGGGCAAGGCAGTGTAGTTGAAACACAGTTGCAGACAGAAATTTGCTGTAAGTTTTGTGGAGATCTGCCAGGTGGGCATTGAGCGTGTGTACAGTGGTGCACAGAGCAAAGACTTTGTTGTGAGTTCGAGGAAGACCAGAATCACTGAGGATTCTATGAGAGCTCTGCCAAGTGGGCATTAAGCAGGTGCATAGAGGCACAGGATAAAGGAGACAGAACTATTGAACGTTCTGTGGAAGAGATACTCTGCCAGGAGGGCGTCGAGGAAGTGTGCAGACAGGCACAGAAGGGGAAAAGAACTCTTTGAGTTTCGAAGTTAGAGGAAGGGTCCACTGAGGGAACCTTCTCAGGATTACTGAACACCCTGAAAGATAAGCCAGAAGTTGCTTGAGCCAGAAGGATAGCCAAGTGGGCGTCCATATTCTCCATCTGAGGGAGAAGAAGGAAAAATACCTTAAGGGGCCTGAGTGGTTGCAGAAGCTCAGGAGGAACAACATTTTCACATGCATTGGCGAAGCTCAGAAGTGAGGAGTTCACAAGAGGAAAGAGCGCAAAGGTCGAGGTCATTGGAACCTTGGAAATTCTCCCAAGGCAGGATGAAAGTGCAAGAAGCTCAGGAGGAGCAGCAGCCGCCGTCAGATCGGCTAGAGAATAGATCTGGACCGTTGAAGATTTATGTCCAGGAAGGCGTCAGAAGAAGCGCACAGAAGAGGAGAGCGACAGTCGTCAGATCTCACTTAGAAAGCCCGTAATTCATTGGATCGGGAGGAGTTGCGTAGAGTTTAAGTCTTTGGAGTCAGCGTTGAGGAGGAGTGATCTGAGCCGTCAGATCTGAGCAAGATACCCGACAGCCGTCAGATTGGACAGAAGCTGCACGAGGGTTAACCATCGGGATATTGGCACTCGAGAAATCAGGATTCCTGAGGTCGTAAGAATCGTGACATCAAAAGTCTCGAAATTCTGGAAAGATTGGGACCGTCCATCTGCAAGGCCAGGTGGCAAAGGATCGAGCGTCATCGACACATCGGGAGTCTCGAGATTAAGGGTTCGAGACCTGTTGAACCCCGAAACTATGAGAAGAGACCATAGCCATGGATCTTAGCAAGGACGCGTGTCAAGGATCCGAGAGGAGTCGGAGTTCGGCACTTCGTAAACTCCGGAGGCAAAGAAATCGTCGCATTTAGAATCGCGATACGCGATTTCCCGATCATGATGAATGTGGGCCATAGAGGAGCCTAGCAAGGAGGACATGTGGAAGGTCAAGGGCCGGGAACCATCGGAGGACCGACACATCAGGGATCAGCATATCGGGGATTCTATGGACGCAGAAACTTTGCATTTCGAAACCGCGAACCCCGAAACCTCGATAGGGAGGAAGGAGCCATAGTGGAGGCCAGCGGAGAGTCGGGATTCAAGGAGTCAGAAATACCATGGGCATATGTATTGTGACATCGCAAACCCTGAAACCCCAACGGGGATAAGGTTGTGGTCATGGGATAGAGGTCACATTAGCCAGGCTTAGCTGGGAGGGCTAAAGCGCGTCGAGAGTCAGAGGATCGCGGATCCAGAGGACGACTGCACATTGACATCGAAAAGTATGAAACCCCTGACAGGAGTGTATGACTGCGGTCATATGGTAGCGGTCACATGGACTAGGGCCTAGTCAGGAGGGCTAGTGCACAAAAAAAAGGATGCATCGGGTTTTTGAAGCTTGAAGCCCCGACAGGAGAAGATAAGGCTACGGTCTTATGGAGAATGGTCGTGTGGACCAAAGGGCCTAGTCAGGAGGGATAGTGCATAGAGGAAGAGCTCATCGGTGATCAGGGAATAGAGAGGACAGTGACTCTCGATAGTGGAAAGTCGGAAACCCCGAACCCCGATGTTGATTCGGGGATAACCACGGTAAAGTGCTGAAGGCCGTGAGGGTGAGCGAAAGGACCTGTGGATCGGGAATTTGACAGGGATTCTAGCAGGGGATCTAAAGAGCCACTTCGGCTCAGTAGAGAGGGACTTTGAATGATCCTGAGAGCGGGAGGTGCGTGCAGAGACCCTGCGGGGTATGCGTCTGCGACATCTCACCTGCGTCAAGTGGTATCAGAGCTAATTGTTTGTCTGTATATTTTAGGCAAGAGAGGAAGGAAGAGATAAGAGAAGCACTCTGATACACACGTCAAGTGGTATCAGAGCTAATTACTTGTCTGTATATTTCAGGCAGGAAGAGGCAGAGGAGGAAAGCACTCTGATACACACGTCAAGTGGTATCAGAGCGGGATTCTGTTTGTATACTGCAGATAGAAGAGGCAAGAGGAAGAAAGAGTTGTTGAGGACTCTGTAATGATTGTTTGCAGGTAGGCAACAATCAAGGAGACAGTCAGCAGGACTGAAAGACGAATCTGGACACACTCAAGATGCAGAGTGACAGCAGGTTTGCTAGGAAAGAAGACAAAGACAACACCATGGTTACTGAAGACCATAGGCATGCTGGGAGGAAGAAAAGCAAGGCAGAAAATCTTACGAAATTTGATAAAGAAATGAATAAAGAGCTCTATGAATTAAAGGAAGACATAGAGAAGTTCAAACTGCGGGTGCGGAAGGATAGGAGGTTGAGACAGATGCGTGAGTTGTCCATGAAGAAGGCAAAAGCAAAATGGCCAGTCAAGGAGTTGATGGTCAGAGAGCAGTGCAGGTTGTTAAAAAGATGGTTGAGGTATGTTGAAAACCTCAAGGCCACAGAGGAAAAGATGATTTATCACTGTGAGCCAGAGACTGGGAGAGGTCTCGATGATGAAGAATTTGAATTGGCATCGGTTGAGGATCTCAAGAACTGCTAGGAGGGAAGAGAGAAAATTACAGTTTACTAGGTGGGCAATGAGTTGAGATCCGCTGAGGATCTCATGGACTGTCAGGAGGACAGCCAGGGAATTTCACATTGCCAGCTGGGCAATGAAAGGAGATCGCTACGGGATCTCGAAGACTGCCAGGAGGGAAACGGAAGCATATCGGATTGCCAGGAGGGCAGAGATGAACATTTGAGACCATTTGAAGGTCTCATGGAGAGTTCAATTTAGCAAGGAGTGTTGATGAAGATGGGATCGGTTGATCTCATAGTTTGCCAGGAGGGCAGCGGAAGCATCCCATATTGCCAGGTGGGCAGGGATGAGCATATGAGACTATCTGTGGGTCTCATAAACTCGGAAGTGAGTTGGAATGAGCCAGGGGAGCTGACAGAGCAGGTGAGCTCAAAGAAAAATTTGGATCAGCAGATACAGCTGACAGAGGTGAAAGATCAGGATGATCTTCTGATCATTGGGTGAATTGGAGTATTCCTACCATGTGCCCAGGAGGAGGCATAAATTTGTGTTGCAGATGGTGCAACAGCAGAACAGTCACAGCTGACGATGACTGTCAAGGAGGAATTGGAGCAGACTTTGGAAGCTGCCCAAGAAGAAGCAGAAAATGAGCATTCTAAGGACTGTATCAACACATTCATCCAAGAAGCTGAAAGAGATGTAGCATTGGAGCTAGCAGCAAAGGAAGCCAAGGAGCAGGCAGGTAAAGTTATCACTCCATGGGAGATGGAGCTAGAGATGCTGGAGGATTGGCTGAACAATTTAGGGCCAGCAAGAGAACTAACAGAAGTTGAACTGTCAGGGAAGGTGACTGAGCAGTAAGTCAGTCAAAGGGAGACTGCAGAGTTGAAGTCTGCAGCAGCATGGCAACTTGAGGCCACAGATGAAGTTGAAAATACTGCAACATGGGAGGTTGCAGAAATAGAGGAAGAAGAGGCAGACAACATTTGTTTTGTTGATTTGTGGGAACAGATTGAAGCCCTAGAAAAGAGGGTAAAAGTGCAGGGCGTTCACATCCAACAGGTGAAGTTGGAAATGGATGAAGGAGGCATGGGAGATCAGGGTGATCTGCCCATGTGCCAAAAAAATTTGCAGCTGAGGAGACTGCAAAAACTAGACCAGCCATGGGAGCAACTGTGTGCAATGATCGAGGAGATCATGGAGCTGATGTTGAGGTCAGCAGAGACTGTCATTGAGGAGAGGCTGGGTAGAAAAGAAGTAGCAGCAGCAGCGTAGTAGAAGCAGCAGCAGCAGCAAGAAAATGGAGCAGATGGAAAGCTCCAAAGACTGATTTGGGATCCAGGAGGATTTCCAACCGCTTAGAGGGAAAGCACATGAGCAAGAGCTCATGATTTTGCAGCTAAGGAGTTTGATGCAAGAGCATCTCTCCACATCAGCCAGCCACACCAGCGAATTCAAAATCACACATTGAAGAGAGGCGCAGCCTCATTTATAATTTGAATTGAATGTAATTAAATGCTTAGGCTGGTGAGCCATAGAAGTTGTGCCTTTGTGCAGGCATTAGGTAGATCGGATTTAATGCCAAGATCGGTTGAGATCTAGATCCAGATGCTGGACTAGACAACCATTTATTGTAATTTAATAGGGTAGGTATACCTGGAGGGAAGCGCTCGATGAGCCCCTCAGGTAAAATAGATTTTGAGATCTCATTTTGAGTTAGTATGGTTGTAGGAGAAGAGACAGAGAGAGCTCGAAAAACACCATTGTAAAATACATGCATTTGCCATTTTAATATAATCAGAAGCAGTTTTCCTGCATGATATTTTGTGTTATATGGATGCTTGTGCGTTTTCTTTTATATGCTGTGAATGTATGTATGTTAGGCATTTGCAGGAGTGTGTTTGATTTCAGGGTTGAAGGTCTTTGAGGCTTCACACCAAAAGGGTGTGACAGAACGCTGCGGGTTCTGATAGCCATGCACAGAGGATGCACTTCTGAACTCTGCGGAGTCAGACAAAGACGTGCTGCGGCACAGGAGATGAGATCAACAACTCAGGAGGAAAACCTTTGAGGTTACTGAATGCCTCAGGAGGCAAGGTTGTGTAGCTGAAACACATTTGCAGACAGAACTTTGTTGTAAGTTTTGTGGAGCTCTTCCAGGTGGGCATTGAGCATGTGTACAGTGATGCACAGAGGAAGGAATCTATTGTAAGTTCGAGGAAGACCAGAATCACTGAGGATTCTATGAGATATCTTCCAGGTGGGCATTGAGCAGGTGCATAGAGGCACAGGATAAAGAAGACAGAACTCTTGAACGTTCTGTGGAAGAGATACTCCGCCAGGAGGGCGTCGAGGAAGTGTGCAGACAGGCACAGAAGGGGAAAAGAACTCTTTGAGTTCCGAAGTTAGAGGAAGGGTCGGTTGAGGGAACCTTCTCGGGATTACTAAACACCCTGAAAGCTAAGACAAAAGTTACTTGAGACAGAAGGATAGCCAGGTGGGCGTCCATATTCTCCATCTGAGGGAGAAGAAGGAAAAATCCCTTAAGGGGCCTGAGTGGTTGCAGAAGCTCAGGAGGAACAGCGTTTTCACACGCATTGGCGGAGCTCAGAAGTGAGGAGTTCGCAAGAGGAAAGAGCGCAAAGGTCGAGGTCGTTGGAACCTTGGAAATTCTCCCAAGGCAGGACGAAAGCGCAGGAAGCTCAGGACGAGTAGAAGTCGCCGTCAGATCGGCTAGAGAACAGATCTGGACCGTTGAATATTTACGTTCAGGAAGGCATCATAAGAAACACACAGAAAAGGAGAGCGACAGCCATCGGATCTCACTTAGAAAGCCCGTAAGTCGTTGGATCGGGAGGAGTTGCGCAGAGTTTAAGTCTCTGGAGTCAGCGTCGAGGAGGAGTGATCTGAGCCGTCAGATCTAAGAAAGATACCCAACAGCCGTCAGATTGGACAGGATCTGGATGAGGGTTAAGCATCGGGATATCGGCACTCAGGAAATCGGGATCCCTAAGGTTGTAAGAATCGTTACATCGAAAGTCTTGAAATTCTGAAAAGATTGGGACCATCCATCTGCAAGCCCATGTGACAAAGGATCGAGCATCGTCGACACATAGGGAGTCTCGAGATTAAGGGTTTGAGACCTGTTGAACCCCGAAACTGCGAGAAGAGACCACAACCGTGGATCTCAGCAAGGACGTGTGTCAAGGATCCGAGAGGAGTTGGAGTTCAGCACTTCGTAAACTCTGGAGGCAAAGAAATCGTCGCATTTAGAATCGTGAAATCGTGATATGCGATTTCCCGATCATGATGGAGGTGGGCCACAGAGGAGCCTAGCAAGGAGGACAGGTGGCAGGTCAAGGGTCGGGAACCATCAGAGGACCGGCACATTGGGGATCGACATATTGGGGATTCTGTGGACGCGGAAACTTTTCATTTCAAAACCGCGAACCCCGAAACCTCGATAGGGAGGAAGGAGCCATAGTGGAGGCCAGCTGTCAGTGTAGCGGAGAGTCAGGATTTGAGGAGTCAGAAATCCCATGGGCGTATGTATTGTGACATCATAAACCCTGAAACCCCGACGGGGATAAGGTTGTGGTCACGGGATAGAGGTCACATTGGCCAGGCTTAGTCGGGAGGGCTAAAGTGCGTCGGGAGTCGGAGGATCGCGGATCCAGAGGACGACTGCACATCGACATCGAAAAGTCCAAAACCCCCGATAGGAGTGTATGACTGCGGTCATATGGTAGCGGTCACGTGGATCGGGGCCTAGCCAGGAGGGCTAGTGCACAAAAAAAAGGATGCATCAGGTTTTTGAAGCTTGAAGCCCCGACAGGAGAAGATAAGGCTACGGTCTTATGGAGAATGGTCGTGTGGACCAAAGGGCCTAGTCAGGAGGGCTAGTGCATAGAGGAAGAGATCATTGGTGATCGGGGAATAGAGAGGACAGTGACTCTTGACAGTGGAAATTCGGAAAACCCAAACCCTGATGCTGAGTCGGGGATAACCACGGTAAAGTGCTGAAGGCCGTGAGGGTGAGCGAAAGGACCTGTGGATCGGTCATTTGACAGGGATTCCAGCAGGGGATCTAAAGAGCTGCTTCGGCTCAGCAGAGAGGGACTTTGAACGATCCTGAGAGCGGGAGGTGTGTGCAGAGACCCTGTTGGGTATGCGTCTGCAACATCTCGCCTGTGACAGTACATAATCACGATAGGTATGTTGTTTTGTTTTAATTGTGAAAAACATGGACATCTTGAAATAGAATTCCATGAAGGAAATGAGACAAAAAAACTAATTGAAAAGGAAGACAATTATGAATAATAATTGATTATTTCTTTAGATGAACTAAGAGAAGAAAACAATTCACTCAAGAAAGAATTGATGAAACAAAAGGAAAGTGTTCAATTTTTTTAAGAAGCCCAACAGGTCATCGAGAACTTCAGAACTTGGCTAGAAGAAGACAGAAAGATCGAAGAAAATATTGAATATCAAAAGCAATGTTTGGAAACCAACATAGAAACACATGAGGAAGAAGCACAAATGAGAGAGAAGATATTGACAGATCATCTTAAGGAAAGAACTAACGATCTAAACCAGCTTGAGGGATATTTTCGTCAAGAAGAGAAAGGAATTGAAGAAGAAATAATCACATTAAAAATTCAGATTGAAGAAGTGAAAAGAACAAAAGAAGTCATGAAGTCTTAGATAATCAAGAAAGAAAAAGAGGTTGAGAATCTTGAAAAAGAAGTTGTCACATTCAGAAGTAAAATCATCAAGATCAACAAGAACGTTGAAGAGATAGAAACATCCACATACGTTATAGAGAATGAAGAGAAGCACTCTAGGTTGCTAGAAAAGAAGAATGAAGAAAATAGAAAGAGTTATGCAGAAGTACTCAAAGGAAGGAATCATGGTCAACCAGAATCTAAGAAAACTATTGAAGATACATCTTCAACAAGACCATCCATGTTCAAACCACAAAGAAGATTCAATCATGATCATGATAAGTCAAGGAAATAATTTAGAAGGACTACGCCACAAAGAAGATCATTCACTCCCAGATATGCAAATTTATTTTATGGTAATTGTTTTTATTGTACTAAGTTTGGACATAAGGTTGCATATTTCAGGGATTATAAAAGAAATGTCCAAGAAAGAAGTGCCTATGTGGTCACACGTAACATTGAGTGTTACAAGTGTCATAACTATGGACACATAGCCAGTGATTATAGAAGCATGATCGATACTTCCATGAAAGAGAATACTGATATCAAATATAAGAAAGTATGGATAAGAAAACATGAAGACCAGGTGAACAAAGACCAGGTACCATAGATCGCAAGATTGGCAATAAAATGAGATGAAGAAAATTCTACAGATAAAAGGAAAGATGTCAAATACAGAAAGGTTTGGAAAATAATTGAAAGAAAGGAAGGAAAGGTAAATAAGGAACAAGTTCAAGAGATTGTACTTTTAGGCATTGTAGTGAAATATAAATCCACAGATAGAAAGAAAGAGGTAAAATCTCAGAGAGATAATGAATCTACCAATGAAGATGATGATGAATACACATCAGAGTAGGAATTGTTCTGAGCCATCCAGCATAGAGACTCCCAAGTAATATGAATATTAGACTAGGGGAGTCTATTTGATAGTTGTGACATACCAAAGAACCATCCTTCGAGTAGCTTGCAGAGTTTGAGAAGACAGATTCAGAGAAATCAGTTAACAGAAGTATAGTTTGATATATTAATCAATACTTCATTATAGTATAGTTATAAATGGGTCAACATTATGAACAGTTGCGCAATTAGCGTCTTGGAAAGTACAGACATAGATGGATTTGTAAGAACACTTAGCAGGTTTGGACAGATATATGATAGTGGATGAGAGCATGGATTCATAGATTGGTTTAGAGAGTGGTTCAGAGACAAAGGAAAATTATCATAATGGATGATAATTACACAGGAAATGGCTCGAACAATGCTAATGGATTCCAAATTGATAGATATGTTTTGGACACATGTATTTCATACACTAGTTCACATTCAAAAAAGATTAATGCTTAGAAACAACAATGACAAAACTCCCTATGAACTATGGAAAGGAAGCATAGACAACAACCTCTACATCAAGGTAACTCAAGGTAATATTTTATTAATTGAAATTTATATTGATGATATTGTTTTGGAAGTACTAATGACATCTTAAGCCAGAAATTTGCAAAGGATATTCAGAATGAATTTGAAATGTCATTACGTGGAGGACTATCCTTCTTTTTGGGTCTTCATATCTGTCAAAGAAACCAAGGAATTTTTATTTCTCAAACTAAGTATATCAAATAAATGCTAAAGAGGCTTGGAATGGAAGATTTCAAACCAGTTACCACTCCTATGCAAACTAGTTGCAAGTTGAGAAAAGATGATGATTGAAAGTCTACAGACCAGAGGAAATACAGGTCAATGATTGGTATCTTACTATATGTGACAACATCTAGACCAAATGTAATGCAGGAAGTTGGACAGGTGGCACGATTTCATGCAGCACCAAAGGAATCACATGTATCAGCAGTGAAGAGGATTTTCAGATATCTCAAAGGAACATAAGAGTTTGGATTATGGTATCCAAAAGGAAAGGATCTATAACTTATTGCCTACACAAATTCAGATTGGGAAGGTTGCATTAATGACCGATGAAGCACCAGTGGAGCAACATTCTACTTGGGTGAGTATTTAGTATCTTGGCTAAGCAAGAAATAATCATCAATATCCTTATCTATATCTGAGGCAGAGTATATTGTAGCATAATCATGTTGTATACAGGTTCTATTGGGCATCAAATCAGGCTATCTTTCTGTTGCATTTCCATTACCCTTTTTGACCTTTTTGCACTTGTTTACCTATGTTTACTATGCTAAATCTGTAAGGTAAATACCCCTACCTTGTCTATTGGAATATTTTATTAATGAAATAAAGTCACAGAGTTTTTCCTATTCGCAGCACTAAAACGAATGTTTGACCGCAACTTCTGGAGAACAGGAACCAAGGCTTCATCCCGCAGCAGATCCGTTATTCACAGCAACAACCAAGCCATAAGGAGGCCGCACAGCTGGAGTCATAGATCCCTGAACCATCTTGGGTATCTTGTTGATTTTGTTTATCTGGTACCGTTGTCATTCCAACTAATGTATATCTTTGGGGATACAGTTACCATGTTTTGGGGAAAGAGGTTGTTCTCCCTCTCCATGTATAAAAGACATTTTATTCATGTAATTGGGGATGTCCCCATTGAGATTGTAATAACCCTTTTCAGATTTATAAAACACTATCTATTTTGTTGTCTTCATCTTCACTGTGACTAATGCAGCCCTAATCAGAGAGTTGGGCCCACTCTTCTAATCAGGTGTTGCATCTTCCTATGTGTGTTATTTATCAGTTTATGCTTGTTGTTACAGTGTGTGTTATTCTTGTTGTTACAGTGTGTGATTCTTATGATTACTTTTCCGAAGTTGTAGTTAATCTAGTTTGACAGTAATGATTTGAATCTTAATTGTGAACCCTTGGCTAGAACAAATTGTACTCTTGCCCCTGCATATACCTTGTGTGTTGCCTTGAAAGGATACGCACCCGAATTGATAAATTAATGTAGGAAAAGGGTGAATAAATCATTCATACTTGGACACCAACAGTTTGGCGTCATTGCCAGGGAGTCTAACAAGGTGAAAGACAACGATCCAGACCAACCAGAGGGTCAATCTCTTGTCCTGAGGAGAGAACAAGTTTTCTCACTCTGCTTCAAGTCCTGAGCGTAGGTGTTCTTTCCACTTGTCTTTATTTTTGCTTTTATGTTTTTGTCAATCTCTTGTCCTGGGGAGGGAGGAGTCTTTTGACGCCTTTCTTCATATTTGAAAAGTATCAGGTCTTTTCGTGGTGTGTTTGTTCTTGTCCAGGGGAGGGAAGAGTCCTTTGACACCCTGCTCCGGGCCCTGAACCTTAGACTCTTGTTTTTTTTAGCTGCCTTTCTTTTTCGTAAGATCTTTTGTCTTGGGGAAGGAATGGTCCTTTGACACCTTACTTCAATACTAAATCATTGTAGGTTCATGCCAAGACCCTCCATCATACCAACACTTGTATGAACAAAGAACCGAATAACGGGGGTAGAGGGAAAGCCCCATAGAAGGGAGGACCAGATCTGGGAAGAAAGACCTACATCCAACAGATTATAGAAAAGGCTGAATCAGAAACATCATCTCGCGCAGCCGTGAGACCAAGGGCATGAAGAGTGAAGTTTGAGGGACAATCAGTAGATCAACCAATGTTGTCTACAACATTCTTGGGTGATACGACATAGCAGGTCCCTCCAGCAGTTGAAGAAACATCTAGTAGCATACCTGACCAAGGAAATCTTATGATGGTAACAGAGGAGGAAGAGGTCGCAAGTAGAACCTCGACAGATTCAGACCACTCCAGTAAGAGAGAGAATGTTATAGCCAAGGTATCAAGTCATCAGAACGTAGGAGAAGGGATCGAAGGAGTATTTGCATCACCAAGGGACCGGGGAAGTGCTGCTAAAGCAACTTGGAGCCAAGGGCTAAGGAAGCCTCTGCCATCTCCTACAGAGCCTGGTGAAATACCCAGCGATTATTGGAAGATATTTATGGCTCCCACAACCTCCAATATCGAGTTTCCAATCAGAGACCTGGTAGTTGGTGCACCCACAAAGCCTATTCCATTAGCAGCCTTACCAAACTTTCATGGGCTTGTTTTAAAAGATCCCGACACATTTTTATTTGAATTTGACATAGTGTGTCGAGGGTATGACTACACGACGGAGGCCCAAAAGTTAAAAAAATATCCTTCTACATTAAAAGGAATGACTCTGTGATGGTTCATGGGACTTGGAGGAAGCTCTATTTCCACATGGGATGATATGAAGAAACATTTTCTAGAAAAATACCAAGACTATTGTAAATCCCAGAACATTAAAGAGGAACTTTTCAAGTTTGCACAAAAAGAAGAAGAGAGTTTGGAAGATTGCGTGGAACGATTCAAGTACACCTTACAGAGGTCGGGTCACTCAAACCTGGATAAGGAAATTCTAAAAATTATCCTCCTTTGATCTTTCTGTGAGGACTCAATGGAACTATTGAACATTGTGGGAAAGGGAGACATCTCTAAGGAAAGATTTTAAGGTATCTGTGAATTATGCATTCAGTGCTCAAGAGGACTTGCAAGAAACAGACAAGGAATTCGCTCAGTAAAAGGGTCTGGCGGAGGTGTTACGAAAGCAAAAATCGGAAACCTGCTAGACAATCTGAGGATGGATATCCTCAGCACCCTGTTAGCATAGATGGATACGCTACAAGTAAAATAGAAGAAGCTAGAATTGGACAAGACTATGGCGATATTATGCCCGACATGTAGAAAGAAGCTTCCAGAGAGGGAATTCCCACTAAACTCCATAGAGGAATGTGTAATCTGCAAGCCGAATCATTCAACAAGCTCATGCCCCTCCCTGCTAGGCCTGAAAGAAGTATTTCAAGGAATGGGGAAAGACATGGAGCAACTGTACCTCATGGGGTCTAGAAAACCATGGCAACCTCGACCACCAATGGGAAATCAAGGTATGTACTCAGATCCATCTCATTATTTCAATAATTCTAATATGAATCCTCAATCCATGCCCTATCCTTTCATGTGGCCACAATACCAGTTTCCACCGTGGCAACAATGGAACCCTCAAACCAGTTCAAGCTCCCCATGGGCTCCAACTTGGCAAGGATCCCCTCCTGGGCAGTTTCCTCAATCGATGCCACAACATCAACTCCAATTTCCCTCTAATGTGCCTCCGGGTAATCAACCTGCCCATCCTCAGCTCCCAATCCAACCTGATCTGAATCCTAATAGCAAGGGATCTCATCAAACTGACATTCTTAACCTACCTTCATATATCATTTCCACTGCAGAGTTGTATGAAATGAATCTACGATCAGGGCCGACAATTAATGTTCAACCTCCTCCAGTTACCATTGAACAACTCGATAGTGAAGGTAAGGAATCAGAACCAATTAGTAAAGAGCCAAAACAAACTGATAGAAACCAGGCACCTCCTATAAAACAACATCAATCTGAACCACCTTACCCATAGAGACTAACTTTGAGTAAATCAAGCCCTCAAGATGAATTTGATTTATTAGGAGAATTGCAGAACTTATTTGTTAAAATTCCCTTGTTACAAGCTATGAAGGATGTGCCAATATATGCAAAGACTCTTAAGGAATACTATTCAAAGAAAGCTGAAAAGAAATCCAAAGACCCCCTTACCATTCATGTTATGGGAAAATTATTAGATTTCATGACGGGAAAGTCAATGCCTGAAAGGTATGGAGATCCGGGGAACCCAATTATGACAGTACAAATTAATGGGGTACAGATTTTGAATGTGCTAGTAGACCCGGGTGCTGCCATCAACGTTATCACCACTGAAACCATGCATGCATTAGGTCTTCGTAACTTGAAACATACACCTACAATATTGGAATTGGCAGACCGATCCATAGTCAAACCTGTAGGAAAGTTGGAAGATGTAACAATTTCAGTGGATTCATGGCACTATCTTATAGATTTCCTGGTCTTACAGATGCAATCTTCGGTGGGGGGCCACCCTTTGATTTTGGGTAGACCATGGCTGGCTACTGCAGATGCTTACATTAGGTGTCGATCAGGGCACATGGTTATTTCCAATGGGCACAACATTAAAAACTTAGTGTTATACCCACCTGCAGAACCAAACCCATCCCTAAAACCAGCAGGAAGCAAGAAAATTTTATCCAGGAAAGAGCCCGAAACAGAAAATGAGGAATTGAGGCCAGTCCTCACTATTGGACAAGCCCTTCAGTTGAAAATAGAATCATAAGATGATGTAATCATCTCTTTTATGGATTATCCTTGCTCCGTTCCCGAAACAAATCAACAATTCCTAGAATCTATCCTAAGCTGTGAGACTCAGAAAACAATTGAAATAGCAGAAGGATCAGAGGAGCTACCTGTTGATGCAATCAGTGAAAGTGTCCCAGTGGAACTAGAACTAGGAAAAATCCTAAATATTAATCCAACCCTGTCAGAATCCCAGAAGAAGCAACTCATGGATGTCCTTCGGAAACACAAAGAATCCTTCACCTGGGATTATACAGATATGAAGGGGATTCCTGCTAATTCATGTGCCCATCATATATACATTAAGGAGGATTGTTGTCCTGTGAGACAACCTCAGAGAAGGATGAACCCTACATTGAAAAATGTTGTGAAAGAAGAACTTCAAAAATTACTAGACGTAGGTTTTATTTACCCCATCTCATATAGCCAATGGGTCTCCCCATTAGTAATGGTCCCTAAGAAAAATGGTAAATGGTGGATATGCGTGGATTATCGATAATTAAATAAGGCAACGCAGAAATATCATTTTCCTTTTCCATTTATTGATCAAGTTTTGGACAGACTGGCTGGTAAAAAGTTTTTTTCTTTTCTAGATGGGTTTAGTGGATATAACCAGATCCAGATAGCTCCTGAAGATCAGGATAAAACCACTTTCACATGCCCCCGGGGAACATTCGCATATCGGGTCCTTCCTTTTGGCCTATGTAATGCTCCTGCAACGTTCCAGAGGGCGATTTTGGGAATCTTCTCTGATTTGATAGATGACAGTGTTGAAATCTACATGGATGACTTTACTCCATATGAGGATTCATTTCTTGAAGGGATGAAAAATTTAGAAAAAGTTCTTGAAAGGTGTATACAAGCACGTGTCTCGCTGAGTATGGAAAAATGCCATATGATGATGGAAGAGGGAATTTTTCTAGGACATTTTCTCTCAGCTGAAGGAATCTGGATGGACCTAGCAAAGACAAAGGTAATTCATCATTTCCCGACACCCAAAACGCCCACGCAGGTACGCAGTTTTATTGGTTGTGCTCGTTATTACAGGTGTTTTATAGAAAATTTTGCTAAAGTAGCACATCCACTTTTTCAAATGCTAACAAAAGATTTAGATTTTGTGTGGACACAGGACTGTGATGGAGCCTTTATGAGAATTAAGGAATTGGTCTATAGCACTCTGATCCTTAGAGGGCTAGACTGGGCATTACCTTTCCATATTCATACAGATGCTTCCCAAACAGCGGTTGGTGCAGTATTAGGACAGCAAGAGGACAAAATACCATACACAATTTACTATGTTAGTAAGAATTTGGCTCCTACTAAATTAAACTACACAGTGACTGAGAAAGAGTTCCTTGATGTCATTTATGCCATCAATAAATTCTGGCACTACATTACCGGGTATCCTACCTTTGTGCATACTGATCATGCAACTATCAGGTATTTAATGAATAAACTTGTTACCCCTGGTCGTATCACAAGATGGCTCTTTCTACTACATGAATTTGATATTACTATAGTAGATAAACTAGGGAAGGACAATGTGGTTGCAGATTTCTTATCTAGGATAGAATATGAGGGTAAGGATACACCAATTGAAGATAATTTTCCAGATGAACATCTTTTTGCAGTATCTGCTAACACTCTGTGGTATGCAGATATTGCTAATTATCTTGCTTCAGGGAAGGTGCCTCGTCATCTATCATATAAGGAGCAACAAAATATTATTCACCAGAGTACCCGATATTCATGGATGGTAGGATATCTCTTTCATACAGGGGCTGACCAACAGATTCGGTGTTGTGTGGTAGAAGATAATATCTATGAAATACTGAAGGCTGCACATGATGGACCCTATGGAGGACATTTTGTAGATAAAAGAACATGTCACAAAGTGATGCAAATGGGATATTACTGGCCCTCCATCTTTCGTGATGCCCGAGATTATGTCTGAAGGTGTGATAGCTGCCAACAGATGGGACAACTTGGGAAAGCAGATGAAATGCCTCTACAGCCCCAGATAGTCCTTGAACCATTTGAGAAATGGGCCATTGATTTTGTTGGACCCTTCAACCCACCTTCTCATCAGAAAGATTTCATCCTAGTCTGCACTGATTATGTAACTAAATGGGTGGAAGCTAGAGTAGTCACAAGAGAAATAGAACAAGTAGTGGCAGACTTTCTTTTTGAAGAAATATTTGCCCGATACGGTACTCCAAGGGAAATTGAGTCAGATGGAGGATCACAGTTCACATATTACATGATAGGAAAGTTGATGTAGAAATATGGAGTCAAACATAGAGTGACAACCCCCTATCATCCCCAGGTGAACGGGCAAGTAGAAAGCACAAACAAGGTATTGGAAAATATCTTGACAAAGACAGTAGTAAGTCATCACCGGGACTGGGCACAGAAACTTCCAGAAGCTTTATGGGCATATAGAACAACATGGCGAAACACAACTGGGTTTTCTCCATTTGAATTAGTCTATGGGAAAGTCCCCTTGTTTCCAGTGGAATTTGAGATTAGTACACTCAGAACAGCTCTAGAAGTAGGCCTAGACCCATCAGAAGCACATAAACACCGACTAGAATAGTTGAATGAGTTGGACAAGATTTGGTTAGTAGTTGTCCAGAAGACCATTGTTGTTCAACAGCAGAGAATGAAATGGCATGATAAGTTTATCAAAAGTAAGGTGTTTCATGTGGGAGATTGGGCATTACTTTACGATTCCCGATTTAAGGATTTCAAAGGCAATCTTTGCACTTGCTAGATGGGGCCATATCAAGTGGACGCAGTGTTCAACAATGGAATAGTTAGATTAGTTACAATAGATGAGAATCATACCTCGTTCTTAGTAAACGGACACTGTCTAAAACTATACCACCGTCCAGCCTCTAGAAATGCCTTTGTCAAACACCTTTCTGACTCATCTGATTTAATGGTTGTTGGAATGAAGGACACTCTCACTCTGCCTTAAAAATAATAATAATAATAATATTGTTATTTCTTACTTGTTTGTATTTTGCAGGAATAACGAAGGAATATGGCCAGGAGAAATGTAACACTCAACGCTTTTACTCCACTAGTGTGCGATGTTACTCCACTAAGTGTTGTTACTCCATAACTGTTGGTACTTCTGAATTGTCATTACTTCACCGATGTTGTTACTCTGCAACTGTCGTTACTTCGCCAATGTTGTTACTCCGCAACTGCCATTACTCTGCCAGTGTTGTTACTCCGCAACTGTCGTTACTCCGTAACTGTTGCTACTACGTCGTCGTCATTACTCCATCATTGTTGATTATTCACTGTTGTTGTTACTCCTTGTTGTTGTTACGCCCTATTACCGATTACTCCGTCAGACATTTTTTTGTTACTCCACCAAAAGGTAGGTCCCCAGGTACATCTCCGCCAACTTTTATGGATTTAATTAAAATATTCCAAAAAGACATCAAAATGTGTCATGGAAGGCCGTAATTAAGTTGGGGGGGGGACTGTCATAATAAACGACGACATACCATCAAAAATCATTTATGACACATGATCCTCACTAAACAGAATCCAATGATTTCAGCACTCCATAATCATAACTTGATACGTTGAAATGCGTACTCGTACACGCAGAGTCATAATCAGTCACCTCCCCAACACGCTGCATTAAATTTTTGATAGTACCGCCACAATCTGTTATCATTTCCAAACATACCAGCGTTGTTTCATCCATCGTCCCCAAAAGCGATATGACGTTATTTCAGTTGCCAACGATTTGGAGCCCTGTCATTTTCCCCTACCAGCTAACTGCATTCGTCGTGCTGAGTCTGCCTCTGCAGCAATGGGTGGACGATCTGTGTGGCATGAACCTAAAGATACAACGAGAGTTTGGAACAATCAGGAGGTATGGTAGGTCTTTGAGAACATGGGATAGAATGTTTACTTTGACAGGTTGAAAGGGTCGAACGAGAAATTGTGACATAATTCGCACTCAACTTGAGAGAAGGAAGCTCTCGGGTCCACGGAATTGAAATTCTTGTGACAGAGGAAGCCATCGCAGAAGTCAATGGGCTCCCTCAAAATGGACAACGATGGTTTTCAAGAAGGTCTGTCCTTCCAGAGTTTCCCGAAGCCTTTTTATAGGCAGGAGAAAGCATCATGCAGAAGGGTCGAGGATACGACCAAAATTCCCTGTCGCATCCATGGAAAGAAGTAGCAAAGTTCGTCATGAGATATATGACTTGCGAGGGGAGATTCCACCATATTCAAATACTGTCTCTGAATACTAACTCACCTGCAATTTCCCCAAGCAGAGGCTTTCTCAATGAATGCGCCTTATTTCTTATTGAGAAGTCTTCACCTAATGGCACACTTGGCTCAGGAGTCATGACAGGTATTGGCGGTCATCACCCACCATGGGCTGGTTCAGCTGTTAGTAATGAATTCCATCAGATGAATCTCGATCCTGTGGGAACTATTTCAAGATTCCACAGAGGAAGAAGTAGCAGTTGTTTTGGCCGCTAGGGAAGATGAACCAGAAGCCACGAAGGAGGAAAATGCAGGAGAAGATGACTATGTTGACCAGGAAGAACCGGAAGAGATGGATATGGAACCTGAAGCATTTGAAGAAGAGTCTGCTCCCCAAGAGCAAGATGAAACCATGGAACCAATGGAAGATGTGGAAGTTGACACAGAAAGGCCCACTAGTACCACGGCCGAGGTTGTCCCACAAGAACCAGCCTCGCCTGTGGAACTAGCAGAGCAATTTGATAGCATGAAAACCACAGAAGCGGGGTCACAACAGACAGGAGTGGGTGAATTGGTCGATATTGCAACTGAGGGTACTCCACAAGGACCTCCTGTCACCATGGATTCGATGGAGGAGGATAACCAAAATAAAGAAGAGGTCATGACCACCCTGACTATAGAGCCCATGGAAGAAGTGTTGGGAGAACTAAGGTGTGAGGTTGGCACCAAACCACAAGAACCAGCATCGAACTCGGAACCAAATATTGAAGATCCCTACCAGTTCTCCTTTTTATCCTTTATTCCAAGAGGAGCAAGGAGAACTCATTCCCTTCGACGTACAGAAGAAGATCTCGCCATTCCTCCAATTATATCACAAAATCCACAATCATGTGGGGTGGATGATACTCAAACAGACACATTAGTAGAAGAGCATCTCGCAAGGGCACCATTGGTCACGGTGAGCACTCAATAAGAGGAAATAGTTGTAGGCGAAGAGGAGGGACCAAGAGAAGTGGTCCCAATGAATGAGACAATGGAAGAGCCAGGCGAGAAGGTCGTAGGACTCCCAGTCAAACAAAAAAATCAGCTACAATTTAAGGAGACAATGCAGCTTAAGATGGAGGTCAGGAAACTAAGGAAACAGGTACACAAAATGCAGGAGCGGATGAAGAAATACAAGCAACAAGCTAGAAAGTCCAAGGCCATAGGAGTAGAAACAGAGACTTAGATAGACCAAGTAGCCATAACCTCTGTTGCTACTCAAACAGACCCGGTCGAGCGATTGTTTGAAGACCATGAGCATGCCTTAATGGTCGAAGTATAGACTTGGAAATCTATTGTGGCTCAGTATCAAAATGAGGTCAGAAGAACTCAGGAACGAGCCTCCACAACTATTTTTGAATATGTAGAGCGTATAGAAATTATGAGACTAAGGCATGTGAAGCAGCAACTCAAGATGGAGCAGCTGGAAAAGCAAGTGGCAGAGCTGAAAACTGATAAGGAGCAGATGTTTAATTTGGTGCAAGAGGTGATGGCATGTCGCCCCCCTGTTTCTTGTTATTCTTTATTCTTACATGAACGTTTTCTTTTATTCTGCATGGAGAGAATAAAAAATGAGATTAGTTATAAAATAGAAAATGGTGTACAATTCCTCCGAATAATGAGGCACCACGACGTGCCAACTCAACATTTGATGTGTGAATTTTACCTGCATGGATATATGTTGCGCCTAGACAGAGAATTCAATCCAGTCCCATATGTGGGAGACATTCATTTAAGGGCCCTCACCTCTTACACTTTTAACCAGATCAGCTGGTAGAAGGCTTTTAATACATTTGAATCTAATCAGGTTACAAATCCATTTATAGTAAGAGGAGAACCTGAAAGGTCAGTCACCATGTTCACTAAACACAACACCTTTTTGGGAATTGAGGCGAATAGAGATAGAATGTTGAGGACACAAAATTGGTGCCTTGATCTTTGTTTTAAGCAAATAGTCACATTTCATGAAGAGGCTCTTGATTGTTGTCAGAAAAGGTGGATGATGGAACCTACAGTTGTCCGGAACAGGGAACCTTTTGGAGCACCAAATTTTGCATGAGTGCTCCCCAGAGTTCCCAGATATGTGGCATGTGTCTGAACATGCGGGGTCCGATGGATGGGACTCAAGTTTCAGTTTCCCACTATTTGGTTGCCAGTAGAAGATTACACTGTAGCGTATATCATCCCGGAGGATCGGTGGGAAGAAGTCCTCCATTTAGATGGTTTTAAAGTTCTAGGGACAGAGATGGCCGAAGAATATGATCTCGCCCATTTTCAGGAAGCCAACAGTTTGTGAAAGCTAGACCTACGGAGGCGGCGAACTGCATGAGGGCATGTAGAAGGCTAGTTGGGGGGAGATGTTGGGCATCAAATCGGGCTATCTTTCTATTGAATTTCCATTACCCTTTTTGACCTTTTTGCGCTTATTTACCTATGTTTACTATGCTAAATCTGTAAGGTAAATACCCCTACCTATTCTATTGGAATATTTTATTAATGAAATAAAGTTGATGAGTTTCACCTATTCGCAGCACTAAAATGAATGTTTGACCGCAGCTTCTAGAGAACAGGAACCAAGGCTTCATCCCACAACAGATCCACTATTCACAGTAACAACCAAGCCATAAGGAATTCGTGCAGCTGGAGTCGTAGATCCCTGAACCATCTTGGGTATCTCGTTGATTTTGTTTATCTGGTACTGGTGTCGTTCCAACTAATGTATATCTTTGGGGATACGGTTACCATGTTTTGGGGAAAGAGGTTGTTCTCCCTCTCCATATATAAAAGATAGTTTATTCCTATAATTGGGGATGTCCCCATTGAGATTGTAATAACCCTTTTTAGATTTATAAAACAATATATTTTTTTTTGTCTTCATCTTCGTTGTGACTAACGCAACCCTGATCAAAGAGTTGGGCCCGCTCTTCTGATCAGGCGTTACATCTTCCTATGTTTGTTATTTATCAGTTTATGCTTGTTGTTACAATGTGTGCTATTTATCAGTTTATGCTTGTTGTTACAGTGTGTGTTATTTATCAGTTTATGCTTGTTGTTACAGTGTGTGTTATTTATCAGTTTATGATTGTTGTTACAGTGTGTGATTCTTATGATTACTTTTCAGAAGTTGTAGTTAATCTAGTTTGACAATAATTCTTTGAATCTTAATCGTGAACCCTTGGCCAGAATGAATTGTAATCTTGCCCCTGCATATACCTTGTGCATTGCCTTGAAAGGATACGCACTGAGATTGATAAATTAATGTAGGAAAAGGGTGAATAAATTATTCATACCTGGACACCAACAGGTTCTATGGATGAAACAAACTTTGACAGATATACAAGTTGAGTATGATGATCCCATTCCAATATATTTTGATAATACAAGCACCATCAGTATCTCAAAAAACTCGGTGATGCACTCCAAGACAAATCGCATTCCAATCAAGTATCACTTTCTATGGGAACAAGTTGCAGAGAAGAACATCATAGTTGACTATGTGGGAACAAAAGAACAAGTGGCATACATCTTTACAAAACCACTTCCATGGGAAGCCCTTGAGTATATTCACTAGAGACTAGCAGTAATATCTTATATGTCTTATATGTACATGAGAAAGCACCATAAATAGGACAAAGGGGGAAAGATTTTTCAGATGCAAAGGTAAATGCTTGGAGAGAGAGCATAGAGGCATGTTTCCAAGGGGAGTGATTGTCACAAGGGAAGAATGAGCAATATAAATTCAGAGTGATACCCTTTTTCGAAGGGGGAGATATTATTCATATTAATGGAAAGAGAGTAATCAGAGGCTTATAAACACAAAGAAAAATAAAATTCACATAGACAGGGGGAGAAACCCTAAGGAGAGTTCAGTTAGGGGGAGCAGCCCCAAAGGGAGATACCCTTTGACATTGATTTCAAAGAGGGAGAGATAGAAACATTGATGAAGAGTATAAGCATGAATGTTATCATGACTAAGTAACATTGATGAAGAGTATAAGCATGAATGTTATCATGACTAAGTTTTTCCACCAATGTTGGTGTTGTCATCAATGCCAAAGGGGGAGATTGTCAGACAATTGTCTTAGGTTGATGGATAGTTGGTATGGATTTTTGGTTTTCATTGATGTCAACCATTGCAGAGTGATATTGTAGATTGATGTCAACCCTTGGAGAAAGTCTGGTAGCGAATTCTGGTAGCACAAAGGTTTGGTTAATGGACCCAAGGTTGTTTCATGTATAATGGTATGAATTTTAATATATTTGAATGTAAGAATATTCTATATGGATATTACATGTCATTCCATTTCTGGTGGTATGTGGAAAATCACATAACTCCTCATGGTTAGAGATTTATGGCCATGAGAAGTTGAAGAACCTAGGTTTGGGTAATGGACACAAGTTTGTTTGATGGATAATGGTATGAGTTTTGATATGTTTGCAGGGAATACTATTCTATATGTATATTACATGTCATTCCATTTCTAGTGGTATGTGGAACATTACATAACTCCTCACGGTTTGAGAGTTATGTCCTTACAAAGTTGGAGGACCCTCATATGTCATCTAGAAGCCCCAAAAGGTCAAAGTAGTCAAAGTGGTTTAAGAGATTTAAGAAGGTAAATAATAAAGTGAAGTGATACGTGTACTATAATTCAAAGTAAATACAAAATAAATTATTTAAATAATAAATTTAATGGAGAAATTAGAAGTGGGTTAACCCTAAAATATGGAAAGTGGGCAAAGTGACCTAGAAGATCTTTTTAAGGAAGCTACTTGGAGAGTAAAAATAAGAGGCACGACTCTCTCATTTTAGATCACACTTGAGAATATTGAATATATATAGGTGTCTAATGTAACCAAAGGAAATCTAAGTTGAATTTCTGAGGGAATGTGAAGAAAATAAGGTCGGAATTCAAGAAAGGTTAAATTCTTTTGATGATGCTTTCTAAGGTATGTTATTTACAGGTCATCTCACCATTTTCGCAATAATTTTTTTTATAGAATGATTCAGAACATGAAATTGATATGAAATTGAGGAAACATATCCAAGTATCCATGGTAAAAAAGTAATCGTGTGGATCGTTGTATTTTTTGAGTTACAGTCTGTGGATAATAGGGTTTGTGGCTAGTCCTGAAACTAGTCTAAAACATGTGTTTCGAGTAAAAACGTCATAACTTCTTCATAATAGATCCAAATTCAGTAGGAACAAATGTGTTGCTTAGAGTACAGTATTTGGTATTTTTTTTAATAGTGTGAGATCAATTCAACAAATATTCCATTCGGGGCACCCTCTACAAGGTCGCTCTCTAGAATAACCCAGAATTCGGCAAGGTATGCCATTTTTGCTATAACTCCTTTTATGAGAGGTTCCAAGTAGTGGCACCTGGAGAAATTGCATAAAACACATTGTATAACATTTTGTATCAGTTTTAGATATTTATTCATTACATGTACAAAGTTATGATTATTTCAAGTTAGGGTTGTTGACTAATCCAAAACTAGTCATGTGAGACTAAAGGAACGTTTGATGAAAATGCTAGTCTCTTGTTGTTAAAGTTAAGGAAGTTTTGTAGGTATGTGATCATATACACTAGGCCTATTACAAATTTACAAATCATATTTGGATGATGAAATTGATGAGGGCATTTGGTTGAGGTACATGTCAGGTACATGGTTGAGACAAGTAGTTGATGTGTTGGCACATACATGAGGTATATAGTTGATGATGTTGGTACATATTGATGAGTCATAGTTGATGAGTAGTTGATACATGATTGGTACATACTTGGTACATGGTTGGAGGCACTTGTTAGTAGTATTGTTGACACATGGTTTATGGATGATGTAGCATGTTTTTATTATTAGAAGCACATATTGATCTTGGTGATGATTATGAGTTGTTATGTTATGCTTGGTTGATGCACATATTTGAGAGTTGTCTTGGTGATTGATATTGGTGAGTAGATCTGATTTGGTTGATAATATTGATGAGGCAGGTTGTTGTGATAGGTTGTTTGGATAAATTGTTGTGACGGGTTATTTGTACAGGTTTGGTGCATGGTTGATGCATTTGTCCATAGTACAGGTTGAGGTACAAGTTGGTGCATGGTTGATGCACTTGTTTATGGTATAGGTTGATTACAGGTTGTTTGGTACAGGTTGGTGCATGGTTGATGCACTTGTTTATGGTATAGGTTGATTACGGGTTGAGGTACAGGTGGATGCATGGTTCAAGTTATTGGTACAGGTTATTTGGTGCAGGTTGATTGGTATAGGTTTACAACAGTATATCTCACAGTGAAAGTGTAACAGTGTTTCCATCACTCTACTTATACATCAAGGAAGTTGAATGAGGCAAGGATAGGTGGTTGTATTCACCTTCCGGTTGTAGCCATTCTCCAACAAACTTGTCCTTCTCTCCAATAAATGTTATGTCCATAGCTCGCTGAAAGGTTTCCCCCGCATTTATCAAACCAAAGGGCATCTTGGCATACATAAATGTACCCCAAGGAGTGGTAAAAGTTGTCTTCTCTCTATCTTTTGGCAAAACAAAAATCTGGTTGTAGCCTGAAAAACCATCAACCATAGACATCCGGGCTGCACCTGTCACCCTTTTTAATATATGCTCCATCTTGGGCAAAGGGTAATTATCCTTTTTAGAGCTTCTGTTCAGATTTCGGAAATCGACACAAAGTCTGATTTCTCCATTCTTTTTTCTCACGGGAACCAAATTATCCACCCATTCGTAATATCTCAAAGGAACAATATTTTTTTCATCTAAAAGCTTCTTTAACTCCTTCTCCATAACAGCAGTAACATAGGATTGATTTTCCTCAACTTTTTCCTGAAGGGATTAGTCTCTTCTTTTAATGGAATCTTGTTCTCTATAATGTTTGTGTCATAAGTTAGGAGATCTTCGTAAGTCCATGCAAATACATCAGCAAATTCCTTCAACAATTTGACATATTCTGCCCTCTTCTCTCTTGATAGGTTGCTTGAAAACTTGACATATTTTGGATCCTTTTCTGTTCCCAAATTGCACTCAATTATATCATCATCATCAGTAGACACTTTCCCTTTCATTGCCACATCATTTTCATCAAATAATTTTTCCGAAGGAACTAGTCCTTTTGGAATATGGTTGCTAGATAATTGCACGATATGATGATTAGAAATTATGTTAGGGAAAACATCAACATATGGAGTAATTTCAGAATCAGGATCCTGATCAATGTGTAATGCAGCAAATTCATCAACAGACTCGAGAAATTTTTTAAGTTCTAAATCATCTTCAAACACCTTCCAATATTTGACATTGTCTGGTATAGAAGGCCTGTATTTGAATTCTACATCATACTTGAGTTTTGGTGGTATAGGTATCATGAAATTGCTTGTTGATACAACCACAAAATTCTCTTCTCGTGGAATAAAATAGATGTCATACTCGGAGAAAAAATTCTCTACTAGGTCCCATACTTCATTTCTATAATATCTAAGCCTAGGGTGCTTAGTTTGGCAAAGATTTTTGGTCTGATGAACTATCAATTCAGCATCTCCAAATACTGACAGCGTTTTAATCCCCATATTCTTTGCAGATCTCAAGCCCAAAAAAAGAGCTTCATACTTTTCCATGTTGTTGGTAGTTTCAAATTCTAGTTTGTATGAAAAATATATGGTCTCCTAAGTTGGTGAGATAAACAGCACTCCAGCACCAACACCTTCCTTAGAAGAGGCTCCATCAAAGAACATCTTCCAAAAAGAATTGATTAGAGGATATTCTTCGGATAAGGTAATAGAATTTTTCCTTATTTCAAGAGGGGTTTCAGGAGCATCAATGAGCTGCAAAAAGTTGGACCCCAAATCGGTATCAAGAGAAAAAACAGGATGATTAGTAGGGTTTGCTTCATCACTAATAATGTAAGCCAGTTAAGATTCTCTGTAAAGTCTTCTATGCTCCCCACCAAACACAGGGATAGTTGCATATGAGAGATCCATATGCAAGGTTCCTCCAAGTCTTTTTATGCAAGACCTTGACAAGAGCATGCCAAACTTAGGAGAAACATCGGCCACCACAACATCCATAAGTATACTTTTCATGGGCAGCTGAAATAAAGTCACAACCATATATTTAATGACCCCCAGATATTTTAATTTCCTAGAGTCAAAAGAATATAAGTCATGATAGGTTTTGGTGATTTCCAGTCCAAGTTCATCCATAACAGATTTTGGCATAATATTATGGGAGGCCCCTGAATCCAAAAGACAGTTATGCAGCACCTTGTCATAAACATTGAGAGAAGTATAGAAGGGAGGGGATGAATAATCTATGTCTTCTATCAAAGGGCCTAAAATCACAGTTGGTTTTTCATCTTGTAGATTTATTGAATCATTGGAATTAGGAGAAACATCGAGTTGTAACATTTTGGTCAAATAGTTTTTAAATTATTCATTTTTTATCAATTCCAAAAATGGTACAGGGATCCTAATTTTCTGGATCTCACTCTCAAAACTGAAAGAGGGTAAAGGCTTCAAAATATCTTTGGTTTTAGGAGGAGGATTTATGATCATAAGTTGTGGGTTTTGAGAATCTTTTTCCTTGCTACTCATTTTCACAGTCTTGGAAGAATCTTCTTTATGAACAGGCTGATTAGGGGTAGCAATTTTTTCTTCATTCTTCTTAGATCTAAAATTATATCTACTAGCATTTTCCTTTGTTTTTTCTCCCTTGATTAACTCATTAATTTGAATATCCATTAAAGATTTCTCATAAGAGGATTGAGTCAAGTGTGGGGATGGGGATGAATCACCTAAACAGTGGATCTCAGGATCAGCCTCTACCTCCTCTTCTTCTTCATCAGCAACCAGATTATTCTGAAAAGGAGCTTGAATCCTCTGATCATCTCTCTCTCTGTTTCTAGAATCTCTAAGAAGGATTTGGGGAGCATTGTTGGGTCTCCTGAAATTACCTCTATTTTTGGTGTTCTAAGCATTTCTATATGGTTTTCTTCCTTCCGATTTTAACTTCTCAATCTCAGTAGAAAGGGATTTTACTAATTTGGTCAACTCATCTACCTATGAATGAATAGCAGGAGAGTCAGAAGTGGACTCTTCAGCCCTGTTTTTCCTCCTATCTCTGACATATTTTCCCCTGAGCTTATCTGAGGCAATTATGTTGGATTCAACCTCTAAGGCAACATCTTGCATATGAACTAAATAAGGTGACCTTCTCTCTCTCAATAGAAGGCAGAACTCGGAGTCAAACACACTTGCATAAGTGATTTTTTCCATGGTTTCCGTGGGTTTGATCTCATCAGGGATATTCTTGTACATTTTTTTAAATCTTTTTGAAAAGTCATAGACAGACTCTCCTTCTTTCCTTTTCAAAAATCCAAATTCAGTAATATAGTACAGAAAATCCTTTTTGTCACCCCAGTGCCTCAAGAAGGCTTCATCCAATGCCTCAATACCAGTGATGGACCCAGGGGCCAGACCCCTAAACCACTTCCTAGCCTCCCCAAAAAGGATTTAGATGAAAACCCTCATCCAAACATCTTCATTTTCAATATTTTGATTATTTGCATAGCTATAGAAAGCAGCAAGATGTTCCTTAGTTGCTATATCTTCTTCTCCAGTACACTTGGGCATGTATTTAAAATAATCTCCAGGGGAAGAGCATTCATTGGTTGAGGCAAGACTAGAGGAGCATATCTTGCAGCGACTATGGCATCCATCCTATTTGCAGGGGGGTTAACAACTACCATTTGATTTTGGATTCTAGGTGAACAAGCAGGAGAAGGAGACCAAGCTATGTGCAAATTAGGAGAAGGAGAAAAGGATAAAGGGGATATTTCAGTCTTCACAACAGCAGGTGGAGTCTTGGAAGAGGATGGTAAGGTCTAAGAAGGAGATGAAGTTCCTACTTCTTTGGCAACAAAAGTTTTAACAGAGAGAGGTGTAGCAAAACCTAACATAGGGAAATCTTCAAAACTATCGAGACTGAAACACTTATCAATATCAGGAGAGGAGAATATATCAATATTTTCTTCTTTTAATTCAGTTTCAAAGGTAGAGTATTCAACAGGAAACTTTTCAAAATCTAACTTTTTAGATACTTCAGCAAAAGATAAAGGAAGCTTACTTGATAAAATAGTTGGAGTATCAAGAGTGGAATCAGGAAACTGATCAGTAGCACTTGTGGTAGCAGCAGAAAAAAAAAAAATTGAAGCTTTTCCCTTCTTGATTATCTTCTCTGGGTCAACCTCAGGTGGAACCAAAGGTAATTGTGGATTTGATCTTGTATGTCTGCCTTTAGGCGCCAGAGCTGAATTAATGGAGTCGCCAAGTGCAAGATGCAATCTTCAAAATACTAAGTCCCAATGCACCTTGACAGCTAGTAAGCATTGTCGTTCTATCCCAGAGAAAAGTCTTCAAATCATTCCCTGGCAACGGCACCAAAAATGTTAGCACTAGGAGTCACCTTCTGATTGCAAGGAAGGTAAGCCCAGTACCCATCAAATGATATGTGAAAATATGAGTGTTTTTTGAAAGGTCGAATGGAAAAACTCAAAATGATAATATCCTCTACTCAGAAACAGGGCTAACATGTAACAACAAATAATCTCTTAACTAACTTCAACCGGTAGTTTGGGAGTAAATGTGGATAGAAAGAAGACTTGAATGAGAGGAACGTATGAGCTACTGCAAACATCAGGTCCACAAAATCCTAAGGAAAAAAGTTTCTTAAAACAAGATCTTCTTGAAATCAGAAACTAAGGAGCTAATTAAATACCATGACAATAAAATGATCAAACATCCATCATATCATTATCACAGTCATCCATATGAAGCATTCAAATATGAACATTTAGCATTAGAAGCAAATAGTCTGAAATAGGAGCCGATTTCTATTAGTCAAAAAGTCTTAAGTCCAGTACATACTAGATCACAGTCACTTCATCAAAAGATATTACAGTTTCTTGGGAGCCTAGCTCTACCATCCGAACCCATTAAAGCAATTTATCTATCTATTTATAACAAGAAAGGGAGGCAACAGCTGGAGGTATGAGCTGGCCTCTTTTCCTTAAAAATCTCAAAACATTTATTTCTCCTATCAACTAAGATAATAGCCTATGCTATAAAATAGGGAAGTGTTGGTGACTAAACCCATTCATGCTTCTAACTGCATTGATCCTCTTTTGCTGCTCAGCTCCTATTTTGCCATGTGTCCCTTTGGAGCTTGTAGTTGTCCTCTTCATGCCAACTGCTACTTCTATCTTTTATTCCATCATTAACTTATCCAAAACTGTTGGCTTAGTCTTCCTAGATCCCTGGTGTTTGTTGGCTACTCCCTTGGGTAGCAACTCTATGTAGCGCCCCCTGAAATGGAACAAGGAGAGAAGGTAGCGCCACTATGTTGCATATCTGTGCCAACATTTGTCCTCTGTTGCAATATTGAGTAGCGCCTGTGTGTGAAACTTCTCTCTGTAAAATATTAAGCAGTGCCTGTGGATAGCGCAAGTATGCCAATTCTGCGCTTTGTAAAATATTGCACAGTGCCACTTACACTGCGTCTGCATAAGGGATTGGGTAGCTATGCCAAAAATGCAGCGTCTTTGACTCCTGAATGTGTGGAGAGTTGTTTGTGTCCTTCGATGATGATAAAATCATTTTACTTAAGTGCCTTTACCACTTAGTGAATCTAGCACTTAGAAAAAAATTCAAAATTCATATAGTTAAACACATAGAAGCCTGTATAGGTGGCAAAACTAGTATGTGCATATCAGTTAACCTTCCCAAGAAGGAACAATTCTCAAAAATGGGGTTTACCACTACCAGCTACTTTGTCATTTTAACACTTAGCCTTACACTCTTTCTGGTGGAAAGAGTATCTCCAATTAACTCGGTAGACTTCTTCTTCTTAGCACCGGTAGGCTTCTTCGGTATAGTTTTGCTCTCCTTAGCTACTAGTTTGTCATCTTCAATGGCAGCCTCAACTAACACCTGTAAATTCTTTTGGGTTACCTCATCTTGGAAATGCTTCAGTTCTACCTTTAGCTTCTTGTTCTGAATCTGGAAGCCCATGTTCTGCCTTTAGAGGTTCTAGAGCTGCCTATGAAGGGGTTGAGCCCTTCTTGCTGCCAATTTTTCCAAGTCAAGGGTATTACTGTAACCCTCTATAAGCTTTTTCATCTTGGCTCTCTCAGATATGGCTTCTCTTTTCAGTTCGGCCACTTTTTTTCTTGATTCCTTAAGCTGTCTGATGAGTCTCTTGAAGGTCTGATCGCCAAAGGGGTTAGGGACATGCATAGTCTCAGCAAGCTTCTTCTCGTCCTTTTCTTCCATCAGCACAAGAGTTTCCTTGTGTGTTTCATCAGCCTTCTCAAAACCTTTTCCTTTATGCTTCTTTTCTTGTGCAACAATCTTTTCTTTATTCTTCATAGGTTTTTTACAATCCTTCACAGGGATTTCATTTTTCCTCTCCAAAGGTCTTTTGGTACCTTTACCCTTGATTTTATGTACAGGGGTTTCTTTCTTTTCTTCTACAGATTTTTCAATTCATTTCCCTTTCTTCTTATGCATAGGGGTTTCTGGTAAAGGTTGTTCTTTGAAATCCCCCTTAGGAATTGATGACCTAGTAAAAGGTCTTTTACCCGTGATTTCAACTGCTGGAGGAGGAGAGGGAAAGAGAAGCTTCTTCCCTTTTTTAGATGTCACCTTGGTAGAAGATGGAACTTCTTCTAACCCTAGTGGAGGTAGTGGTGAGAAATCTCTGTGTGGAGAAGGATAGACTGTAACGACCCTTGATTATTAAGAATAATTAATTTAATAATATAATCCTAAAAGATTAGCTAAACTATATTTATGTCTTAAAATAACATTTCTAATTGATTATTATTAAAATA